>CM032177.1:7975470-7986940 GCA_018908115.1 Anopheles rivulorum
AAAAAAAACATCGAAAACATACCAGTAGCGGATCTAAACAAAACCAAAATAGCCTGGGGGAAAGTTTGGAAATTATTATTCCTATGTATTGCAGTATCGTCATCCAATGCAATACGGCCAAAAACCTAAAACAAAACCGAAAAAAAACGTTGTTGACTAGTGGATCCGTGTCAAAATATGTATGCAATTATAAACCCACTTGCATTCCAATAACAGCATAAATGAAGAAGAGCATCACTATCAGTAATGCTACGTACGGTAATGCTTGAAATGATTTGATAAACGTCCACAGAAGCGTGCGTATACCTTCACCACGTGCTAGCAATTTGATAAGCCGCATAACGCGGAAAAGGCGGAAGAAATTTATTGATATAATAGTTGACGCGCCCTGGGAGAGAGAAAAAAGTGTGACATTTGCATTGATTTGTCTATGTTTAGGCATATATATATATATATATATCTTTGATTAAATACTTTTGGTATGGTTAACACCACATTTCTTCAAGTTTTTTTTTACTGAAAATCATATTAGCCATCAATAATCATGTAAGCAAAACTTGTAATGTTGTTGAGTTCAATCCTAATCGTTATAAAACCATTGCAACATACATTTATTTCCTTTACCTTTGTTCCACTGCTGGTAGTAACTTCAGAATACACAATGTCAATGAAACTACCCAAAACGATGATAAAATCAAACACATTCCATGCGTCTCCAAAATAGTTCTGTTACAGGAAAGTAAAGCAAATATTAAGTTTTATGGACGCTTGCAATATAGTCACTATATTACCATGAATATTACCTGAAATCTGAATGCGGCAAGCTTGAACACGAACTCTAACGCAAATACTGCAGTAAACAGTAGGTTTAAAAAGTCCAGCCATTCCGTGTAAGGTTGCGGTTGGCGGTAGAACTTCATCGAAAGTGTAATAGTATTCATCATAATTAGTATGAAGATGGTATACTCAAACAGCTGCGACGTAACGAACCACCAAACCTTATACTGAATTCGATCGTCGTTCGGGATATATCGCCGCACAGGTTTGGCCTTAAGGGCAAACTCAATGCAGTTGCGCTGGTTTTTATCGAGATCACAGTTTTTGTACTCTTGTTCGCCTTCATTTTGAAATGTCACTATAACAAAACCGACAAAAATGTTTACCATAAAAAAGGCAATCACAATGATGTATATGATGTAGTAGGTCGCAACCAGCGGTCGATAGTTGTATATAGGTCCGAAGTTTTCCGTGTGCGAGTCAATCGACACGTAAAGAAGACTGCAAAATAAACCATTAAAAATACAGTTGATATTAACCATTAAAAATACATCAACTGGAAAAGGATGCCATCGCCAGGAATACCGATACATACGAAGGCCAACCTTCGAAGGTAGAGACAGTGAACAGAGTAAGCATAGCTTTTTGAACATCATCAAAATGAAATCGATTGTTAGACCATTCTCGTTCCTTAGACACAGGCTTATCGACGTTTCCATCCTCAAAAACTAGATACGTTCCGCTGAAAGGAAAGGTGTGTGAAAAAACATGCTATTTACTTCGCAATTGTGCATATGAGCAACCATTGGAAAAAATACTCACTGGCATTCTGCTTCCTCGTATTTGGATCGATCGGAGCAGGAAAAAAATTTACCCTTAAAAAAAAAAGAAAAACGTTACGATGTCTTTAATAGTTTTACTTTCATTGAATCATCGATCATACCTTAAACAGCTGTACACCGATTACCGCAAACATAAACTGTAGCAGAAATGTGACCAGTACAATGTTTCCGATGGTTTTTACTGCCACTATTACACATTGCACGACATGCTGCCAAAATAATGAAGATGAATATTAATTTGTAAAGTACATTATAGTTTACAAAATAGCTAGGATATTAGTTTCACACGTATCCTAAACGCGTTTGAATGAATGTTTGTTTGTGCTAATGGATCATGTCCCTCATGCGCCATCCGTATCCGGATCGTACTTAAGTATCCGGATCTAAGTACTTAGTACCTGTTAGCTCGTTACGCCATGAGGATGTAACGTGTCGAGAACACGAGAACACGTGTCATGTTTGCTTCTTCTCCCTTCTCCTACTTTCTTCTTCTTTATGTATTACATTCTTATGATTTTTCCTGCTCTAAATTCCCATTTGCTTTTAGAAAAATTACCAAACTGAGTTGAGCACAAAAACTAAGGCGAAAATGCGTGATCATTAGTTGGTCTTGTTAATTCGCTTAAGTTATGGTAAATTAAGATATGAAGTAATGTTATGAAGTTTTAAGCTTTTGAAACACACATCTTTTAATTGTTATGGTCTCCGGATTCTCCGGACTTTATGATTCGATTTTAGTACTTAGAATTGCTTTCCATTCAATTAACGATCAACTTTGTGTGCATGTGGTGATGCGTTGAAACACTACCATGTAATCGGTTTCACTATATCCCTTTCGAATTGGATTGTACAAACATGGTCGTGTTATGTGCATGAACACTAGAGTACATTGATACAATTTTTTCACCCTTACCTTTAGTCCTTTAGCTCTATTGATAGCCCTCAGCGGTCTTAACACTCGCAATACCCGAAGAATCTTCACGACGGATATCGTTCCGGAACTGGAATAACGTAATTGTTTACTTCTCTTTCAAACATTTCGTTTCATCTCAACACTCTGCTAGTACTCACCTGAACAGCATTGACACCAACGAGACGCTGACTACTAACAGATCGAGCAAATTGAAGGCTGAGCGACAAAAAGCCCCCTTGTGAAGTATGAATCCATATGCAATTACCTTCAATATAAGCTCGATAGCAAAGACAGCAGTGAAGAAGAAATCAAACTGATTCAATATTTGATTTCGCTCCGAATTGGCATTCAGCGGGTCCTCGGCAGCAAGCATTACGGACGAAAGCATGATGCACAACAGAATGATGTTACCAAACACGGTATGATTACATAGCCAATGGCAAAACTGTCGGAATCTGCCAAAATTAAGAAGGAATGAAATGATACAAAACATGTAAGTATGACCAGCAGATAAAACAAATAACTAGCAGACTTGCAACACATTCGTATCACGCAATTGAATGTCAGTGACCTTACAGAAGCAGAAATGGCTAACTTTTACGAAACTGATGAATTACAACATCTGTTTGTTAACGCGTGCATGGTAATACGTTTGCCGAACATAACAGTAATCAAGGTGGTGCAACGTGACCAGTGCGTAGAAAGATTATCAATGGATTATTTGTATATTTAAAAGCAACTCAAATAAAAGTCGTAAACATAATAACACTCTTAACCTGTTGGTAGGCTTCAATAGAAAGAGTGACTTTTCATCGGATATCGGTATAGGGCTGCTGGATACCACGGCCTCCGATAATCGTTTGGCGTATGTTGTATGAGCGGAAGTGCGATCGTTCGGAATTTCAATCGCTTCACAGTGATCTGGAATAATGGAACAATAACAAATGTCGGACCGAAACAGTTGACAGCCTCATATCATAATGGGTAATCCCTCAGTTGTGTGTGTGTGTGTTTTTGTTTGTTGTTGTTTATTAGCCAACAGTAGTAACCTTTTGCGTGCATTGTGGTTTAGATGGGATAGAATTCAAGTCAATCAATCCATTCACCATTTCATATTAGCCAATCATACATTGAACAATCCGTGACACAGCAAAACAACCAATCCATTCATTGTAACTTTTTTGTAGCACTATGTAATACAAGCACGCGATAACATTTTTAGAAAGCCAAACATGCTACAGAAAAAGAAAAGCAATTTGTCACCTGTTGGTGTTGGATAAGATAAAAAGCGCATTTTTGGGCGGCTCGCGATACTTTTTCACTTTCAAGCCTATGCGTGACAAACGTCGGGGAAGCAGCGCTGGTTTAACTGTTAAAAATTTGCACAAATAATCAAATGGCTTGTAAAACATCTATTCAGTATAATAGTACTGCATACACAAGGATAGGTAATGTATTAGATATGATTTTAATGATTTGTGCGAAAACTCACTAAATTCAGGTATGCTAATTGATTACAATCAACATCAGGCTGACGAGTACCTGTTGGTTTTGATTGTTGAAATCTGTTTTCGAACAAATGCCCATTGGTTATATTTCATGACATGGTATTCCACAGATACAAAAAAGGGACAAGCTAAGCTACAACATAAACTATTTCGCACTTTTAGATGAAAAAAACTATTACGCACTGTCGTTAAATAAAAAAAAATGCATTACAAGTAGGTAGGCAAGTTGCGCACAGTTGCTTTGTACAAATGTCAGGATAAAGATTACGAAATCCAGATTAAAGATTGAATTACATACATACATTAGCACAGAAATGTTTGTTTTTGATAACTGCTAACTCAAGCGGAGAAATAAAAAGTTGATAAACAATACACAATGTTGTTTTAGTACCTATAGCAAAGTAAATGCAAAATTGGATATTTATGATAAAAAAAAAATTTGCTCGAAACGGATGCGAAATTATATTAGTGTCACATTGCGCTAACAGATACCATACGGAGCTTCGTTCAAATGATATACATTACATTGATTAGTTGGATGTTTTTGCACATAGCACAGATTTGAGGACAGTTTTCATATTGTAGTATGGAAGAATATAACACACATCGAACAGTTAATGCGATACACCCGCATGTACATGTTATCGAATACCTTGAATCACTACTCTACTGATGCGCGTTTTTTTCGCCTCTTCTAACGTTGCTGATGCAGTTTTAGTGTTGCTGGTACTGATGGTGGATTTCGTGGCATTTGCACTGGAAAGCAAAACATGGTTAAACACAACGAACGATTAGTAATCAAATTGTTGCACTATTTTGTATAGGGACTAGCACAAGATCAAATATAATGGGCACATCTTTCGATCTTGTGTAGTGAGTCAAGTAAGAAATTCCCAAATGTCCCGAACTTTTTACTATTCTTTTCCACGATAGGTTCCTCCATTTTTTTAAATCGTGATCCGTACGCTCGCCTAGTTTCATCATTATCATAACATTGGCCATCCTCGTCCTGCGGTTCTTCGACATCTCCCGCTTCATCAACGTCCTCCTCATCGTCGTTGTCGTTTTCCCTGTCACCCAGCTCGTTGTCGGACTTGTCAGTTAAAATATCCAGCTCTGTATCGGGATCATCCTCTTTCTCAACAGCAGTCAATGATTCGGCATCAGCAAGGTTGTCCACGGCAATGGCAAGGAAAACATTTAATAAGATATCTGTGGTACGATACATGATGTTAAGGAACATGAATGATTTAGATGTGGCTGTTTCATAACCAATCTATTATTTTTCCAATTGATATAATAGCTTTGTTTGGAAAGGATACAGTTGCCACAAATGAACAGTATGATGAAATAGATACTGGCCAAGATGCCAAACGATGCCACTCCTCCATATGCTTGGATGCCATCGTACATAACAGCATTCTGCAAGGAAGAAAGATATGCCGAACGATGAAAAGTATAATCCAAATTCGACAAACAATCATATCCTAACTAACTTACCCAGTCCTCTCCAGTAAGGATCTAATAAGAAGAGAAAAATGATTTAGAAACATTATTTTACGCCCTCAAATACTCAAAACATGTTGCACTCTATGAGTGTTTGCATTACAACAAAAGGTACTGTCCAATCTAAGTGTAATGTTAGCATTTTGCAAGCTGAAAACACAACATGCAATGTTTGTGATACTAATAAATATACCTGAAACACAGTCAAGAGACTTTGTACAAAGCTGTCGAAATTTGAACGAGGCTTATTATCCGTTGAGTTAAAGATGAATCGTCCTCCGAATACTTGCATTCCCAAAAGGGCAAATATTACTATGAACAGAAACAGTAGCAGCAATAAAGATGCAATTGATTGTATTGAATTGAGCAACGATGCAACGAGGTTCGATAATGATTGCCAGTATCTATAAAGAGCAGGAACCCAATAATTGAACCAATGGATGAAAAAATATAAGGTATTTCTTTACATAAACCTCCTTAGACGAATGTTACTCTCTCAAACTAAGCAAACATGTGGTGAGTAAGACAATATTGAGTCATGTGCTAAATAAAGTAAGGTAACATAATAATTTTCGTAAGCATAGTACGTAAAGTCCAGATCTTCTAGTAAAAACAATTTCACCTCAGATAGCATTTTTATTTAAAAACTTTTTCAAAGATACTTGATAGAAGCTGCAAGAAATGTGTGATAGTTGCGACAGGGCAAACAGCTCTGTTGCCCTTTTGGCGATCTGTTGCAGGACATTTATGTAAAGAATGACAAATTTAAGCGTGGAACGATATACCTACTTGGTCACTTTGAAGACACGTAACAATCGTACACATCGAAGGACAGAAATGCCAAGTGGAGGCATCAATTGCGTATTGGTTAACAGGACCTCAATAACACTACCAATAACGACGAAGCAATCGAACCGATTGAACAGCGAGACATAATAACCCTGCAGCCCTAAGCTGTACATCTTGAGAAACATTTCCAGTGAAAATAATGCGACGAAGAACATGTTGGTGTACTCTGAAAGAAAGTTGAAAAACATAAGATATAGTATCGCTGATTAGGTGTATTGCAAACGTCAGAGACTCACCAACCGCAAAACAATATCATTCAACACATGCATTAGGTTTACATACAGACATACATTGTATAATGAAGGATAGCATAAGCATTTCCACTGCCACTATTGCTGCATTTAATAAGCTTTCACCAAAACGCACAAATCGAAGCAACGTTTCGATGGGCCTATTGTGTGCGAAAACAATCTTGTTGATGCATTAGTGTGTTAGTATACCAAAGCGCGTTTTTTTTTTCTTTAAAAAAAGCTTCCTTTTATTTACTCAAAGCATGGGTTGGTTTCGTTTTATTGCAGTAGTGCTTGCTTACATGCTTGGTTTTGTGCTTGCGTGCGTACAAGAGTGCAAATAGTATCCGGGCATCTTATTTCTGACATATCCATCATTCGGCAAACAGTGCCGTATACTATCCTGCTCATAATTCCCGGGTTGGAATCGAAACGAGCGTCTAATCGTATGATCAAATCATAACGAGTACAGTTTGCATGGGAAGTGTAAACGTTACTGCCTTAGTCACGGTGCAACTGGTGCAATGGTGCTTTACAAATATACCTCTAAATCTAAAATAGTAACATATAGCTTTCTTTTAAATCGAGCAATTTTACAGTCGCTCTCAGTTGGACCGACTGGGAAAGAACAGACAACAAGAGGTTCTCCCGTACCACACTTACCTTGAAAATCGTCCAGCCATTGCGGTTGATGATAGTGTTCAGTTGCAAGTACACCCGTGTTTAGAAACACCAGTATAATAATAAGCCAGTAAAATGCTTGTGATTTAACGGCCTTTCGGCACGATCGCCGCATCTTACGATTTAATCGATCCCAAGCTCGAAAATGACGATTGTACCACGATTCCGGTACCGGCTGTGCATAGTCTACACCGGCTTCAGCGCAACCGTGCACTTCTGTTGAATCGGGCGATACTCCGGCTAAACCGGTGGCTCCTGAGCCTACGAGCATTGCTTTGGTACCCTTCAAAAATCCCTCAGACATCATCTTGCCCGGTGATGGTGGTTCCTGGTATGTGTCGATATCCTCTGCCTGTGTAATCCAGTCCAAGTACCCTTTCAGGTCTTCTTCGATACGTTGTTTTTCGCGAAGCTTCTGGAAATCACCACGACTTTTTGCTTTTGTACGTTCCTTAGAAAACTCACCACTCAATACACCAAGAATCAGGTTCATTACGAAAAATGCTCCAAGTATAACCATCGACACAAAGTATATCCATTGCCAATTGCTTCCCATCGCATCTTCAATCTGACGTGAATATAACAAAAACGAGAATACATTTACAATTAAAAAGAAAGATTTATTCCAGTTTGCTTAGCGTCGTTAGACAACAAGAGAGATACCTTTTCAACCCATTCATGTCTTATGTTTTGCACACAAAAAATCCAAAACTAATTCCTAGATAACACCAGCGGTGCTGTTTAGTTTAATTTGAAAAGGTCATTCCAAGAAAAAGGATATATTTTTTTAATTATTTGAATTTGAATTTGAAACTATTTTTGTTAATTATTTGAACAAAAAAATGTGTTTTGAAAAATTCTAAATCCTCTAATACAAATATACGGCATGACAGTCGTTAAAGCACAATACAAACCATGCAATACTTACATAGTACAACATATCTGTCCATCCCTCTAATGTGATACACTGAAACACCGTAAGCATAGATAATCCGAAGTTGTCAAAATTCGTAATTCCAGCGTTCGGTCCTTCCCAATAATAGCGACAAGTCCAGTGTACACCTATGGAACTGCATTGGAAACCACCTTCGCCGCACGGTGTAGGATCTTCCATCATGTCCTCTGTTGTTGTAGTAATACGTTGTATAATATAAGAAATTAATTATGCGTTTTTAATAAGACAATACAGTTTTCCCCATGTACATCATCTTCTATAGCTCATACTACTTCTGATAAGAATGATTCAACCAAAAAATAGTATACAACAATGTACTATAATGTTTTAGGAATAAACGGACTTCAGTTTCGTGTAGCAACAGAAGGAATATTGCCATGTGCTATGATCGTAATTAGTAATTGACTGATACTGCAGTCCATGATACGAATTGCACAAAATACAATTTACAGTTACAATTTCTTGTAGACCATCGTTGATGTGCATTGTTTGACCAAACCATTAAATCGGTATTGAACGTAGGTGCTATACAAGAGGAAATACTAGCTACTTTGCCCTATTAATTGTCATACCTGTTATGTTGTGGAAGCAAGTTTTATGCATTTTCCCAGAAAACAGCTCTAAACCCACGATTGCATAAATGATTATTACAAACAACACCAACAAAGCAATGTGTAGCAATGGTACCATTGCTCGTAGAATGGAATTCAGTACCACCTGCAAACCTGTAAATGAAAAACAAACAATCTAATCACTTGTGTTTAATTTTATTGGTTTTGCATAATTGTTTGTGGGGAAAATCATAACATATTTTAGTGATTTTTAACATACTTGGTACTCCGGAAACTAATCGCAGTGGACGCAGCACACGGAATGCTCTCAGCGCTTTGACATCAAAACCGTCCTTCATAATACTGGATAGCGTGGTGCTTATCATCCTATGAATGAAATGTAAAATTAAATAATAAAGTCAGTAGTAATAATGCATCTATAGTAATCAATGCAAGTGTATAGTATTGATCTTGCGGTTCCACTTCCAGTACATTTAGACACAACAATTGATCAAAAAATAGCGTATAAGAAAGTTTTATGCAATTTCAGTAAGAGCGTAAAGAGTAATATCTATAAAAGATTAATTTCATGTCAGTTATACCAAATTCAGATGATTTCAAGGTAACTCACATTTTCACGTAGCTTTAGTTTTAATGGAAAAGGAAGCCAAGTATTGGGCCTTACGATGAGGATTTGCAAAGATTTGCTGTGAACCTATCAACCGTTTACTGTTCCATTTGCTGCATTCGTTTCTGAAGTTTGCACAAGGAAATCCTGTGTCATAAAGGTAACGTGATTCCTTTTTTATCTTTACATGTCAACGTCGGAAGACAAGTAAGTATTAAGAAAGTCAATGCTTTCCTATTGCTTAATTTATAAGTATCCCTAAAGAAGTTTGGAAAGTCTGTACAGCTCCAACAAATGTAGACATAATAATAATCAGAAGCATTTAATGAAAATTTAATTCATCTATTGAATATTTAAAAGAAGATGAAAAATACAAATACAAAAAAATCGCTATTTCAATTGATTACGATTTGAATTCATCCGAACAAAGGAATTCAAAATGGACAAAGGTGGGCAAAGGAGGCGGATTACTATTGGATGCAATGCCAGAAAAGGTATGATTATTTATTGTATAAAAGAACCAGAAAGCTTAATTTTGTCTAAGATATGAAAATTAAACTTAAACTTCAACACTATCCAATCGAAATGTTAGACAAAAACTAGCAATTGAGAAGACAACAAAGATGACAATCTTTGCTGGCACGAGATGTTTACAACTGTTTAAAAAGTTAAATAAACAGTTCCCCATTTTTTAGTAATAAATTAATGTTAAACGCATCTAAACATAATGCACAATTTTATACAACAAGTAACAGATGGTTTGCAAAAATTGACCCAAAAAGAAAAGAATGCGATTGAGCTGGCAAAATTAAAACAATGTACCACAACTGTACTGAAACTGAATATTGCAAGTTTTGCTAACGTTTTATACTATTTAGTAAAAAATATTAGCACATAAATAACGAATAAGAAAAATATACATTCCGGAATCATTAAAACTCGCACACACTCACTCACTCACACAAACTTTTGGTGGCGTTTGGAATCCTGTACTCTACTCTTCAACTTACCCGATTAGGACAATAGTGAAATCCAACATATTCCATCGACTTCGTAGATATGCTCCAGGGTGCATGACAAATCCATATGCAATCAGCTTCATAACGCACTCGAGCGTAAAAATGATAAGGAATATATGTTCCACCTTTTCCAACATCGCGTTTGTTGCATTCGAGTCGCCATTTGGGAAAGGAGTGTATGTTGCTAATGCAACACAATTTGCAAAAATTGTTAACAGTATAAGATATTCGAAAGGTCTGGAAAAAATTAAAATAAATTACGGAGTGTATTAGTTAACTAGAACCACATGAATCATTGCAAAGTAATTAACATGTTTGGCTTAGTGCACCATACTACATGCAAATCGGTTATGAGAACTAGCAAAGTTCATGACATATGGTCATGTTGTAAAAATGTACACTACGCATTATCGTTATCATTAATATAAAACAAACGTACAAACACACTCGTGTCACCTAGAATTTCATACAAACAAACTTCATTTGCATCGATTGATGGCATCCAAAATAAAATCCATCCATTTCAAATGGTTTCGAACCGTTGCTGAGTAGGTCAGAAAATGAAAACAATTTTGAAGTCAGGTGAACTTCCACCTGGCAAGCGATCAAAACCCTTAAACTTAGAAATAGATCGATCAACACTTTTTTGCGGATTAGTAGCATCAGCCAATCGTAAAGGATAATCTCTGTACTCCGTTTGTTGCTTTTGGCTTCGCACCCGGTTAGAATGATGCATATGAGAAATACAGTTGTCATTGTATTTCGATTGAAATATTATTGTGCTATTTATCCTTGAAGCTAACAGCGCACTATGAATAGTTTTGAACTCATCAAACGGTTTACGCTAATGTTTGCCCAAGCACTCGCCAGTGCGTATTTGTGTGGAGAATGAAAATAACTGCTTCGTAATTAATTTTGAAGTGGAACTCTTGTGTGTATCTATGTGTGTATTTGTTTCTATAGAGGATTATAATATTAGCTTTATGTGTAGCATATTTTGTTTGTTTCTCA
>CM032177.1:8005647-8041284 GCA_018908115.1 Anopheles rivulorum
GGGAAATAGATGTAACGCTTCAGATAATGTGCTCAAACATGTTGCGATGGTTTCAGTATTTTACTTACCTGCATACCAATAACAGCATAGATGAAAAACAACATCACTATCAGTAATGCAACATACGGCAGTGCTTGAAAGGATTTGATAAAGGTCCACAAAAGTGTACGAATTCCTTCTCCTCTGGCCAACAGTTTGACCAACCGCATTACACGAAAAAGTCGGAAAAAGTTTATTGAAATAATACTAGATCCACCCTATTGTTGCAGAAGAAAAACAAACCATAACATTGTCACACTTGTAAAACTTATTTTAACGCGCATGAAACGCACTCACCTTCATTCCTTTGCTAATGTTAACTTCTGAGTACACGATATCGATGAAACTACCGAGCACAATTATAAAATCGAACACGTTCCATGCATCTCCAAAATAGTTCTGCAATGAAAGAACATGCAATTAACGTAATTCAAACGAAGGTTTTGTGTGCGTTCTCATATATTACCTTAAACCTAAATGCTGCCAATTTAAAAACGAACTCTAGTGCAAACACCGCCGTGAAGATGAGGTTTAACAAATCGAGAACTTCTGTATAAATCTCTGGTTGACGATAAAATTTCATCGAAAGGGTTATCGTGTTGATCATGATCAGTATAAATATCATATACTCGAATGGTTGCGATGTCACAAACCACCACACTTTGTATTGGATCCTGTGTTTCGGTATGTAGCGTCGTATCGGTTTCGCCTTCAACGCAAACTCTATGCAATTGCGTTGGTTCTTATCCAGATCGCAGTTCTTATACTCCTGCTCGCCTTCATTTTGGAATGTGACGATAACGAAACCGACAAAGATGTTTACCATGAAGAATGCTATTATGATGATGTATATTATGTAATATGCCGCAACTATTGGGCGGAAATTGTGTATTGGTCCAGAATCTTCTTCGTGGGAGTCGATCGACACATACAATAACCTTTGGAAAGATGAAATTAGATGATTACCACATTAATATTTTTTTTTGCATTAACATTGATTTATTGTAGTTACTGTTGAATGACAAATATATTCCCATTATTGCTTACCCAGGCCATCCTTCAAAAGTAGATACAGTGAAGAGAGTCAGCATGGCTTTTGAAACGTCATCAAAGTGGAAACGGTTTCTTGACCAATATCTTTCTTTTGAAACAGGCTTATCTACGTTGCCATCTTCGTATACCAGATAAGTGCCACTGAAAGAGAATCATTCAATTGACACGTTTGTATAGGTGTATAAATACATGCAGTTTCCATGTTATACTCACTGGCATTCTGATTCTTGCATTTTCGAGCCATCAGAGCAGGAAAAGAACTTGCCCTAATTGAGATAGAACCAATATTAGATTCACTTATTTTCGATTTTTTGTAAAATTAAAATATGCTAGTCTGATTCACACCCGTCCAAGGTTTTAAAGTTACAATACACATATTGTCTATTACTAGTTTTGTCGTTTTATACATTCAAAAAGCATTACATTCATGACATTTAAATACAGAAAGCACAAATCAACTACCGCTACGTTCATTTCATTTAGATGCATTGATCAAAACACACTTTAAACGAATAGGCTGCGAGATAAGTGCAAACTACAGTTCTGTTAGAGGAAGTTAGAAGCATTCAACGCACATATAACACACAATATTTTAAAATAAAACTATTATTACACTCACTATTGTACTGTATATTAGATCTAAGGACAGAAACTCAGAAATCAAACATTTAAAAATAAAACAGTAAGCAAAGTAAACTAGTAAACAGGACAGGACCAATTGCGAACGAATAATTGCACTATTATTTTGATTGCTGCCGAAAATTTGCAAAAAAAAAATCGATACAGTTTCTCTACCACATTTTGATTGAGTTTCTCATATTATTTTAGCTTCAATTCATCCATTGTAGTACATTATACCCGTAATACGATAATAGTAGAAGACACTCCTTAACAGGCTGTGAAACCCCTACTGCTGGGTTAAATACCGTAGCGTGTATATGTTTTTAATTGAAAACTCAAGAAGCATAACCACAATCATGGTGATTTCCATTCAAGAGGAGCCAAGTTTTGTGAAATTGAGCTGTATCTTATCGAGCAATGCGCCAAGGTAATTAATTGATTACTTTTTCCCAAATGTCCTCATACGTGTATACTTACAGAAATTCATCCATATCTGTGGTAATGATAGCAAACGTGGAAGATGTTCAATCAAAATTTTGTGAAAGGCTGTTCATCATTGACAAAACCGACAATTTCCTTACTTTCCTTGATATTTTCGTTATACATTTGGTAATAATCATTTACTGAAAAATAAGATTGTAATGGAAGTTTATCCTATGTACAACCTACGCCACAAACACAGTAGGACTATATTATAGGTGGAATCTGAATAGTATGGCTCACGTAGATGTGCAGCATTTGTTTCCTAAGTATCTTAAATATTACTTTTTTGTGCATGACGTAGTGAAAATTTAACTATCGAACAATCACAACTAGGGAATGTTAAAGAAAGTTCCATTAATTTAACGATGTAAAATTTTGTTGTTGCTAAATTTTGCTTTCAATTGCTGCTACATGTTTACTTTTCATTTCACACCAGTTTGCCAAAATCGACAAGATCAATTGCCGACAATTAAATATGAATCGCGGACTAAATATCAATTGCCGAAAATTTAAGTAACGACAATATTATTCTCTTTTGCCTTATGTTTTATTTAAAGCCTGCATACCAGAACTTTTCCTATTAGCGATATGTATCCATGTTATCAATAATTTAAGACTTTAAAACCTTTACTCACAAAATTGTAAACATAACTATTTCTTAGTATTTGATTTCGATTTCCATTTAACCAACATGCATTTCGGCATGCAAAAATACTTGTGTATTTGTAGTTTAACGTATCAGCAAGCAATTTGACAATAATAGTGTCGATTAGAATTTTCTATTCGTAAATATATATTTTATGTGGATTGTGACGAAATTTCTAACACTACGTTGCACTTAACGTTCATTCAAAATCTTTATATTGATTAAAACATAAATAATAGTTGGTGGTTTCAGCTAAGCCACCATGGAAATTTGATGTTAATAGATATTGCTAAAGTGTAATAACAAAGTGTCAGAAAAAGTGATAAAAATGACACAAACCACAAAGGTTAAACAACATGAACAACAAAATTACTTTTACTATAAATATATACATAAATGAGCAAATAAAATCTTTATATGTATATGACAACAAATGGTATTTTCCTACATGTAACAAAAAGTATGAATCAGTACAATAACATGTCAAGCCTTACTAAGAACAACTAAAATTAACATCTTACATGATGATTCTATGAAATATTAGAAACAAAATATCATAATCAGTAGGAAATGAAAATAAAATAGGTGTGTAGGTTGCAAAGTAGATAACATCATAGGCCTAACTAGACGGCTAAAGTGAAAGAATAACAGCCAATAAACGAGCTATCAATTACCTTAAACAATTGTACTCCAATCACAGCAAACATAAACTGCAAGAGGTACGTCACTAGCATAATGTTGCCGATCGTTTTGATAGCAACTATCACACATTTTACTACGTACTGAGAAGAATTTAATTGTACGGGAAAGAATTATAGTTAAAAGGGTTGCATTTTTCTTAAATGTTTCAGTTTTATATTTTTTTCTGCAGTTGATTTCCTTTCTCTTTTCATTCAAGCGTGTAGACGCTTCACGGCTTTTCTGATCCAATACCAAATACGTCATATTAATATTTAACATCTCTAACGTACTTGTAAATAAACACACAGTGTTCGTTTCAGAATCAACCCTTTAGATGCTTTTCAAGTCGTAGTGAGATAACGTGACGAAGTGATGTCATATGCCATTTTGAGAAACTGTTTTCATCTTATTAGCTGAATTATATTTTTTTTCAGTCACGTCCTATTGTGTTATTAGTACATGTTAAAGAATAAACTATTTTTATTATTAAAGTTTAAATTCCGATTTTCTTTCTTTTTTGGTTCTATGTTATTACGTTCACCTTTAAACAAATTCTATCAATACGTATGTCCCGAGTATACTTTTTTCGTCTTCTGGTTCCTACAAGAAGATTGGATCTGTACCGCGACCATGAGTTACATCATTTTTTACAGAATACGAATCTGTTTCAATAGATATTACAATAAGTATCAGCTTCCAACTGAAACTTTAGAGGTTTTATTATTCAAAAATGTCAACGGAACAAACCGAGGAGAAAAAACGACACCAATATAAAGTCCTAATCAAAAAGAGATAAAGCAATTGTTTTAGAAATTCGCGAAGGGAATGAAAATGTAAGCTAATTATAGCTGAAAGTAAAAGCCTTGATTAAAACCATAATTGAAGAAAACATCAACAACACCAAAGGAAAATTAATTATATTGCGCCCTTGTATGGGACACCGAATAGCGTTGTATAATGTAAAAGTGGGAAACACAATATCAGGAAAAAAACACAAGAAATAATCTGAACTAAAGAACAACTCAAAGTAAACGAAACTCCAAATCAAACACAAATCTCAATGTAACAGAATCATAAACACGTTGGGCCGCATGTTGCGTCCTACCTTATACAACTGCACTCCAATTACGGCGAACATAAACTGTAGCAAACAAGTGACCAGCACAATATTGCCGATGGTCTTTACTGCTACAATAACGCATTGCACAACATGCTGAGAATTATATAGAAGAGTCGAAATGTTAAAAAAGATGTACTGAATGCAGTATCCGGAACGAAGTACACAGTTCAACTAAATCTAGACATTTGAAGGGCCTAGACACTTTCGTGAAGCAACAGCTTATCCTCTATGAAAGTATTAAAAATGTGCAAAGTAATGGACAGTGTCCTATAGTATCCATACTTAGCGCTGCATTCAACACTCAAATCAGTGTGGAACCGAATTTAAATTCGAATCGTCCGAGTGTCCTCCTGTCTCCTCTCGCGTAAATGCCTATAAAGAGTTGTGTACACTTCCAGCTAAATCGTTGCGCCACATAAAATCAATTAACACTTCCCAATAAATGCACAAATCACAAGTACAGTTCTTGAATCTTCTTTGAAGTCACCCTCCAAAATTAACGATTTGCGAAAGGATCACCGTGAAAGCATGATATCATAGTAACCAAAAGCAAGCGATGGAACAGAGCACGGATTCCCCGCCTTTACTGCTATCAATATGTAAACTAAAACACTCATCATCTTACCTTCAATCCTTTTGCACGGTTAATTGCACGTAATGGTCGCAGAACACGAAGCACTCGAAGTATCTTTATCACAGAGATGGCACCAGAACTGAAACGTAGAATACGTTATACAAATCTGGAAACTACATTGGAATCTATTTTCACCAGTCTTACCTGAAGAACATTGATATCAGTGACACACAAACGACTAATAGATCCAGCAAATTAAATGCCGATCGACAGAATGCACCATCGTGAAACAAAAATCCGTATGAAACCAGCTTCAGCAATAGCTCGATTGTGAAAACCGATGTAAAGAAGTAGTCGAAGTAGTTCAATATCTGATTCCTTTCGCTGTTCGCATTGAGTGGATCCTCGGCTGCCAACATGGCCGACGAAAACATAATACACACGAGAATAATGTTGCCGAATGTGCTATGATTGCATAGCCAATGGCAGAATATGCGAAATCTAAGGATAGAAAAAAACAGTTCAACTAGTATTAGTACAATTTTAAACACTTTGCGAGTCTGGTTTTAGCATCGAACAAAACTGGAAATGAGTCACATGTTAGGTGTGCACCGTAGCCGGGTAAAAATCCAGTTATATTTACAGGAAAAGGGAGTTGATTATCATTCCATTTTTGTGTTAGTGATGATAATTAAGGGGAGATATACATCAATCAAATCAATGCACCGAAGAAAACATGCTTTATCGGCCAAACAGTAACACTTACTGCCCAGCCATGCAAAAAAGCATGTGATTAATTTTGTTGCGCATGCTTCTCAAACGACGGTTTTGCAACTTGTACCCAGTGTTTCTCGAAGACCAGTGTACATATTGAATTGCGTTTTTCATCATTAATCATTTAATTTATTTTTTTTACTATTATAGAACGGACCAGACCGCGTTAGACTAATTTCACCACGTAGCAGGCCGGGGGGACGGACCGAATGGGATTTGAAACCGGTCCGGTCGTGTTGGGGCCTAGCGCCGTTGCCAAATACACCAACAGACCGCACCAATCATTCAAATTATATTGATCATTTAATTTATTGTTATGATATGCAAAGCAATAAAAATACAACTTCATAAGGTTGGTTCAATGAACAAAATATCTTAATTTTGAACATATGAGTACATTCTTCGTTTCTTGGAGTAAGGACGAGTATGCCGTAAATGGCTTATTTTCACTAGACTTATTTTCATCACCCAGGCCCGAACAGCACATCGCTACAAGAGAACTGTCCGAATAAAATTTTAGTAGTGGTTCTGCCGCGTGTAAGATCGCTGCCGTTACCACTAACCATGCATGTACATCTTCCCATAATGTGGATTCGTGGAAGTGGAACAAATCATTTGAGTGCCGTTATTGAAGTTGATCAATAGTTGGAGAGAGGTGAGGATGTGGTCATTACGTTTTAGTTCAAATCGTATGTAACAGTGCTCAAGCTTATTGCTTCAGCAGCCAGAACATTCACTGCAATTATGCGCTCTGTAGGAAATAATCTATTCAACTCATTATCTACTCAAGTTTTACAACTCATTGGAAGTATCAAGGGTATACGGTTCATGCGTTTAATGAAAAAGGAAATATAATCTTCATTTTTTATACATTAAAGTTAGTAGTAACTTTGGGTTGGGGGTTCCAAAGAAATTAACACAGTAAAACATCACGATCAGTAGACGATTGGTTGTTAATGTATGCACTTGCAATGCAGACATTTAATAGCAATTTGTTAATTCTAGAAACTGCATTAGTAACGTAGTTCATAGTTCATACTGATTATCTATCACTAGCCAGAGGATAAAATGCATACTATTTCATTTTTACAGCAAGGATTTTAGAAAATGACCGTAAGGCACAAGTGCCGGGAAACTTTTGCATCTGCCATTGATTGACACAGGAAGGGCAAGCAATAGCGATATCATACTAAAGCAAGACTAGCATCTATCATCAACCTGTTTGTCTTTGACAGTATAAAAAATGATGAACCGTCCGGTATTGGTACAATCGTATTGATCACATTCAACTCAGACATACGACGTGGCGTAGCCACTCTTAGCCCACCGTCTTGTGAATCTGTATTGTGAAACATTGTAACAAAAGTAAACAGAAACAAAGAAACATTTTTAGTATTATAAACTTGGGGCACTCGACAAAATGAACGAGCTTTCCGAAATTTGAAATGGGTATCAGTGTAACGTCGTGTAGATCCCATTTTTAGCAGAAGTTCGTTCAATTTGTTGAGTGCCCATTCAAATTTACCTGTTCGTAGGAGAAAATATAAGCAGAGCGTTCGATTTTGGGATGGGCTTTTTCGATTTCTTCACACTTAATTCCGATAAGCGACGAGGACGAGCTGAAGCAGTGGGAGGCTCATCAAATGTCTCACCTACGAAAAACATAAAATACAATTTACAATATATTTTTAAATTTCAAGAAGCTTGTTGCTAAGACGAAGACTTTTTTTTATATACGATAATGTTTATAGTATAATTTTATGTTCTTGATCTGTGCTATGAAATCTTGTAAGAAAGGAAACTACTTCCAGCGTTAACACAGATTTTTTCACCAAATCTCTGTACCAACACAATGCACACAGTAGTGCAATGTTCTCGAAGTTAAAACACTTCTCCGGCCGTACCGTTTGTGGTTTGTCAAGAAGGGCAATTATTTAGTAGATTTTATTATCGTAATCGTTAAGATCACCAAAATAGCTTGTATTAATTTGCACGGTGAAAATGATAATGGTCTATATGTATTCATTTGACTGATCAATTGGTCGATCCAACTGTTGTTTTTTTTCCACTGCAGCACATTTGTTCCTATCACTATCACGTTTGTGTACAAACCTGGAGTGTCTTGCTCTTCATATCCTTCGTCGTCTTCTGCAACAGGTGTCTTGGAATCCGAATCATGTCCATCATATTCGTCAGATCTTGAAAAGTAAACAAAATAAATAGCAGAAAACAAAATAAATAGTCAATACTACGATTTTTCAAACCCTTATACCAAACGCCTAACTTGGATGGTTTATATTTATTATACTCACATGTTCATAGGGTCATTATCCGAGTCCAGATTGTCTTTATCGTGCTCCATAAACCCATCGTCCCCATGCTCGGTTGGAGTTGGTTCGTGAGATAACTTTTCTTCTTCTCCTTCGGCATTTTCTCCTTCTTCCTTTTCGACAGTTGTTAATGAGTCCGCATCTGCTAAGTTATCCACTGCAATGGCTAAGAAAACATTTAACAGAATGTCTGTTGTTCGGTTGGTTAGGGAAAACCATTACACAGGTATCAAATAACTACAAAACATCAATGTAATTGAAATGAGATTTTTTTTAAAGGATACAGTTGCCGCAAATGAACAGAATGATGAAATAAATGCTTGCAATGATTCCAAGAGAGGCCACTCCTCCATATGCTTGAATTCCATCATACATTACTGCGTTCCAATCTTCGCCGGTCAGTATCTGGGAAGTAGAAGCATGTATTGTTACGTCGTAACTGATCCATTCATTATCCACGTGCTGTGGTAAAAGCAATCCAACTCACCTGAAATACCGTCAGCAAGCTTTGAACAAAACTGTCAAAATTCGAACGAGGTTTATCGATTGAACTGTTGAAATTAAACTTTCCTCCAAACACTTGCATGCCCAGCAAGGCAAATATAACGATAAACAAAAACAGCAGTAGCAAGAGTGATGCAATGGATTGAATAGAGTTCAATAGAGATGCTACTAAATTCGATAGGGATTGCCAGTACCTGTGAAGGATGTGACAATAGAAATTATGTTAGCATTAGTCAGCTTTGTAATAAAGCTTTCATCATCGGTTCTGTCTCAATTTAGCTCAAACAGACACTTACTTAGTCACTTTGAACACACGTAGTAATCGGACGCACCGCAGGACGGATACCCCGAGGGGAGGCATGATTTGAGTGCTTGTTAATATCATCTCACCTATGCTACCGATCACGACAAAACAGTCGAATCGATTGAATAAAGACACAAAGTATCCCTGAAAACCTAAGCTGTACATTTTCAGAAGCATTTCCATGGTAAACAGTGCCACGAAAAACATGTTTGTGTACTCTACGATGATAATTAAAACAAAATAAATTGATTAGTACGACACAATTCACTAGATACAGTTACGTTTCGCTTTTCTTTTTTTGCGCAGACTTTGCCGAGTTCAGCAGCGTACAATTGAAATGTTCACAAACTATGTCACGCTACTGTATGACCAGCGATGTATGAGATGCTGTACAAATAAATTCAAATGTTAAACATTCTGCTTTGACCTTGTTCGAGTTTAGCGGAAAAACTGAAACTTGAATTCGATGTTTCGTGAACTTTTCAAATCCGTACACTTAGTTTGATGCAAAAGTACTAGAACTGCAAAACCTTACCTTGAAAATCATCCAACCAGGGGGGCTGTCGGTAGTGTTCAGTAGCTAACACGCCGGTATTTAAAAACACCAATATGATAATAAGCCAATAGAATGCTTGCGATTTCACTGCTTTACGACAGGCTCGCCGCAGTCGTCGATTGACACGATCGATCGATTTCCGTTTTCTGGCAAACCATGACTCATGTTGCACTTCCCCATCTTCCCCAACATTATCTGAGGAATCCAGCTCGATTGTATTTTTCATCTTTCCTTCTGGCATACCGCTTGCATCATTGTCCGGATCTATGTCCTCAGCTTGCGTTATCCAGTCTAGATAACCGCGCAGGTCTTCTTCGATCTGTTGCTTTTCACGAAGCTTTTGAAAATCGCCACGATTTTTTGCCTTCGTACGTTCCTTAGAAAATTCACCACTCAACACACCAAGAATTAAGTTCATCACGAAGAACGCACCAAGAATGACCATCGAAATGAAGTACACCCATTGCCAACTGCTACCCATAGCATCTTCAATCTGGGGGGAAAAAAAGTCAACATTGAGCCACTATTCAGCATCACATGCAATGGAATACACTCACATAATAAAGCATATCCGTCCAACCTTCCAGTGTAACGCATTGGAAAACTGTTAACATCGACAGACCGAAGTTGTCGAAGTTGGTGATTCCGAAGTTCGGTCCTTCCCAGTAATATCGGCATACCATTTCGGGCGATATGGTGTCACAATGAAAGCCGTCCTCTCCACACGGATGGGGATCATCCATTATCTCACCTGCAATGGAATCATTCGAAACGTGCATTACATTAGCGACCAATACGGTCAATGCTTAGCATACCGGTCTCGTTGTGGAAGCAGGATTTGTGTAGTTTTCCGGAGAAAAGCTCGAGTCCAATGATAGCGTAGATGATTATCACAAACAACACCAATAGGGCTATGTGTAGCAAAGGCACCATGGCACGTAAGATGGAATTCAGGACGACTTGCAAACTAGGTACTCCGGATACTAAACGTAATGGTCGAAGAACACGAAACGCTCGGAGAGCTTTCACATCGAATCCCTCCTTCATTAAATTGGAAAGTGCAGTAGATATCATGCTGTAAAACAAGGTGGATGAATTATTATTCAACCAAGACGTTCCGCTAGGCCGAAATAAATGTTTGCAATTTCAACAGTATCTGCTGCAAACGTGCTGAAAATAAAGGCAAAAGAAGCATACATACCCTATAACAACAATGGTAAAATCAAGTATATTCCATCCATTACGTAAGTACGATCCTGGATGAAGTATGAACCCGTAAGCGATCAACTTCATTATACACTCCGCTGTAAAAATCACTAAAAATATATACTCGATCTTTTCCAGCGCTGCATTTGTGCTATTGGAATCACTGTTTGGAAAAGGGGTGTATACAGCTAAGGCAACACAGTTGGCAAAGATGGTCAGCAGGATCAAGTATTCAAAGGGCCTAAAAACACCATATGCAACATATTAGAGAGTACATGGAGAGTGGGAATGCCAGAGCACTGCCAGATTCTGTACAACACTTACTTCCATTCTACTATAGCGATGCATAGTTTCCGCAAAGGATTAGTCCGAGTCAAACAGAACAAGGCTCGCATGGGTCGATCAGGTTGAGGCTTTACCCCTGCCCGTCTGGTAGGTTTCTTCGGTGCAATCGGTATGGTTGTACCGCCTATATTGATTGCTCCGCCACCTGTTGCTCCCGCCGGTTCCGATCCAGCACCACCCATCTGGCCGTCGATCAATCCAGTTCCGGTCATATTGTGATTGGTACCACCACCCATACTAACATCGCCACGCACTGCACTGTTTACTATTTCGGTGTCATCCATTTTTGCCGCTGCTTGAGTCATTGCCGTTGTGGATCTCAAAGTAGTTTGCCATACATCGGACAAAGAGTGTTGCCGCTTGAGAAAAAACGAACGCGATGAGCTCTTCTTATGTGGACGAAGTGCTCTTACTTTTCCGCTGGCCGATTCACTTCCACCTGAATGATTTGGCACACGTTTTTCAGCAGAACCAGTGTCTTCACTTTCGATCCACTTTTTTGTTCCCAGCGCTTTGTTACGTGAAAATGGTTTGTTTAATATGCCAAGAAATTGATTATGCTGCTCAGGCTGTTGCTCGCCGCCTTCCGGTGATATCCGAGGTGCTAGGGAGTATGACGCGTCGGAAGTATGAATTGCACCGATCAATTTGTTTCCCGATGAAAACACATCCTTAAGCTTGTTCTTATTTCGTCCTTGGTTTGAATTCGAAATATTAACCAGAAGATCTCCTACGAAATTGTGTAACAAAAAGAAGAAAGAAAACGGTTTGTCAATCACACGCATTTATCAAGTCATTATTTAATATTGCTCTGTACACATAATTAATCCAAAAGCTAGAAGAACATTATATAGTGGATTAAGTTTGCAATGGTGCTTTGGCTACGAGGCAGTACCACAACGAAACTTCATTTCAAAACGCTTACCAATTGGAAAGCCTGGAGAAAGGCTTTTTGACTGATGATGTTCTGCTAAGTCTGGCGGAGGATCCATGTTATCTAAAGCTATATTTGCTAACTGTTACTACCATTTCAGCACAAAATGCACGAAACAAGGCTGCACGCTCGTTCCATTAATGTTTATTTTTCTCATTATGGGGAACCGTTTGTATCATTTGCTCAGCAAACCGCTGTCTTAGTGTTCCATCCATCTTTTCACCTTATCTCAGCACAGTTTTTCCTTGTTTCACAAAGCATATCTTCCGCAAGCAATAAATCAGTTACACAAACTCATCCACTGGCCCAACTGGCCGTTATGCCGATATGCCGAAAAAGTATGTACCAATGCTCATGCAATAGGTCGATTACTTGCACAGTAAGGAAATTCTTTTACATGATGAATGGCGCTGACGGTTTGACGGCGCTTACTGCATTAGGTTTTGCAATACTCGTTGCAGGCAAGACCAGAACAAGCGATTTCGGTACAATCAACTCCATGGACTAATAAGTTTTATAATAATGTTTTCGCGAAACCGCTTGCAGCTATTTTCACACATCACACGCGTATCATGCCGTTTCATTGCAGTGCAAATCCTACCATCTAGGGCATTACAGTGTAGTTTCATAAAACATTAAATAGCTACGATACTAAAACAGCCTTCATCAACACCAGAAATGTACGGCAAGCAATGTCCACCATGGAATACATGTTACATTTTGTTATCGATTTGTTGTTAACTTCTTTAACTTTGATCTCATCTTGTGTTGCAGTAGTAACACACTTTAAATCTCTACACTAGATTGTTGATAAGTCTCTAAATTTACACTTTCTATTTTCATTACTATTGTTTAGCTTCTCACTACATGGAATTGAGAATGCTAGATAAAAGTGTGTTGGTAATAATATTCGCGCGTGAAATCACCAGTGCGCAGAATCTCGAACGGAGAGTTAACAGGATTCTCAGAAAAAAGTAACAGTTTTACTCGTGGTTCCCTTCGCATCATTCAACTTACTCATTCGCTCGTACTTTCATTTATTCTTTCCTTTATTCTCTGTCTTAAACTACCCATCGCTCGCAACACATTGTTCCATCAACATATTAGAGAATCAACATACATTTATTTCATTACAATATCAAACTTTTTTTTGTACAATATCCGTCTTTTTTTTTTGGTGAACATTATCATAAAGGCATTGCGTAAATAAGTGTTTTTTTTTGCGTAAATGAAACAGAAATTTCTCTGGCTTAAATTTTCTTGCACTTATTTTAAGTGTTTTCATTGATATGTTCTACGTATTTGATGCCATACTTGTATCACACATTGCATGCTGTTGTTTTAAACGCCTGTTTGATTGATGAAATAACAACCAAACGAGCATGTGCATAAGTATCGTTAACGTCGTTTTACCATTTTGCGTTCCTCTAATAGAAGCGAATAGATTTATTTTTGTTATATTTGGAACGTTCTATTCACACGACGATATTGGGCATGTGTAGTTTTGCTGTAGATAATTTAAATCTTCAAAATTGTTTAGGAAACCAAAAAACGTTTAATTTTCATATTAACTTTTTATTGTCAAACAGCTATTTAAGTATCATCGCTTAACATTACACGTTTCTCATTATGCATAGCAATTAATTTGTTTATTTATTGCTGAACACGTATTCGAAACAAAACAATAATGCACAGATTCTCCATGATTATCTCTCAAAACACTATCAATATTTGACTGTATGCAGCCTATTCTAATAAATAAAGGACTGTGATAAATATTACAAGCTTGTAATAGCTTATTTATTTCACTGAATTTTAATCACTTGTATGTTGTGGGATTTTATGGGAATTCTTGTTAGTTGAAAATATAAACATCCTTTTTGAATACGTAATCGGTATAGTTATATTGGTTATACGTGGTTTTATGAAGATAAATTATTAAACTGAAAAGCATTAAACTGCTTCAGTTAGCTATAGTTCCTAATTTCAACTTTAACTGTGCCTTCCGTTCTATGATCACCTGATGATTCAAACAGATGAGTATCGAATAATAAATTAGAATCGACGCTTGTCGATTCTTTTGCGAAATACTAATATAATTTTCTGTCTCTATCCCCACGGTAAGAACCTATTGAACCGTCTTGACGGTAAATGATATTATACGCATTCAAACTCTAAAAACTCATAAGCCCACCACCGATTATTGAGTGATACACGATACGACAGTAAATGGTTTATTCCGTAGTGAGAGATGTGCTGTCTTGTAATAAACACATGGTATTTGTAACTCTTAAATATCGCACATACACACACCACTACATGATCGCTATGTAAACCTTTGCAGCATCTTAGGTTTCATTCATGTCAATTTTTGTGGTTGAAATGTTGCTGATTATTCTGCATGGTGGTAAATGCATATGCTTAAGGTTTTAGAAAACTCATTTTAAAATTACATTTTACTTTCAATTCAGATAAATTCCTATAAACTATGATTGTACAATCTGTACTAAAATGATTCCTGGTGCCTTCAAATTGTATAGAAATCTCTTAACAGCTTCTTTACGCTTGATCGCAATAAATGACCTTTTCATAAAACGACATTTTCGTTCTAATGCCATGCCAAATGTTATAGATCTATCAGCTTCACGTGACAATTTATAAGAAGGGGTTTGAAAAGATATGTTACAAAAATGTTACAACATAATCTCTACCGTTATCTATCGTACGCAGTGTTTAGACATACCATGCAAATGCAGACATATAAATATAATTTGTGTGCAAGGCGAACATTTACAGAACATGACCTTTGCATGCGAACAAAATAAATTCGAATTGATACTATGCATATTGCCAGAATGAACAAAAAATCTATTACATTTCTCTACGAACTGCTTACAGAATAATTAGAGAAAAAGTGGAAAAGAAAGTTGTAGTTTTTATAAAGCATTACCAAAGAAAACAAAAACTAAAGATTGCAAAGTGTTTTTCTCGCGTTAGTCATACGAAATTTTTCCCCTTACTCTTTTTTACATATGGCCTTCATGTAACTTGTGATGAGACACACTTACCATTCAATCGAAATATATTAGTTGCTTTTGTGTAAGGCTGGCTCCCTGCTGGTTTTGATATCGTTCACATTATCACACTGTTTCAACTGTTTTCTATAAAATTGAAACTAGGCTAGCTTTTTTTAAGCCCCACAGTACCACACTTAACTAGTAGAAATATCACAAATCGCGCGTTTCTTCCTGTTGTTAAAAGACCGCGCAAGCGCTGAACACTTTAACTTTCATTGCCTCACTGGTGAGCCCGGGTTAATCGAAACACACTGCCGCTGACTTCCACAGCACTTTTCCCACAGTACTTGCATACATATTGTTACCGGTTAAAAATAGAGCTCCCTTTGCTGAGCTACTTAATGAAGCTCCGGAAAATACAAAACGTTTGCTAATTATTGTTTCTTACCTCAAGTTAACTAAATGAACACAACACGCCATTCGTAATCGGTGACTGATGCTTCAACGATACTTTTCGATAGTTGGTCAATAATAATATGATTCTAATTAATCACTGACACTAAACCCTTGTTGGCAAGCCAACATGCCATGTGGTATTGTTGAATCATTTCTGAATGGGAGATGGTTAGGCCAACTTTTAGAACAGATCATACAAATCGAGCTGCGCATGCGCCAACCCTTCTTAGCACAATTAACAATAACAATATTGTTGAACTATTGCGCTCAATGGAAATTATTCTGTTCCATAACAAATTGAGGTAATTTTGCAAATATAACTTTTTTGTTGTGGTAGCAAATCTAAAATGATTCTTAAAATAGTTAAAAGTTGTGCTACATCCAGACTAAACAATTCACTCAAAAATCATTCTATCAGCTTAAGTTGTATGAAAAATCCCATAATCAGTTAGAAATAACGAATAAACATCGAATTCAACCAATCGATTAAATTGCGGATTGGATCGAAATTCATAAACAACATGTTATAGACAACTCAAATTTGTACACGCGCAGTTTTCAACTGAAATCCACTGATATTTGAATTTAAGACAGCGTTGCATTGGTGCGTTAATCCGTGCTGTCATAAAATGACAATTACAAATCAGTCTGGCACTGCAACCAAACTCGGAACATACCTGTACCGTTTGTAACTCTCCAAACAATAGTCTCCAAATTGTTTTGTTCGAGGCTTCCAGCAAAATAAACAGCAATAATAATTTGTGGTCAGAAACAGAAACGTTTTATTCATATTATTCTAGAAAAGATTTAGGTCGAAAGTAAAGATTAGTTCTGATAAATTGTCAAATCAAGTGGCCAGTTAGTTAACCATTCTCTCTATACCGTAAAGATGCTGTCAAACGATTAGCAAACAATCCGTATGTGCGTCTGAAATCGGAAATATTTTCCATGTTTGGTTGCAAACGAAAATATCGCAAGAAAAGAATCAACTACCCAGTGCAAACGATTCCAATCATGTACCTTTAGCAAAGTCGTGCAATAATCAATTTTAATCTACATTCCCAACCCACTGTATTCTGTGTAGCTATATACACCGGAGTATACATAACAATACAAGTGAAAACAATCATTCGGGAAACGCTATCGCTAAACGAAAATTCTAAAGCCATAATTGTGATTGTAAGGTTTGTATTCATCAGCGGCAAGATAAATGGAAATGCGCTCTGTAATAGAATTGTATTCTGCAATTCACAGCACCACTGCATTCGTTGCAACGATTCACTCTTTCGTATCGTACCTAATCGGCGTATCGACCTGTTCTTAGTGCTGACAGAGAAGTAATGGGCAGAAATTTGGAAATGGCCAGGAAACTACCCATTAAATCCTATCACGCAACGGATAATACTTACGAAACGAGCTCCGGTAGTGATTCAGACGATAGCAATGCGAGCATATTGGAAAGAAGCTGCCTGCTGAACAACAAATTTATGCTACCAAAAGATCTGTGCGAAAATGTTAATATTTTTAATGAATTGTTTTCCCGTAGCCTGTGGGACACGCTACCGCAATCCACTCAACAAAAATTGGCAAAGTTGCTACCCGTCCCCAAAGATGATATGCCGGCGGTAACGAAAGTGGTGCATGGTTTACTGGCACACGAATTTAACCGTTTCGGTAAGGAACCGATGGACGACTTCCGTTGTAAGCTAGCAAACGGAAACTTCCGGGTGGATATATCCAAATTGAAGCACAGTTTAGCCGGATTAACGACGAAAGAGAAGCGAATGGTAGAACTGCAACGCGTATCTCGTTTAGCGCCAAAGGTGATGTTATCGCGCGAAGCTGTTTTGTACAGTGAGCTGCATTCAAATGATGTGCGTGCACTACCAGCATCTGGTAGGGTAACGGATAACTATGACCATCGTCGGCAGTGGAATTATGATATCAACGTTTCCTCCGCGATGGAAAAGTGTCGAGCACTTGCGAAAAAACGTTTTTTAAGTGAAATCATTAACATATGTGATGAAGTCGGATTGCCAATGACCCTCTCCGATGAAGAAGATTGCATGCATGCTTTACCAGCTGGTCCGGTACGAAAACAACGAAGAATGGTAGGCACTGGCCCACAATCGAGCGAACAGTCAAACCTGCAATCCCGTTCCGGTATGTCTGGAAATTCCCATACCGCACCAGGAAACACATTCGATGGTACCATATTCAATGCACCAAAGTTGTTCGTTGTTACTGAGGAACACTACAGAAAATTGATATTACACCATCGGAAACGTAAAATGGAAGAACCTGATCATCCTGAGCTGGACTTAGACAACATTAAACTAAAGGATGTCGTTAGTCGCACACAAATTGCCGCCGGGTATCGAAGAATATTGCCACTACCCAAGGTGTACATTTCGGACCCTGTAAAAGAAAATGCGACGGTGGTGAAAGGAAAACTTAAATCGCAAAAATTTTTAAAAATGCACCGATCGTCTCCAGATCATACCGATTCCAAAGGTATGTTCGATCGTAACTATGGTGAGCATAGCGTTGAGAGAATCAAAACGGAACCAAGCGTTACAACAAATGTTAAGGTAAAAACTGAACAACCATCGAATGGTTGTTTCGATTCAGATGTCAATACGAATGCTGTGTTGAACGTTATTTCAACCAAACAGAATGCTGGTTCAGAAGAGAAAAGCACAATGCCTAACAGTGAGCTAGTAAAAGAAGTTAAAAGAAGTCCCAATTTAGTTGAAGAATCGAAACCAGAAATGGCTGAACCGTTTTTAACGACAACGTTAAGTACACCGCAATCTTCGAGCCCATTAGCAAATGCAGCATTGCTTGATGTAACGGTTGAAAGTGCTGAGCCAAACGCAGTGGAACAAAACTCTATGAACTGTTTGTTTAGTAATGGAACGCATGCCTGCTTTTTATCCGTCGTTCGTGACCTATTTTGTTCCAATCCCGATCATCGATCTACTTTATCGGAACTGCAACTAAAGCTGGATGCTTGGACAAAGAGTCCTGCAGCGGAACGCAACGTTTGGTTTGAGCAGTACCGCAATAATGGCGAATGGAATGACACGCTTCAATCTGCAGTACAATTTCTGACAGGAGAATTTGTTAAACAGCCAGAAGATTTCGTCCCGTATATAGAGCATAAAGTAGCTCTTAATATACTGCAATGGATAGGTGCTTCTCGTGATGGGGACAGCCGGTTAGTACCACTGTGTGCATACTGGCAAAGTAGAAAGCAAGAAATTACGAAACCCTCAATTCAGCATACACTTACGGCAAGCAACGCACCGTGTACTAGCAATTCCATTGCAAATGACTCTTCATTTACGCAAATCGTAGCTTCTCCAAAAAGCAGAAGCAGATCAGCTGCTGGTTCTAAACATGTGCCCTTTTCCCCGTCATATTCCTCCTCCTCATCGTCCTTGTCATCCGTTTCGTCGTTACCGATTGCAGGCGATAATTCCATATTCAACGAATCAACCGCATCATCGCTATTGATAAAGACCACCACTGTGTCCGAGGATGACGGAACCAATAATGAACGTTCGACAGCAACACCACCACCACTGTTCTCAACAGACTGGACCGTTCGGAAAGCTACTAACGAAGAAATACAAAGCTTTCGTGAGCAGGAAAAACGTCGATATGAAAACCCGCACATGGCTTTCACTTATAAACAACACTCATATGATAGTGTGGTTGGACCAGTGAAGGGAATTTACACGCAAGCTCCAGGCATCTCAAAAGCCCGCGGTCACAGTATGCTCGTGGCGAATCGTCCCAACTTTGTTACGATTCTCACCTTAGTGCGAGATGCCACTGCCCGATTACCAAACGGTGAAGGTACACGGGCCGATATTTGCGAGCTATTAAAATCTTCGCAATACATTTCCCCAACAGCTACTGATCAAGTTTTACAAACGATCGTCAGCGGCGCACTGGATCGAATGCACACGGAACGTGATCCGTGTGTGAAATATGATGCAAAGCGTAAAATATGGATCTATTTGCATCGAAACCGTACGGAGCAGGAGTTTGAACGTTTGCATATGCAATATCAAGGATTCACTAAGCATAAAAAATCCATCGTTAAGAAACCATTAAGACAATCAAAAGAAAGTATGTCAACATTTACCACGGCCAAACATGACTTGCTGAACGACAGTGGCACTTCAGTCGAAAGTTTTACTTTAAACAGTTCTATGATTGAGATGGATCAGGATACACCGCCGAAGACTATAGGCAATGCAATGGATGCTGTTCTTAATACAGGTACAGCTATAAACAATGCAGAGATTCCTGTCACCAGCATGGGTGGTACGACTGTGGGAAAATCGACCACGTCTTTGTTAAAGAAACAGACGCCCCTAGCTGTACCATCAGATAACGCAACTGTACAAGGACCGTGTACCGACACAAAGAACGAAATCCATTCCATAAACAGCATAGTGAAGAGTATAACATCCGATGTGAATCCCATTCCATGCCAAACGGATCAAACCAAACAACCTATATGTATCGTTAAAGAACCCCAGACCGTTTCTCCAGAGTCCGGTACAGAAGTGTTATATAAATCCGCAAGTAAATTGTGTGGAGCGGTCACTTTAATATCATCTACTGGAAACAATGTTCGCACGATTCAGATCCCTAAATCTTCATTAACTTTGGCGAATACACCGGTAGCTTCCAACACTGGTACAGCAATAGATAGTGAAACTTCAACATCGGACAATGTTTTGTCGCCAGATTCGTCACCAAACATTAATCCGATATCGCCAAAGAAAATATTGGTATCAGCAATAGTGTCTTCATCGAAATCAACTATTTCCCCATCCGTTGGCGCAGGTGTTAAATCTGTAGTGGATATTTCACGAATATCCAACTCGAAACCCATATTGGTACAATCGATAGGAACTGCTACATCCTCGCACACACCAACGGCATATTCCTTCGTTTCGTCTCCAAAGGACGGTATTAAAATTGGTTCTTCCGTAGGAGGTACGATCGTGTCCATCCGACAGGTGAACAGCAACTCGAGCATCAGCAACGTTGGTCAGAAAAATCAAATATTAGCATGCGGACAGGCTACTGCATTGTTATCCCCACAGTCTTCCGCACAAACGAAAGGGACACAATTGGCCATCAACAATGCTTCATTCGCCAGTTCTTCTGGAGCAAGTGCGCTGCAAACCATGAAAGGTGGTGCAGTAATAACAGCTACAATTGGCAAACCAATTTACAGTTCCTCCGTTGGAGCAGCACCGCTAAAGCAAAGCACCAGCTCTCCTTCCATCATACAAACCAACCTCCCTGGTTCGGTTTTTTCGCAAAAGATGATGGTTAGTTCCAGCAAAACGAATACACCATCATCCGGGGAAGGCAGCAGTGTACCGACAGTAGTAGCCATCAAATCAGCGAGCTCGTCCAATATAACATCCGTAACGCCAACTGTTACCAATCGCATCGTAAAGCCTACAACTAATCTGTTTAGCACCATCACGCTTGCCAAAGGACAGCAGTCCGTGCTAACGCCAGCTAAACAGAGACAAATTATTCAAAATCTGCTTTCCCAAAATCAAAAGCAGTCATTAACAGGGAATCAAATAGTTTCGCAAGCGGCGATACTTACTACGAGTGCATCATCGTTAACAAAGGTACCAGGAGGGGATACGAAACCACAGTATAAAAGTGGTCCATCATATGTGGTAGAAAATCAGACAGCTGTTCCAGCATTCAAAATTAATCAAAACCAAACCTCTAATGCAACTATTAAGACATTATCTCCAAAAATTGTCAAAATAACGCCTACCCGATCGAAACCTCAGACCTCAATAAGACCTGTCAGTAACATAGGTGCAATGGTCGGTTCCTCTAATGCCACTGTGCTTCCGACGTCGAATGTCGTAAACCAAGCAGCAGCATCCAGCGTGAAAATGATTAAAATGAACCCATCAACAATACTCACATCAACTGATGCCCACAGCATGGCAAATGCTGGCGCAGGTGCTGGGGTGGCTGTGACTGTATCAAATAACGCTGGGACAGCCGCTCCTACTACTGCTAAAAACGCAACTATGCGAGTGCTTAAAACAGCCACAGGGTCGACGACAGTAATCAAGACAGAAGTGACAAGGGGACCGACCGTGCAGCAGCTATCCCAAGCCACAGCTCACCATGCGTTAGAAAATTTGCGGAAGGATCCAACATCGCAGGTTGGTTCCAAATTGCTTGTAAATCCCGGCATCAACACAGGTCAGCTGATTCCGCTGGAAAGCTTGTTACAAAAACCCGGTATTGGAGGCACAGTAAGCAACTCATCTGGGAGTGTGAATACAATTTTGAAGCTTGCCGGTACTACCAAAACTGGGCAGCAGTTCATACAGTTCAGTACCAGTTCTAATGTTACCAATTCGACAACTTCAAAATGTATCACTAATTTATCATCGAGCAGTGGAGTGTCCGCCGTTGGAAGTGTAGCACACCAGTATACAATTTTACCACAAGCACGAAACATAATAACCGTCGCATCGACGTCTGCAACAAATCGATCCACGAACCATCCCTTGACCATTGTCTCTTCGTCATCAGAATCAAGTGGTAAGTATGATTCAACTATCAATTTCTTAACATTACACGAATGGCTTATGTTTACCACAGTTCCACAACACTTATCCTGGGTATGATTGTATATATGTATTTTTCAGAAAGTTTACAGCCTGGAGGTTCGATTATTGTAACGAATAAAAAAGGAAATCTAAGCGAAGTTAATTCTTCCACTGATGCTGCGGCTTCGGCTTCACTGCTCAGTCACGCTACAAATTCACCTAGTGCCAAACTAATGCAGCAGGGCACGAAAGTAAAATTGCTGACCACGACCGCACCCAATGCGAACTCTTTCGGTTCTGGCCCTGCCGTTTCTGCATCTCAGCAGCAAGGCTCGGTTTATAATGCTAAAACATCCGTACCCTCCACCGTCAGCGTTAGTGGAGAGTTTTTAAATGCAAAAATTATAGGCGTTCGCAACATTACCTCGGCTAAAATTAGAGGAACTTCCTCCTTAAGGTGCGTCTTACTAGTTTGCGTTTATGTTTTTGCAATAAATGTTAAAACGTATATTATTTAATTTTAACTAGCTTGATGAATGCAAATAGCTTGAATATAGCGCATATCGGAGGCAAACCTGTACTAATTGCAAATAATGCGTCGGTCGGAGCCAATCAAGCCATTACAGTCAGCACAGCACATTTGAACAGTAGTAGCGCTACCAAGTCTGGACCATCTAGCGCTATGGTGTTAACAGGAAATGCAAGCTGCAACGGTCTTGTACTGGGACAGCAAAATGCAAGCAACGTGGTTAGTCATGCAAAATGTGATTGAATACATCTGTGCGAATTGTACACTTGTTATGTTTCAATTCCAGACCGTGTCGGGTGTACCTTCAACGGCCGGAAGAGAAATCACGCGTACAAACAACGGCAGCGGTATACCCGGTCAAATTCAAACTGTTCTACTTCGCAATAATTTGCTCAAAGTTCAAACGATACCACCAACTACTGCAAATAAATTGTCTCATTCACCATCCATAGTTTCTGGAAATGTTAGCAGCAGTAGTGCAATAAATAGCGGAATTAATCCTGCTGCTACAACATTGCTCGCAACGACCGCTCAAAGCACTACAGCCCATTCAAAATCGCAACTACAACAGCAGCAGCACAAATCGCAGAAACAGCAACAGCAGCAAAATATTAGCTCAGTTGGAACTGCTGTCATTATAACACCAAATATATCATCGAGCCCTCTGACCCTAAGCACTGCAGTAGGTGAAGAAACATCCAATTCATTCCTTAAATTACAATCTTCAGATGCCGAGGTAATGAACGTGAGTAATGTTTCATTTTATGCATAATGATTACTGAAGCGTGATCTATATTAGACAATCGTTATTTATGTCCTGTTTTAATACCTACATCTTACAATGTTTGTATCACGCTTTAATTTGTTAATGTTCACATAAAGTATGCTTGTACTAAGTTAGTTTCGATTTCGATAACCAATCGTACGAAAGGGAACACCCTTGGATCGTACGAAACAGTACCAAATTGAATTGAACTTTTAAAAAAATATCATTCATATCTGTTTATTTACAGAATTCGGATTCAGTATCGCAGTCATCCCGGATAGTTATTTCGCAGCCGATTATAATACCATCTGATATTCAAAAATCTGGCACCTCTATAAATCTTAAACGACTCAAGGTTATACCCATAAGCAAACAACCAAACAAATAGGTTATTTATGTGTACAGTTGTATAATAAGTATCTAGTAAGTAGCATAAACATGTTTGGATAAATAATAATTTGAATGCTAAATAAAGGGGAGTAACAGAATCGCAATCAATTTGTAAGCTAAAAGAAATCAATACTTACTTTGCTCTAACCGTATAAAATTTTGCTGCATTCTAGGAATCCTTGAACAAACGCTCACGGCCATATCATATGGCATTACATCTCCAAAACCATCCTGGATCAGCGATCGAAATAAATCCCGTTTTTATACTCCAAAAAATTGACTATCGAAGATCGATAACATTGTCATTGTAAAATGATTAAGATGGGCTATCATTAGATGGTGTACTTTTTAGTATTTTTTAGTAATGTTCTACGTGCTTACATTATCAAAAAGGTGTGCGCGGTAAGTAAGAGGAGAAAACATGGTTATAGAAATGATCCTGTGAAGCACAATCTTATTACCAAAAAGGTATCAAGAATGAAATTTGAAATTTTTAAAAGAAAGTTGAATTAGCAATTCCAATAACCTTTCCTATAACCCTTGGAATAAATTTTTAAATTTGAAAAATCCCGCACTCACTGCATATCCTTGCAAAATACCGTGCGTGTCAGATTCTTTCAGATTTACAAATACTGCCTGAGCATTCACTCGCGAACAAAGTAAACGGTTATTGTGTCCATAATTTAACTTCTTTAATGATTGCCATTACAAACTTTACAGGAATTTTCACATCAATTATAACGCTGCACAAAACTATTAAATCTTTCGTAATTTTTGCACGACATGGCATTACCTTTTATCTGTCAACTGTAGATTTATAATCTTGTAGCATGTCGCATTTGAAACGCAATTATCTATACAATTATAGCTTTTAGAACCATGAAACGAATTATGAAAATACCCTGCACCAATAAAGGAAGGTGGCATGATTTTTTGGAACTATGTCTATTTCTATTAAAATTCGATTTGGATAATATTCGTTACATTTTGGAACTGTACGTATTATACTCTCTGCATGTTTTTTCTATATTTGTGATTATTTGATTGTTGCCTTTGTAACCAAATGCATCCCTATACCAAAAACAGTATTTTAACCTTTATTTTGTTGCATGTAACGTGTCTCTTTAATATCAGAGTTTCTATTCCAAACCACTTAAGACTCTTAGGAGTGCTTAAGATTGTTTAAAAAATCATTAAACTTAATTTTACTACATTTTGTATTTGTGATATAGATGATCCGATACACGTTTACGCTATGATATTTCCTCAATATGTTTCGCAACATAGAAGGAACACATCTTTCGCAAATTATTGTTCAATTAAGATTGTTGTGCCACCATCTTAGATTGATATGAAACACCATTACCTTACCTTTCTACCCACACAAGATTTTACAGTTCAAAACACAACGCTTCACATCTATTTCGTCTTGGTTCATTTGAACTACTCTAAACCTGCTCCAACGAAAACTGAGCTCTATTCGTTCCCTAAAAACAATACAAAGCGCGCTCTGCACTTCACTTTCCATCATGTTTTGTTTAACATCCTCTTTTCGGAAACGTAATTTAAAAGTGTGTAAGGTTCATGTTACTGTTACTATTGAGCCCAAGTAATATGCGAATAAGATAGACACATTGTTCATTGAACTGTGAAGCCTTGCATTGGCAAACAAAATTATTCAATTATCATTCCTAATTTTCGTCTGTGTACGATGGAGCAAGCCGCGGATAAAGCTAAAAGAATCATAAAAGCAAAAATTAAAATCCTGACAATTGCAATCACGCTTCAGTGGTAGAGAACACTTACCCCAAGTAAGTTCCTTGGAACGTAACCTTCCGTTGCTAAACTATTGCGTGCCCACCACCATTCACGTTCGGCTTCGTCTCCTTTCCGGATGATAGTGAGCTTATCGTTCACAAAGAAGCTTAATTCATCAGGCTGTTGAGATTCGTACGCGAAGACGGCATGCACTTCTCCATTGTTTAATATGCCCAATTTTTCTTGTATACCTGTGTACAAATAAAACACATAAAACGGCAGATTTTGATTTTAATAATGCAAACAATTCAATAAATTATCCTCAAAAATATAATAGAATTTGCATAAGGAATTTTTGAGAAACTTGTAAAAGCGAAATCAATGTCTAAGAGCATCTCACACAAACAAACTTAACAATATTTATCATTCTACTAATGTGACTTGCATCCGAAATATAATAACATAACTTCCAAATGCCGCTAAAATGTGTATACATACTGTAAAGATATTCAGAACACCCGTCGAATCCTTCTTCATCTTCCTCGCACTTTTCGGCAGGCGTTTCGTGGTCCGATAGTGTTGCTGCGAACAAACAGGCACCAGACTCGACAAGAAACTTGACCATTGGTAAATTGTTGCAACTAGCGGCACAGTGCAACGGTGTCCAGCCGTCCGAATCCTGTGCATTAACATCGCATCCAAAATTCACCAGAAATCTGTTGAGAAATAAACAACCATTTAGTAGCAAGCTTTATACCAGCATGGACAGAAACACTTTCATACTTACTTCACTATCTCAAAGTGACCCGCACATATAGCATTGTGCAACGCAGTAATGCCTTCATCATTGGCTGCACTTGGATTAGTAACCTGGAAGCAACGGCACCGTTTAGCAACATTAACAGAAATATTGATGAACATTACAAATGCCAGTGGCTTCAACTTACCTGCATTGCCGTTTTCTCTACCAGTTCCAATTCGCCCTCCAAACTAGCATCTAACAGTAGTGCTAACGGGTCAAAGCTGACGCGACGCGACAATTTATGTTTGCTTCCCTCGAGCACGATTGATCCTCCAGCACTGCTAGAATTACCCTGACTGTCGGGAGCTATAGCTGTTGCAATGAAATTACGCTTCCGTCTAGTAACTTCATTATCCGTGTTCCCTGTACCGTCGTTACTGTTGGAGCTTCCACTTTTTAACTTCTTTAAGCGTTCTATCGGATGATCTCTTCCTGTGTTGATCTCACCTACGTCTGATGCAGGTTTCTTGTCCAGCAATCCTTCATTTTCGTAGTTACCATAGTGAGTGGCTTCAGGCCCATCGCCTGGACCAGCAGCAGCTGTTTCCTTTCGCTTGTTTGTCATCTGCTGCTGTTGCATCACGGAAGTAGATGGCAATTTGTTTAGCCCCGTAGGAACAATAGCGCCGTTGCCGGGATTAAACGATCCCGTAATATTCTTTAGCCTCGGTTGCTCCAAAAATGGATGTTTCCTAATTGTCAACGGTTTTGCTTTGATTGGAAGTTTATCGTTTGCTGCCGCTTGTTTACTAATTGTCGCCTGCATGCTTAAATCCGGGATGTCGAATGATGCAGAAGATGAGGAATCATTCTCGTTATGTGTTAATACTCCTTCTGAATTGGAATTAGTTTCGTTACTGTTCTCATCATTGGGATTGCTATTTGCCGAGGCAACCGTTGTACTGCCAAAAGATGGCGGTTTGCTAGGTTTCGGCGGAAGTGCCGGGCGACTGTTGTTGTTTGGGCTTGTAGGAATTGATGTTTGTTGTGTCTCGCTCATAGTCCCACCACCACCACTGTTGTCCATTCCTACTGGAACCTTTCGTGTGACACTCGTTATTTTTGCACTCGTAGTTTCATTTGCGTTAGCCGCCGAGCCTGATGCAGAGGTGACAGGCTTCATAGCAAGCGTTGGTGCTACACTATTTATCGGTTTCCTGGGCGGTACCACCAAGTTTCCCAGTGGAATGTTTTGTAGAAAGTTGTAGCTTGTTTTCGATTGGTTGGAATTGGTTTGTTGGTATTTTTCTTGACTATTGCCATAGGCTTTAGTAAGTCCAACATTATTATCCCGTGACTGTCCCTTATCGTTATCGGGAGTCTCTAATTCTCCCTCACCTAACGGCGCATTGTTGTAGAACTCGAACATTCCTTTGTCATTATCGTTAGTTATCTCAAAATCATTTGAGATCATATTTTGTGGCGTATCCGGATAGTTTGCCTTTCCTGTCGACGAATCATCCTCCGACACTATTTCCGATCCTGTAACGATTCCCACATTTTCTACATAGCGAGAACGGTACTGCTGTTGTTGCTGTTGCCGGACAGCTAGTTTCTTTTCATCACTTTCCGGTGCTAGCAACATCGCTTCATCGCCGCCCATCATCATTGTATGTTTTTCGTGCTCCCACTGATAATTCGGAAGCAGATGTTGTTGTTGCTGCTGCTGCTGCTGATGCGACATGAAATCAGATGCACCGGAAATTGGTTGCTGAATTTTCTCATTCGTGTTCACCAATGGAGACGGAGATGATGATGCATTTGATCCATTTGATTTCATAGGTACATGATTAAACGGTTCCACTGCAACTACATTGCCACGGCTTAAAGTTCGTGAGTGCGAGGGAATTATGTGCGTCGATGAGGACCTGCGAATGTTAAAGTGAAGTTATGAAAATGTATTAATAATGTCCAAATTTGTGTTGGACATATCAATGCAGTATAGTTTAATAGCAGGATTGTATTACGCGCAATTCCTTACAAAAAATTACCTCGCATGCAACGGGTGATTCGTGTTGGACGGTATTGTTTTACCGTGATTTTGTCCTGACCCCGGGCCATTATTTGCTGCATTGAGTTTGTAATTCTGCACATTGAGTATTCGTTTTTTGTTAATGCGACTTTGCAATTCAACGATACGTTTGTCCACTGAGTGCAGTTCTATCTGACGCTGTTGCAAAGCTTCCCTCTGCATATTCAAACGGGCATTCTGTTGCATTGACAACTGATTGCGATACTGTAAAATAAATAAATTTATCACAATTTTATACCTCGAACGCTAAGACTGCACTGTGGTAAACTTACAACAAGCTCCAGACGCAACTTTTCCAGCTCCTTGCCCGCAGGCGATCCATTGTTATTTAGAGCATTTGCATTTAAATTGTATGAAATTCCATTTGTACCGACTCCTCTGCGATCGCGCCGTAGCTCTTCCAGTTGGCGTGTCAGCGCTTCCACTTTAGCCACTGCTAGCGTAAGCTCCTTTTCCTTCTCACTGAACAATGCTCTTATCGAGTCTAAATCATTGCCCAGCGTAACATTATAGGTTTTCTGTAAATCCACCTGACCACGCAAAGCTCGAAGGCGCCGCAGTTTTGATTCCTGGGCCTCCACGCGCTCGCGTAGTCGACGAAGACGCTCTGCTTCTGCTATCGAAACAATATTACGCGTTTCCTGGGATTTGAGGAACCGTAAACGTTGTTCCTTTGCTGCCAACATTTGGTGCTGTGTGTCGATTTGTTGCTGTTGTCTCATTGCCATTGAACGTAGTTCTGCAGCACTCGGTCGATCAGCTCGGTCGTGCAGCTGAAACTAGGACAACACAGTAATCAGTCTGCCCATTGCTTGCAGCCTTCATTATACACTTACAATATCTTCACTAAAACTCGGTTGCTTCATTCCATGATATACAATCAACAATCAACGCAAACGAGGCGACTGTTTCCCTGATGAACGATGCTACACTGAATTAAAAATCAATCGATTCCCAACAATACTTCAAGAGCTATATGCACAGACCTTGCAAAACAAGAATAATTTAACGTGGCTCAAAAGAAGTTCATTATCGAACCACTGACCACACATTAAATGAACACTCTTTACTACGAAAAACTTTATGTTACAACATTAACCATAAAAAAACACACATTGCTCTAAAAACACTACACTCAGATCGTTACCCCAATGTATCAAACTTTTCAAACACGAAAAAGTATTACAAATGTTGATTACATTGATTCAATCACATTAATAAACACAATTCAGCAGCAGGCACACCTACAGCCTCAATAGCAAGAAAATCTAAATCAATTGTTCCGTACACTGACGCACGAAATCGTTGATTCCGCGTCTTTCTTTTGTCGTTTTTCCAAATATGCTGCAGTAAATACACTGTGTTAACAACAAATTTTTATAATCGATGACGACTGCACGCCATTTTGTATGTATTTTACATTGATATTCGATACCAGCTTGAACACAAAAAAAGACAAATGATTTTTTGACATTGCTTGATTTGACAGTATAGGGGCAAATGCAGTAATAAACAAGGTAAATATATGTTTGGAAATTTCATGACCAATTGTTCTCGATATACGCTTTTGAACTGTACCGCTAAAATTCACGCACATAATTGTGTTGTTGTGTAATTGTTAGTTAAATTCTCAAATTCAAAATGTGTTTTGGAAAATAATAATGTCTATGAGCTGTCAAAATTAATAACAACGGGTACTGCGAATCATTCATCTACTGCTTCCCATGCTTCAGGTATGGTTCCTTTACTACAAAATGTGAGCATTGCCTGTACGATGATGTTTGATATTGGTAAGCTATTTTAATTAATAGTTCAAATAATCGATGCGAAGACAAGCAATAATCTTTTTCTTAAAAGGTAAAGAACAATTGCGTTTTTGGTTAACAATCCAATCCTAAATCGGGAAAGTTTTGTAAAGAAGAATGCACATAAAACTTTTTTTTGGACGCCATTTTGGATTCAATTTGACATTTACAAACTTACGATTGTTTACAAACGTAAGCCAAACATTCAAAGGATATTCCACTGCAGTAAAATCTAGGCGGTACCGAAATTTTACACCATACAAATCCAAGAATTTGCAAATTGTAACAAAAATTAATCATTTATCGCGTTTCATCTACTGCGATAGTAACCGTAATACGATTATCTTTTTTCTGATATTCCATTTGTCAGTTGCGGTTTCAGAGTGTGTAGAGCTGTGTGAGGCCTTTGATAAAGCACTCAGGGAACATTGTCGCATTTGCTGCATGCAACAGCGACTTCCGTTTTAAAACTTATGCTGACGCTTACAATTGGTATGGCCTTGTACTAAATTAGGAAAGCCACATACTATAATTCTATAAACATAATAACGTTTAGAACATTTTTATAATTTAAACAAAATTAACGTCCAACCGATTACCCTTCTGTTGTTGGCCTAATCATCCCCTCCCAGCAAACTTCTTTCTTTGAAGTTAACTGTTATGGCATCCAACATGACAAATGAAATAATTAAACGATTTTCTTCCATGTTTGTTTGTTTTGCATTTATCCTTTATCGCCGTAAGTTGTAAGGAACTAATAATGAAATGTGTTTCATTAAAATACAACATAATACCTATTTTGCTGCAACGAAGAAGCGTAATTGTTTTAATACTTTAATGAAGTACTGGTCCATGTGTTACATGGCCACGACGCTTTGAGGATATTTTCCAGTGAGGGAGATGCTTAACAAGGACAGCATGAGAAATTGCAGTAACGTACGTATTGCGTCTGCGCAATTTGAACGTGCAACCCGTTTTCCAGTCGAGATGACGGTGACAGGGAAACGACATAATAGGCTCACCGTCGCATAAAATAAAAGAACCTGGTCAAAGCATAACGAATGCCGTTTAAAGATCCTCGTAGTTTCGCTCCGTTATCGGCGTGTTGGTGTTGCGGTCACCTTTTTGTGTATTTCAGGCAAACTTCGGTATTTCTGTCTACCTGTGTCTTAGGCGTGCCCCAGGACACTCTATTGGATGGGTGAATTCCTTGTGCAAATGGTTTCCGTTCCTAACTTGGGATTCGCATCGAAAATTGAACTTCACAACTAAAGCTAAATGCGTGCCGTGTCTGGGTGAAATGGGCTACGGCCATACATTTGTGTAAAAGGACAAAAAACGCTCCACATAAACCTTTTCTGGAGGATAGCTAAACCTATAATACAAATCGTAAGAGTGTAAGATAACATAAAAGTGATAGGATATTTTTCCAAAGTGCAGGTGGGCGAGATTTTCTCTGTTTCATTCGCATGTTCAGGTCGACGAGGTATGCTTCGCGTATTTTCGTAGGGACCGAACATAGTGAGTAACATACATGCATTGTGTTTCGTGTACGGTATAATTGATGGTTGTTCGATGCAAATCTGTGCTTCGTTTTTCTACGAACTTGACTATGTATTAACTGTGATTGGGATATAAAAGTTTCAGTGATTTGCTGAATAGTGTAGAATATCGGGCTTCAACAGAGTGATTTACACTTCGCTAAACAATAGACTCTTTGGATTCTGTTGTGAATAGGTGAGTAAAATAAGGTTTTAGGCATTTAATAAATTAAAACGTACGCAGGTGTTATACAGCGCCCATCTTAGAACTAAACCAGAATAGAGCATTGTTGTTTCGGGCGTGCAGAAATGAGAATGAAATGGGGTTTTTAAATTCTTGTACACAATAATAACATTCCCAGTGATTGAATAGGTAGACTTTTGTTTTGTGTCATTGTTTATTATCAAGTAATAAATGTACAATGAGATTTGAGATACCTCAACACAATAAGACTGTTGAGTATAAAAATACAGAATTAAGGATAAACAAGGATTGTTGCTATTGTACCGCATGACTTATATATTTGTTACATCTGGTACAATTGTTATTGATGTTATTCTTTATTTGCCTTACGGAGGCGACCCGGACGCTAAAACTGGTTTAATGATATATTCATATTCACATATTCATATTTATTATTCCGAAAATGGAATTGCGTATAAGGGACCATGTGTTTAGTGACCTACGTCATTTAAGACACGATGATGTCATTTTATTGCAGAGAATCATAGTTAGCCATGAACACGTTCAAATTTAACAAAAAAAAAATCTAGCTAGCGAAGCACGCAAAAGAAATTATGCAGATTAGTGCTATGTGAGGTATGTGTTATATGTACAATCATTTACATTTCATTTGATTTAAGTTGATATTGACTATCGTACCACGTTATATTGGATGTATAAATTTTTAAGTGAGCGTATTGCGATAAAGAAAAAATTTCAAAATAGTTTAAGCAATACTAATACTTTTTTTAAATACTTCTTTACAGATACACATTGAAGCCGAACCATAAAATCTAATGAAGGATGGAAATCGTACCAGAAGGAAACAATTTCGTGATCGTTAAAGAAAGCGAACTACCAGCAATGATGGAAGAGCTGGAAAAATATTTTCCTTATTCTTTAAAAGTATGTGCTTTAATTTAATTTATAATATTATCCAGTGTACATGTACATGTACCTGTACCGGTATTTCAAAAATGTCTATTTATCTTTCTGCATTATATTCCAGTTCCATGAAACTATTAAAACGTACCTGAATGATAGAGTATGGCGATTTCAATTTTATAGAGCAAAGACTTGGCCAGAAGATCCCGTTTGTTTGCATTTCCCAGGCTGCACATACACGGTATTTATTCCATGATATATACACTATTCTATTTTTACTATTAAAATGCGTAGCAATCCATTGATTGATCTGACCACGAATATCAATATAATACTTACAAGANTATCTTTCTGCATTATATTCCAGTTCCATGAAACTATTAAAACGTACCTGAATGATAGAGTATGGCGATTTCAATTTTATAGAGCAAAGACTTGGCCAGAAGATCCCGTTTGTTTGCATTTCCCAGGCTGCACATACACGGTATTTATTCCATGATATATACACTATTCTATTTTTACTATTAAAATGCGTAGCAATCCATTGATTGATCTGACCACGAATATCAATATAATACTTACAAGAGGTTTTCTCTCATTTACTGCATATTCTTTCAGCCGGATAATAGAACGAACGAAAGCGTAGGTATTTTTTGTCCGCCAGACAAACTAGAGCGAATGGATCTGATTAAAGACGAGGACATTCTTTTTGAATGGCATAGTCCACTGTACATGAACTTTACCCATGTAGGCATCATGTTCAAGATGGAAGAGATATATCGGGAGAAAGTGAATGGAAAGTTAGATGGGCATATCTACGGTGACATTTACGTACACGAATGTCCAGCTGAATTAGATTTAACGTTGGAACCGTTAGCAGCGAACGAAGTGATCATGAAACCACTGTGTATCGACGATGTCAAGGATATCCACGATTTGTACCCAGCAGGTGATATCGAAAGTCTTGAGCTATTTGAAAAATTAGTCCGCCAGCTTCCAGGGTTCGGCGTGTTCAATCAATCGGACAATGAGCTGGCAGCATGGAGTTTGCAGTCCTACTACGGTGGAATGTTTTCTATGCAAACAAAACCGAAATTCCGAAGAAAAGGGTTCGTGTCTTTACTGCAAAATGATAACGGCATGACCTACGGATAATAATTACTTCATTGATTCATTATAGATACGGTATTCAACTTGCACAATCGCTGACAAAGTTGGTAATTCAACGGGGATACATACCATTTGTTGTCATACGGCCCGAAAACGATGCTTCCCGTGGACTTTACATGAAGCTGGGATTTCGAAAAGCTTTCGCGAGCGTACGTGGCACATTTGTGCCCTTTGCTGGCGAAAATCATTCTCAGATCGATTTGGCAACTGACGTACAAAGCGAAATATCACCTGATGATATATCTCGAACCCAACATTGCACAATGGAACCGTCTGAAGTAACAAACGGTATCGTCGCGGACAAAGAAAAGAACATATGCTGAATTTTATTGAACGTTATCAAACACGAAAAAGGCACGTGCAGATTATATTGATAAAGTGATCTTCGAAAACGTTTTAAAGTAAAATAAAAACCAGGTTCAATATTTATCATAATATCGAAAACATCCTGCAGCCCACAAGGATTAACCGCTAATGCAACTAAAGCTAATGCAGCATTAGCAGATGCGGCGACAGCAGCAACAAAAGCAGCGGCGGCTACAGCAGCAGCAGCAGCAGCAGCAGCAAAAGTAGTAGCAGCAGCAGCAGCAACAGCAGCGGCAATAGCAGTAGCAGTAAGAAGAACCGTAAACGCAGCAGCAAACGCAGCAATAACAGCCGCAAACACAGCAACCACAGCAGTCAAAATAATACTAATATTGGGTTTCTGCTGCTGGTTTGCTGTCATATAGCCGCACCCGCAACAGCCTATGCAGTCACAAATAATAGATAGTTTTCTTATATAAATTTCGAACCAATATATAACTTTGCTTTACCTTAAAATGGCGACAATTTTTTGAAATAAAAAGTGAATTTGAAAGAAAATAAAAATTGTAAAAAGATACGACATTTCAGGTTCGTATAACACTGTGCTTTGTTAGACAGAATGTAAAGGGAAATTATGAATGGCTTATGTGCAGGGTTAAAATGTTGCTATAGGTATAAAAAAGGAAATTATTACCCTTCTACTACATTGCTGTTTGTACCTTGCCATTGAGTGATGTTAACCGCCGGAGGGTATGCAATACAACGTTAACATCACTAATTCAAACGCTAAAATTGTAAGGCATGTGTGTTCCAATTCTACGTTATGCGTTTGTGTTCTATTAAATAGTTAAGCTTCTAGGAGCTTTCCAAACTGCGATGAAGTAAATATACAACCATTTTACTGAACAACAAACTGATTTAAGTCGAAGGTCTTTCTTTTTTCTGTTTGATATTTCGCTGGATGTGTACGTTGGCGCGAAACGTGCTGGTGATAGATTTCTCCTAAAAAGGAAGAATAGAGTCCCCATTCATCCGTTGACAGCTAATGAACACTTGAAGCACTTAGGATCCATATACACGAAACTGTTTTGTCGTGTTCATTTCAAATCTTTTATACAAATTTATTTTCGTTAGAAAAAACAATTTTTTGGACTCAGATCA
>CM032177.1:8071308-8107582 GCA_018908115.1 Anopheles rivulorum
CGTTAGCGTGCAATTTCCAAGCTACTTTTCAGAAACAAAAGTCGATGCAGCGCTACATATCACAATACTCGGACAAAACGTGATAACCATCACTAACTTCGCAATAGTTGACATCATTGGCCATTGCAGTGTTCAACTGAGAGAATAACGAACTGGTATGAGGCAAGATATAATTTAAACGTTGAGCAATGAGTAGGATTGAGTGAGTAGAATCCAATGAATTTAAAGTAGCGTTTTTATGCACATTGGTACCACTTTTTACAAAAATTAATTGAGGTAAAGTGAGTAATACCTCATCACCAGTGTGCCAATGTTCACGTACAAAAACTACAAATTTTCTAAAACAAAATATGCAAAGAATATTTAATCTCTTCCATTCATAGGATTACCGGAATAATGAAAGTATGCGAGTTCCTCGAAAAATATAGATATCCACGCTGTCCCTATAGGGATGTTTGTTCTCAAATAGGTATATTCAATAGGATTAAGTACTTAGGTTGTAGGATTGCTTTTAGTTTAATTTTTAATGTTCTCCTATTCAAACCAACATAGTTCTATGAAACAAAATCATAATTCATAATGCGAAGTATAATCCAGCGCCACGTGATAGGTACAAAGTACCATTGAGATCGTATTCACGTAGTAAGTGTTGGCTATCCGACCACGTGATAAAAAATATTCTACTACCAGGCCATGTCCATTCTTTAAACAAAAAAACAAAAAATAAGTTCTACAGCCTGTCCGTTCTAGCGCAAATTAAATAGTATCACCACACTCACCCGTTTTGAGCGTTTTGAAACGCAAAAAAGTGAATAACGGGAGACACAAAAAAGTGTAATACGGTCAGGCCGAAGGTGGTCCTATTAAACACCTTTCTTCTGCCCAAGCTATGGTTTGATGCATTTGTCTGTGGTGCCCGATCAATGGACATAGCTTTGGTCTCTAGCACCATACGATCCTTTCTCTGGGACGGATCTAGCCATTAACGCTACAGCACTGCTCGTGAATCGGTATGTTGCCGAACAGGATTGCATCGGAGGGTCGCAACACAGCACATATCTTGTGCTGTCAACCCTCTAAACACAGACTCCATCTCGAAAACATATCCTTGCCTGAGAACAGTGATCCATCACTTGGCGTACTTCCCAGCTCAGGCAGATATTTGTATCAAAACCATTCGTCGAAGTATGATCGAGATAATTCCGGATCCAAAGGTAGTCGTGGAGTCACCTGCCACAAACTGGCGATGGAAGTACATTCATTACCAACCGTCCTCGATACAGAGGTACTCACTATACCTGTTGGTCAACAACAAGATACCATACGGGATGCTAATGCAAAGGAAGGACGGAGCATCGCGGGCCTACGCAGTATGCTCTCAGCCAGAGACCCTGAAGCACTAATTTGCAAAATGTTCGACGGTATCTTATGATTGGAGCAAACTGCTGCAAGAATTTACAATCATCTCCCAGCCAGAGACCCTGAAGCACTAATTTGCAAAATGTTCGACGGTATCTTATGATTGGAGGATACTGATGCAAGAATTTGCAATCATCGTTCCAAACCATTCCCTAAACTTCCCTTCCATCCTCTAACCTGTCTTAAGTAACATTACTTCACGTAAGAGGACTCTTATCCTACGTTTGTTTGCAAACTACATCATCCACATTGATGGAAACAACAATGCTGCTATTGATGTAACAATCCTTAAATGTTCCTTGTAGAACTCTGTACGTCATCCTTTCATGTTTCCCTTTCATTTTTTTGTTATCTAGGATGTAAGTTGTTTTTAATAAACGATTTTTTAATAAACGGTGGTGTATTTGGGATCGGCGCTAGCTCCAACACGACCGGACCGGTCCAAAATCCCATCCGGACCGTCCTCCCGTAGCAAGGTCTGAGTAGCCGGCTACGTGGTAAAAAATAGTCTAATATGGCCTGGTCCGTTCTAACATAATTAAAAAACACACAATCACTTGCACTAAACTCAACACTGTCTGCCATAGCCTGATCATCTTCAACAACAGTCTTTCCAGGGCTCGAAAACCAAGCACCGTCATAAGACAGATTTTTATCAAATAAGGACTTAATGCCAGTGTACACTAGCTTTATCGAATGAAAGTCTCTGCAAAATTAACCTCATACTTCGAAACTTCGAAACAATGCATTATTTATTATCATATTGAAAATTGTACACTATTTCCTATTGTGATTTATCCAGAATGTAACGAATTGTTAATACAAATTTTCCAACAAATGTTGTATGCCCATGAGAATAAATGGTTTTATCACAAAAGGCTCCATTCCTTACTTGGAGAAAAACTGCAATTTGTTTTTAACAAAAGCAACGGAATGAACAACAAATGGAAACTGAAGAAAAATCATATTGTAAAAATAATCTCTTTCATATTATAAATCTTTAAAAAAAAAGATCTATCTTCGGTGAATGTACTTTGGTTTGTATTCCCCAGTTGTCATTTGTCAGTTTGTTCAGCATGACGCAACCCGGTTTTGTACAGACCCGGCAATTGAAATCCATGTGGTTTGCAATCACATAAACAAAACTATTCTCTGAACTGTACCAGTGATAAACGTTGCTTTGCGCGAGTTCTAATGGCTAAATTACCGAAAAAATCGATAAAAGCTAAGCCTAAAACTAAAGGTAAATGAGTAATAGACTGACTTTTTTCCTAAGTAATAGACTGACTATTCATGTTCCGTTTGGTTTCAGCGCGCCAGTCTTCACATGGGCTTCAGAAAGGTAAAATCAAATCATCCGCAGGCATTAAGCCGAAAGCACTTCGCTCTAAAAAAGCGGTGTTGAAATCACCGGCAGACAGAGTCGAAGAGATGGAGGAAACGTATCGCAGGAAAGTGCTGGCGGAAATGAAAGACCACGAAAATGTAAATCATTTGTTGCCCATAAAAATTAAAGGAAAAGGTTTTGTTAGTCGATCTGCGCCAAAGCAATCTACAAACGAATCTGATACGAGCGCAGCTGAACCTACCGACGATCCATTGGCAAATGCTGTTACTTCGCAAGCACCCTCAATCGAACATGAAGAAGTGTCGTTGACCGATATTCTGTTGAAACGCGAAGAGCAAATTAGAGAGAAGCAATTCTATATAGGAACAGTATGTGCGGCCATACTAGAAAACCCAGAGGCAAGGATTGAAAATATTAGTTCCTTGTTGGATTTATTAAACGAAAAGAACCGTGAAGGTTCTATCAACTTCTTAGCAGTTCGCAAAACTGTTATGATTTCGCTGGTTGAGGTATTCAAAGATATTGTTCCAGAATATCGCATTGGAATCGTTGACAAGGAACAACAAAAGCGTATGTATAATGATGTCACTCGAAACTCTGCTAGTAGATATTCTGTTAAAACCTTTTTTTTCATTTCAGTGAAGAAGGATACGCTCTCACGCGTTAATTTTGAAAATAAGCTGCTAACTTACTATAAGCAATTATTGAAACACTTGGAAACAATAATAAGCAATTACACCAGAAAACTGAAACATTCGGAAAAACAGTCAATTGAAACACGTCAAATGTTGGAAATGGCTGTGCAATGCATGTGTGATTTAGTACTAGCACACCCTTATTTCAACTTTACTCCAAATATCGTTCAAGTTCTCGTGCTAATGTTAAACAACACAAAAGAAACCATACGCAAAACGGTACACGGTTGCTTTAGCTCATTGTTCAAAACGGATAAACGGTTAGATTTAACTCATCATGTAAGTAAGAGGGTAAAGTGGGTTCGCATCAAGCGAAAAATAGCTTTCAGCGTTGGTGATAATGATTATCCGATTTTTTCTTTATTTCAGACTGTCCGTCATATAAATATGCTGATCAAGAAAAAGCAGCGAAACATATTCCCTGAGATGGTTTCTTGTTTGAAAAACTTACAGATTGATCGTATAAATATGAATGACGACGTGTTGCTAGAGCTCAAAAAGCAAAAGCAAGAAAAGCAAAAATCTTACTTCATCAATATGTCACGAAAAGAAAGGAAACGCAAGAAAAAGCTTGAGGAGCTTGAAAAAGACATTTTCGAAACAAAGGCGGAGGAAAGCAAACAGGTCGTGCGCCGCAAGCTAACCGAAATATCGAAGCTGACGTTCATGATTTACTTTAAAATACTAAAATGTTATCCGGATTCGAAAGTGCTGAGTGTGACGCTGGAAGGATTATCCAAATTTGCACATACGATTAATATTGAATTTTATGCCGATCTGGTTGAGCTGTTGAACAACCTTTTGGAACATGTTGAGTTAGGATATAGAGAGCAATTGCACTGCATCCAGACGGTATTCATCATACTTAGTGGGCAAGGAGAAGTACTGAACATTGATCCGGCCAGATTCTATTCGCATTTTTACAAGAATTTGCTGTTTGTCAATGCAGGTAAGCAGAAAAAAAGAGACTGTGGAAAGATCTTGCAGCAGTATATACATTTTCGTATATTACAAATTTGTACTTACATTTACCTTCGTGAACTTTTGCAGGCAAAAACCATGATGATATGGAGACTATACTTAAAACATTAGATATCATTTTGTTCAAACGTCGTCGGAACGTAACCTATCATCGTTATGTGAGCTTTGTAAAACGTCTTTCAACGCTTTGCTTACAAGTGCTTCCCAACGGTTCTCTTGGTCTCATATCGTTAATTCGAAGCTGCATCCATATGAATCAAAAACTGGACATTCTGCTCGATACGGAGGCCGTTGTCGGTTCGGGGAAATTTGATCCATTTAATGACGAGCCGGAATTTGCTAATGCCAACTGCAGCGCATTATACGAAAGTAGCTGCATGACGCGCCATTATCATCCAACTATACGCAAAATGATAACTAACATAATGGAAAATTCAGACACCGTGCCCATCAATGGTGGCAGAACGTTGTAAGTATATCTTAAGTTGAGATTGTGGTAGAACATTAATACATGTCTATTGTACCATTTCCATTAGAACCCCCGGGGAGTTTTATACAACGTACGACTGCTCGGAAATGGTGTTTAATCCATCAATTCCTCAATCAACAAATGTTAAATGTGGTAAAAATCGCCGAAACTTAATTGCAACGACATTTTCAACACGACAGATGTTAGGCAATTTATCCAATATTAAAGATTTGCAAAAATGTGTAAATTCAACCGATAGGTCAAAAGAATTATATCACGACTACTTTCTAGAGTACGTGAAAAGCTCAAAAACATGTGAATAATATTGTTCTTATAGGGCATCTTATGTATAAAAATACATTTTGGTACATGTAAACAGAAGATTCAACAGACGGTTTTATAAAACTTTGTTTCGAGTTCTACTGCGTTTAACATACAAATAAAGGTCACTTTTTCCCCTCTTTATTAGTTTATGCATAATAGGGGCGATAATTCGTTATACATTTTGTTTTTAAAGTCCCATTGAATTCCTAAGGGGATTCAAAAAATGAACGTTCCTTTTACTTTTAAACTTTTGTTCCACTTTGGATTTCCTATATTGACGTTTATTGAGGTATTAAACGTTTTTTTGAATATGGAACTTACTTTCCTCAACAACGCCCGGTCACAATTGAATGTTGTACTCATATGACCAGAACATCATTCCGTTTCTAGGTAACTAGGTCTATGACCACTATCCTTCTTCACCAGCTACTTTCATTCTCCGGAATAAATAGCCCAATTTGATCTAGCCAACGATCGAAACTAAAAGATCAACAACAATTGGAGAAAGCATAATAAAACAACAAATAGATAAAGTATTGTAAGTATATTTTTATTAACATGTGACGCGATATATGTGATAGATATATTATGCCTTTTCTATTGCACAGCCCTAATTGTATATGCCATTTATCTGTTGCATTATTTCCATGCGACTAATTCTGTTTGTTATTGTTTGTTTACGAAACATAAGTTGCCTACAAATTTACCTCACTACTAAGGCACAATACGTTAAAAATCTTCTTTTAACATTTGATATTCACAAAGATATGCATTTGAGCTAATTACACGAAGCAAATGTGCGAAGTCATTTACACGTGACTATTCATTTAAGATCACAAACCATTGTCTATCGTTGCCATATTTGAAAATAGACCAACATCATCAAAGATGTATCGTTTCACGAGCTAGAAAAAAAAAACAAATATCATTATTCTTTCTCTTTGTTTCCTGTTAAAAACAAATGTTTGCTTCACTTACTGAATTGGTCGCTAAAGATTTGTTTCCCAAATTTACCATCATGTGTAATATAAGGTACACGTTAAAAGCGATGTAGAAGGTACCGAAGATGACTAAAAAGGAGCAATCAAAGACATTGTGATAAACTGTTTGCTATTTTCTACTCTTATTCAAACCTACCAACACCGATTATCATAAAAGCGGTCAAATTAACTTGCTGCAGGTTGGCAATAATAAAATACATATTTATGCCAATGACCGTGAAGCTTAGAGCGATGGAGATCATTTTCTCTATCCTAAAAAAGACCAAGAAATATCATTACTATAGTGGATCTATAGAATTATTCAGGGGAAAAACTATGGTCAATTTCCTTACGTGCCGTTCACAAATTCTTTCTTCATAAGTGCTGTGGTTTGTTTAAATCATCGAAATAAATAGAAAAGGTAAAACAAAATACATTAACAAACGTTGTCTTGCGTGTCTTCGTGCTACGCCTGTTCTAAATGAAACATACCCACGCTCGAAGAGAAGGCGACAGTAGGAATTGCTGCGAACGGAAGTTGCAATGCCATAACGGCATTCAAAATATCATTCATCTTGGTTAAATCCTCTAGCTTGCTGAAGAACGCAACATAAAATGCTGGCATTATAGCGACGGTTCTGGTGAACAATACCCGTTTCCAGCGCGCCCATTGCAAATTAAGAAAGCCCTACAAAAGGTAGCAGTAGTTAGCTAGCGTCATAAGTAAGAAAAGGTTAGTGAGAGGCACTATACATTACTTCCATAGCAAACTGTCCCGCATAAGTGCCGGTCATGGTGGAACTCTGACCAGCCGCTAATATACCGATTGCCCACACGTACATTGATAGTCCACCGTAAAAGCATCCTAGCACTAAACCACCTTTGTAAATATTAATATCTGCTGTAGCATTATTCGCCGTAAACGCTTGTAGAATATCATCCGAAAATGATGAATTACTGCATCTGTCAATCTGCAAAAGTTAACGAGTTATTCCATTTATCCTGATGATGATGCATTAATAGTTATTTCCCTCAGGGGACAAAACCGTGGGGAAGAAGAAAAAGATGTAGGGAGGAGGGCGGAAAATGCAGTTGCCCGAAAGTTGCTTTAGTTTTGATGTCCCGAATCGTAATGGTATGTTAGATCAGCTATTTATAATGTTTGTACCGGTAAGCTGTTGTTTACTTACCACATCCTGATTAGTCTTCCCGTATAAATCGTGAGCAAAAACAGAAACTACAAACACGTTGATGATAAATGATACCGCAAGCGCTATCGACGCTTCGATAAAATAATAACGGTTGGCTTTCTTCACCTCCTTAACTTCGTTTCGGTTGATCGCTCGAGACTTGAAATAAAACAATCAATAGTTAGACCACATTTTCCGAACTTAGTTTGGAACACCATGCGTACCTTCACCAGCGCTGAATGTAAGTATAAATTGTGCGGCATGATAACTGCACCGATTATTCCAACCGCTTGCAACAATGTACCGGGTCGATAATCGGATGACCAGGGAATGAACATGCCCTTGATTACTTCCATTTGTGGTGTATCGCTGATGATGTACTATAGAAAAAAAAATTATCCATCTATATCATTTGCTCAATCAGTTGCTAAATTACCTGGTAACCGAATGATACAGCCATTGTTGTGATAAGAAAGCCGAAAAATAGTTCCAACCGTCTCAATTTATACTTATCCAAAAACAGAAAGGACATCGTGTCTAATACGGTTATCAATACACCAACGTACAAAGGTATTCTGTAAGAAGACAGGTTTAGACACAGAAAATAAGGCTATAAAAATCATCAGTTATACTGTATTTAGTAGAGGTATGCGTTACCGTTTATACGAGAGAAGGTAGATAGCGATTGCCGTACCAATTACTTCCTGCATATCTGACCCAATAATAGCAACTTCCACCATCAACCAAAGTATCAACCGGGGCACGGTTTTATATTGTTTATGGCACATCTCCGCTAGATCCAATCCTGTAACAACTCCAATTCTTTGTTTGACGTAGATCGAAAAATATTGTTAACGAATGGAGTTAAGTTTGTGCAAATCCTAATATCGAAATACATTGAAAATATGTTACCCACTTCACAGCCAATCGTTGCATCGCTAATCCTAGCAGCGTAGCTCCAAGTAGCACCCATAGCAAACTGTATTTGGCTACAATGCCGCTCTGCAAATCCGATTCAATATTTCCGGGATCCAGATAAGCGATAGACATCAAAAACCCGGGCCCAGTAAACGCCCATAATTCTCGAAAGCTGAAATCTCTCTGTAAATGAACAAAGATATCGTATAGCATGTACAGTGCAATTGACTTCAACTAGATCCAAAGGTAAACTGTTATTGCTTTTTACTGTTACAATTTTTAAAAGATGCAACAGCTGAATCCAACATTTAGGTGCATTACAAATCATATATTTGTCAGTAGATAAAGGCGTACGATATGAAGGATAAACAACGTAAATAAACAGGTTTTTTTTTGTAAAACATACACTTTCAAAGAGTAAACACACAGAAATTGGTATAAGCTGTGGAAAATAATTTAGCCCTTGCTCTATTCATACTTACCGTTTCGGCACCAGGAGCATTACGCTCTCCTCCATAGAATATGCTTGAAGCATTGTTCAGAGTGGAATCTTCGGAAGGTTCGATTAAACTATTACTAGAACTAGGTGTTGTAACTGTTGAAGAAGTTTGGCTAACAGATTTATCCCCCACGCTACTATTACGAGGGGAAGTGGATTTGTCGATATTCATTGTGTTACTTAAAGGCTACGCCACAAAAAATCACCGATTCCCTATTCTTATCTATTCCAGTGACGAATTGGCCACGCAACAACCGTAAGGGAATGTCACTATACTAGGAGCGAGGATGATATACATTTATTCTACGAAGTAATGTTCACACCTGGCCATCGTTGGCATTGTAGTGATGTATATGATTAGATTATTACGGTTGAATTATTACATGAAACGACTTTATAAACTATTTTACTAATCCTTCNTTGTCGATATTCATTGTGTTACTTAAAGGCTACGCCACAAAAAATCACCGATTCCCTATTCTTATCTATTCCAGTGACGAATTGGCCACGCAACAACCGTAAGGGAATGTCACTATACTAGGAGCGAGGATGATATACATTTATTCTACGAAGTAATGTTCACACCTGGCCATCGTTGGCATTGTAGTGATGTATATGATTAGATTATTACGGTTGAATTATTACATGAACCGACTTTATAAACTATTTTACTAATCCTTCGGAAACGATTACCACACATTAAAACGAATAATAAACACAAAACTAATGACAGTTTGTGGGTAATACCGAGTTCAATGCTTGAAACGCGATTGAAATAAAGACCCGCCAGCTTTGGGGTCTATCACACCTTAAATGTACAGAATATACTGAAGGATATTTTTTTGTGTTTTTGTTTTAAATTTTAATCTTTCTATGCGTAGAAAGACAACGCATTTTTAATGACAAAAAAAAAGTAAGGTCCACAATTTCATAACCCGTTTACGGTTATACGGTGTGATGGATGCGTAGTGTACACGCCGCTTAAGTTTTCTCCATCGCAGTGGTTTGTTTGGTTGTTTTTAATAAATGTGCCCTTAAATATTTTTGTGAGTCTTTGCATTATGTAAAATAAGCGACTGTGTTTAATCGACTAAAAGTATTTACACATTTTCTTCACGAGTGATCACTCATGCATGTTAGTAAAATGACTCAGGGTCAGTCCCATTGTTACGAATAGCAGCGCTCTTTGCTGTCAGCAAAACAGCAGCGACAGAGGAATGTACCAAACACTGGAGCAGCACGAATAATTTTATTCTCCTACAAGTTTCAGAAAGAGTTTCAATACCTGACCCATCAAGTTGATTGTTTTGTTTATTTTTATTTTGTTTAATTGTAAATACAGTTCCTTATTTCGCACGAACTCTTGAAGACAGTAGACTTCTACACCAGTGGTGTTCAAATATGGTGGACAAGTTAGGTGAGTTTATTTTGCTGGATTCAACATTGTCATGATTTTTCTTTGTGTATGCAAAGTTCGTGCTACGTAAATGCAGTATCTGGCTAAGTGCAGCCCATTTCAAGAATTGAAATGGAAATAGTGGATCAACGTTTCGAAACAATGCGACCACAATTTGTGAGCATGCTGCTATGTAGGATGGTAATGACGATGGTGGTGCTAATATGATTCATACATAGTTCGCTGTACCAGGGCTCTTGAATCGCCTTTTATGATACTTTATATTTGTCAACAAATTAACGAAGCAAAAATAGAAAGTTCCGCACTGGTTAAAACAATCATGCGATTAGTTTGCAACTGAAATGCAGGTTGCTAAATAGCAACCTTATTTGTGAGATTAATGATGAACTGTGTCAACAATTTTACTCTTGACTCACTTCCTAACCTATTTAATACGGAAGTGTATTTGTCTATGTTCTGGTTGATGTTCTCCCGCACTATGTTATTTCCTAGGTGAAAAACGATCTAACATTTTATTATGCTCTGTTTTTCTTACAGTTAACAGCGAAGCCAATGCTCGGCGGATACAAATGGTTGAAAACTGTTTCGGAACATCCGGACAACAGTTACTTGTTCCTGGGCGTGTACTAGTAGGCGAAGGTGTCCTTACAAAGATGTGTCGCAAACGTCCTAAAGCACGACAATTTTTCTTGTTCAATGACATTTTGGTTTATGGCAATATCGTTATTGGGAAGAAAAAATACAACAAACAACACTTAATACCCCTTGAGGAAGTTCAGTTGCAGGCACTGGAAGATAATGGCCGTAAGTTTATGTTGTTGTAAAACAATATGTTTTAGAACGTTTGTTACTCATAATATCCACTGCTTACGCATCATTGCTTCTCACATTCTCTTTCCGGTGCAGAGTATAGGAACGGTTGGCTGATACGTACAGCTACCAAATCATTCGCAGTGTACGCTGCGACCCAAACAGAAAAACAAGAATGGATGGCACACATCAACAAGTGCATCGAAGATTTATTGCGCAAAAGTATGCTGCGATCGCTAGGGTAAAGTAGTGTATGAAATTTTCTTATCTCCCGATTTTTTTTTTTTGCTCAACAGGCGGGAAAAAACCAGTCGAAACGCATGCTGCTGTATGGGTTCCGGACAGTGAAGCAACCATCTGCATGCATTGTAAAAAGACTCAGTTTACTATGATCAACAGAAGGGTACGTAGACAAAGCACATATGTATTTATGTTTTTGTTATGAATCATTCAAATGCTACGGCTGCATTTCTTTGGAAAACGGTTTTAATCATGCGTTGGGGATACGTGGATGGTTATTGATAATTATGTGGTATTTTCGGTTTTCCATAGCATCACTGTCGAAATTGCGGTGCCGTTGTATGCGGTCCGTGTTCGTCGAAAAAGTTTATGCTTCCGGGTCAGAGTAATAAGCCTCTGCGCGTATGTCTCGATTGCTACGACAACCTCAAGTCCATGAAGCGTGATGGAGTAAGTAACGACGATCATGTGACGTGTAGTTTACATTTGACATAATCTGTTTTGAAATCATTTTTGCAGAACAAAGCACTTGCCGGTAACAACAACAAACCAGCAAACTCTACTGAAAGTTCCGGTGAGGATGATTCCGGAGACGATGAGGAAACTCTTAAGGATGATGTTACACACGACGAAGTAAGTATTGTCTGCATAATGCAGAAACACATCATTGTGGCCCTTGGGTACTACTCACAAATATTACATAGAAAAGTTACGTACGTGTTATTTAGTGTATGTATCTCAAACACGAATATTGCGTATCTGTTCTAACTTTCTTTATTCTCTTTTTTCTATCTTTTACTAACATTTTTGAATTTGTTGGCATCACGGATTATTCTACAATTCAGAATTTTAAGATGCATTACGCACATGCAGCGTTATGTGTGTAATAAAAAAAAAGATCAATCATACAACAACGTTTTGATACATTTGAAGAAAAAAAACGAAAAGAAAAGGTTGTACATTATTATTTTTACTTCTGCTGTAACTCTCCTGAAAGTTCAAAAGGTTAGATTTGTACGATAAACATAAGGCGTACTTACATACGTATTAATGGGTGATTTTTTGTGATATGATGCGTGATGTGAATGTTTTTGTCTTGCTGCTCTAATGTAGAGTTTGTTTTACGGCTTGAGTTCACTATTATGTCCGCTTTGAAACTAAGCTAACTCCCATCTCTTTCCTACTGCTTTTGAAAAATCCTGGTCGTTCTGTAAAGAATTAAAAAAACTTAACATGTTTTTAGCAACAAGAACTGTTTTTTTACTGCTGATTGTTACAGTATGTCAGAAATAGTATAACTGAAACAAAACTGTGTGTCCAATTATTATTTAATCACCTTTATTCTCGAAAATTAGATAACCATTTCCAAAACACATCCGACTTTCACTTCAAATTAAAATTTTACATTCTATAAGTGTATGTACGAGTAATACATATTGTAGCCATGACGCATACCATTTTTAGTTTTGCTTGGAAAATATTCATTTTGTCCTATTTGTAGATTGTTCGCATTCTAAGCTCATCAAGCGCTTTTTTAATGTTGAATTTTGCACTTTTGGCAAAAGCCACTGTATAATTACGTAAAGAATTGAATTAAAGGTCAATAAAGATACGTTAGACATAAAGCTAGCAATTTTAGATAAAGAAGAAGAAAAAAGAAGTTTGACCAAAAAAAAGGTTTACGGAATAAGTGGATGGCCAAAGTAATTTATTTTACGCGTACTATCGGGTGTTTGAGTAGTGGCTTCTTCTACTTGAACGTGTCTTTTTAATTATCTAACTAGTCCATTGTTTTTATGTACAGTTTTATCTCATGTTAATTAATGTTACAATATTTAAATATTTCGGTATATTCGATAGAAGAAGTTTTGATATATTCGTATATGTCTCTCTTATATACATTTTTTCTCTTGTTTGTATGACTAGAATCCTTGATTTTGCATGTACCTAGCCAGATCTGTTCTCATTCTTGTAATGTATACTAAAAAATGTGTGCCCAATGTTTCTCTAACAAATTGTAGCGCGTCCATGTATGATGCGAGGCAATTTATTTGTTTATTTTTCGTTACACTACTAACACCCTTTTTATTGACTTTATGCGTCTCAACGAGTTTGTACAAGTCTAGTAAGATTTACAACATACAGATACAACTTCGGCGCGTAGGTGTAATGAGTATGGGTTCGTGAATCTGTAAACACGGAAGTTAAGCTCAATGAACTAAAATAAAGCAAAATTGTCATGGTCACACTAAACATCTCGCTCTTCACTACCAACATTGGTCTTGTATTAATTTACTTTATTTTTGTAGTTCACGTCTTTTCGTAGAAAACTTTTTGAGGTATGATCATTAATTTTTCAGTTTGAAACAAACTTAATTAATTCACTTTTCATATTACATTTAATTCGAATAAGATAGTGTGTGGACCAGGTCACAAAATTAAGCAAAGAGCTATTTTAAACCGTTGAACTAGAGGAGCTCATTACACCTACAGATCAACATTGTATTTGAAAAAGGAAAATCATCTTTTATGTTAGAACGGCCTGGCCGTACAGGAAATTCGTTTATAATATCTATCAAAAACTATAAATCCTTCCAGAAGATAAAAATCCCAAAAATAAAAACAAAAACATCATTGTATCAAAACAATTTGCTATCTTTGGAATGCGAAAATGACGCATACCCGAAACTGCATATTCGAGTGTTTTATCATATATTATACAATGTTAATAATATTTGTAATGTATTGTGTTTTGTATTAATAACTGATTTTGTTATTTGTTTGATTTTCAGCCCAAATTTTACGCCGACGGTAAACTTGAAAAATAATACAGTAAGTGCTTTAATGAATCCTTCATAGCGTAATGCTGGCGTTCGAACTAATAAAGTAAAAATAAAACTCGGGAGAACATTTTGTACTGCATCAAATAATCGTATATGCAGCAGAACATGAAACAGAAGCAAATTTCATTTTGATGTATACTCTTATATTCATTTAAATAATGGTTAAATACATTGGGTATCGTATTATATATGTTATACTTCTAATTACAATTAATGATTAACTTGAAACACAACAGTAAAAAAGTGAATTCTTTTGATATATTTAAGTTCTAGAAGAAGGATAGAAAAATCAAAATATTTAGATATTTCCGTAACTTGTATCGTGCTGTTTCTTGAACATGAAATATATTTTACTTTTATCCAATTATGTCGTATTAATTATGTGTTTTTGTTTCAAAGTGTTTTTTTTTTTGTGATCGTACATTTTAGATCGTACATTGATGAAATGTGCTACGTAGCTATAACATTTACAAATAAATCCCTAGATTGTGAATTCCGGGATACACCATTAGAGCGGAACTCGATGATTCGTAATAATCCGCATATTTCGAACATCGGGGTATGTCGAATAACGATGAAATTTTTGTTTAAAATTGGCGTTTATAAAATCTTCCTTCTTTGCTCATAATGTATTCTCCCTTTTTGGCTATATTTTGAAACAAAATCTAAACAAAAAATATTAAAAGACTTATTTGTTTGAATTATAAGCAACCATAAATCAAATGTTAAAATATAAATTTAAAATCCGCGTTTACAAAGTGCCGTGTATCTAGGAAACTATCTTTATACTAACGATATTGTATTTATTTACACAAAATCGTAAACTGATTTCGACCGACACGCTGAAAACTTAGCAAATGTATGAATGTACAAACTGTTGAATGTACATGGAAGCTAAGAACAGAATTAGCATCCTTCTGTGCATGTTCCAAGAAGTGTGAAAATTTTCAGATCTGTTTCTGCACATGCTGGACAAAAGCCGGAAATAGATCTGACCCTATCACATGAAATCGAAACACCTGTAGCGCTACATAATTGTATCTACTTAACACTCTTTTTCTTGCCTACGTTAGAATTCGTCGTCAGCTGCATCAGTTAATACACTTTTCATTCTTTTATTATCATTTTCTCATTCCATCTTTATTTAATTATTTCTAAAACTGATAACAGCCGTAAAGAGGAGGCGAACGAAAAAAAAGTTAAAATAATAAATTTATCCATGATATTCAATTTCACGCCACTTGGCAATTTTATTGCAAACAACAACATTTTCTCCAGGCTTTAGTAGAATTCCCCAATTAGTGTCAGTCGTTGAAGATAGGGTTGTGCGCGACACAGCAGCAGTTCGTGACGCTTTTCCTCTCCGGTCGACGATGGTGCCGTTGCATTATATTTGCTACCTTCTTCCTCCAGCACACGCTTTTGGATTAAATGCTGATAAAATTTTTCACGATCAAATTTAGATCTTTTCGTATCATGTTGACCGACGGTCGTGTGAAACATGTTCTGCACGAGTTTCAAAAGCGTCGTCATTGTTTTATCTTCTTCATTCTCATGATTGGCATCGCTGGTTGGGGCATGTTTCGATTTTTCCATAATATTGCAAGATTCTTCTTTTAATGAAGCTGATTCTTCCTCCATACGGTCAGTTCCAAAAACTATGTAATTGGTTTTATCCGTACTACTACTACATTTCGCTTCCTTCGGGTCGGTTATTGGTTTTGGCTCCGCAGCGTCAGCCGATACGGACGAAAGAATTTGACTAGCATCCATCAGCTTTCGCGAAATTTCTTTCCCGTGTAAAATCGAAGATGATTTCATATCTTTGCTTAAAATGGGTACGGCTGAAGAGATAGTTTTTATCTTAATATCGCTAGTAGTGGCACTCACTGCTTTCTCCACATCACGATTCATAGTGCCGGTAGGAAGACTTATAGTGTTCATACTATCGCCTGCTTTTGATTCAATGTCAGAATTGGCAGAAAATGTCGGTTCTTTATGTATGGGGCGATCCCACAATGGTAGACGCTCTTCCTTTTTGTGTGGTTGCGTCGATTTCCGTTGATCTTTCGAAAGAAACAATTCGCCGCGCGGAAAATTGGCTTTGTTGTCCGAATTTCCGTATCCCGTATCAGCAAACATGTTGCCATGAATCGCTTCACAGCATCGCAGAGCTGTTGGATCGATTGGATGGGCTTCCGTGTTGAAAATGTGTCCCCCAGCACCTACGACACATTCGTGCATTACATTTGCACCGTCCTCGCTATTCACTACCTTAATAACATTACCAATGCTCCCATCATTGTGCAGCACATTATTTGGATCGAACAGCAAGTAAAGATATTTGGTAGTTTCGGCCAAAAAAAATGATTCCATTCGATCCTCTTGTTGGTGTGTGAGAACGTTCCGTATCGTTGCATACCCACATGCCGTCTTGGCGCTGTGCTCTATGCTTTCAAGGATGTTTTCACCCACCTCCAGTAGGAATGGATCACCGGTAGCACGATAGAGATACATCACCGATTCAATCAACTCTGGTCGTAGGGGATAGTTTTCACGATTTGCACCAGCTTCTCCGGTGGGAATATTATAAAACTCTGGTAGAAATCCATACTGACGCCACACAGACTGGTAGTTGTGTAGTACACGTAGCGCTTCCTTGGTATTACCATACAAACTAAGCAAACCCGGCCAGTATGCTTCGAGTGATTGGAATACGGGCAGCGTGATTTGACCTTTGCTCATGCTAACCCAAACGTACCAATCCTCGCGTTTCAAATAACGATCAATTGCGGCCTTACTTTCGAGGAATTTGCCCATCAGCGCAGGTCGTTCGAGCAAAATTGAACCCTTTACCAAGTATTCAAAGTAGGAATCCACGCCAGCACCAATACCGGCATCCTGAGCTATCCAGCGACCAGTTTGTACATCGATGTGATTCCCATACAAACCTATCGGGGAGCGGTGTCTGTACAGTGCGGATAGAGCATTCATTGCCACGTCTTCGTACACGGGATTTCCTGTCAACCTGCTCAGGGTGCCAAATTCTAAGATAAAAGTTCCGATACCGGCGGTACAGGTAACGGATGTTTCACCATACGGTACTCCGTGGCGTAGATTTACCGTACCGTACGGCATGCCCGTTGCGGTATCGAAAGCAGGCAACAGACGCTGAGCCACATCCTCTGCCATTTCCAATAGCGGACCTTCACAGGGCCAACCCTTCTTAACCAGCCCCATAGATGCTAGATCTGCGTGATGGGACAGTAAATGTGCTGACAAGAGTCCTCCAATTATGCGAATATTCGTCTCGAACACCGACACGTTGATGTCTGCATCAAACGATCTATCGCGTAAAAGTTGTACTACGCGTCCAAACTCTGTGTAGTTACCCATGACTGCTAGTGTATCGAGTGCGTCAATCAATGTCAACGAATAACTGCCCCAAGTGTCTATTGCATCGCAGGATAACGGCCGCAATTCGTCGTACGGGGCACCATATTGGAGATAACCGTCGTATGCATGATGAAACATCTGACGCACTCTTTCGCTGTAAAGATAGCATGCAACATAGGATCACTAGAGAAGCCCTGCATGATTTCACCATTTGTACAGTTTTACCGCATACGATGCATGTCGTTAGCTGCATATTTTCTCAAACCGTGCACCTCCGAAACCGATCGGAAAATCCATCCTGCAACACAGCACCATACTAAAACCATCAGTGACGATTGCGGACGCGGCAATCGGATTATGTTTTGTTGTACATTTTTGGAACATGACCAACTCGCTTTCGTTTCTAGCATTGCTTTCATCGAAACGGAGCTACAAATAACACTAAATTAAATAAAACCGATGGTTGTGCCACTGTAGCAAGTCTTTTCTGTTTGTTTACATTTGCTCGAAACGAATGCTAATGCCCACTGCAAAATCGGTATAACATAAGCATGGTTTACACGGAGCACCGAAGATCCCCTGTTGACAGTTACACCTTGTATAGAAGTTTACACACACTATCACAAAACAGGACCAGTATATCTTGAATACCCGCGCTGTGGTGGAGTGAACGTGACAGCTTTACAACCTTTTCTCACTAACCTGTATACAGAAAATCAACCCACTTGAAAACAGGATTACCCTAGCGTGAATTTAAATTGGTTTTTGTTCTCTACAGATCGAGCTTAAGCTTACATTTTGCAACTTAATTATTGTGATTACAATATCTATACTTTTTTTCGCTGCTAATGTAGATCGAAAAAAAACGACGATTAAAGGCGGAATACCCGTGAGATTTAGAATGATATAATAATTTTAAACTATTGCAAATGCATGTTGCATCGAACGTCAAATCACTATTGTATAAATCATTAATGCTTCAAGAGCTCCCTGCTCTTCATTAACATAAATATAAAGTTTAAATATGTTGTAATCTAAATCTTCGTTTGAGGCAATCTACATAAATGAAAGGTTCTAGAATTCTTTCTGAGGGGTTTCGAATCAATTGCCAGTGCGGTAAGATAATAGCTGCGAAGTTATTTATTAATATATGCGTTTTTCATATTTTTACAGAAGGTTTCTAGCAGTAGTTATGCAAGTTTATTACATTTGTATCGAAAATCATCAGGCAAACATTGGTAGAAAAAGTGAGTTTGTTGTTTGCAGTTGGTTAACGAATAGATAATATTGTATATCGCGGGATGTTTATAAAAAATTCATAATAGACGTAATGACCGATGGGGGTTTTGTTAATACAAATTTTGCTTGTTGCAATTGCTGTTAAGAATAAATTGGAATAGAGAGCAAGATTTCTGTTATTATAATTGAAAACGAGAATGAACAAAAAACATGCAGTCATATTTGCCACCTTGTTTTCGCAAATCAGACATAGATACACATGTTCAAACTTGTTGAAAGAAATGCAGCAATTTGGTACTTGCCGCGATACCACTACAAAGCGAACAATTACTACTCTTTTTCATTTCATTCAATGGCTGACGTAGAAAACGAACGTTGAATGTTTTTTCTCTACATTTGCTGTTCATTTCATGAAGCGCATTGCAAGGGGATTTGGAAAAAAAATAATCCATGTCACTGTGTGTACCTTTCAATTAGTTTCACTGATTAGCTCGTCGCATATCTTTACCAACTCTTCGTTTTCTTTTGATTTTTGAATCAACTGCTCGTTGATTGAAATTCGGTACAGTTCCTCTTTCTTTATCTGCGCCTTTAACTTTGCCGATTCCTGGGAATGGTTGCGGAGAGCTTCATCTATTTTGGTGTTTGCACTGCAATTGTTAGAGAAATGTGCACGATAACATTAGATCAATAATATAGTGGAAGTACAATACAATTTGCTAATATTTCAACAATGGGTAGCGCTGAAAACTGTGTCAAGTAACACTTCTTGTTTAATTACGTCCTGATTATTATACCTGTTTCATGTAACTAATAACTAAACTAAAACTTTGTACTTGTACTAAAACAATGTATTTATTCTAAAACAATGGTAAAAAATAACAACAGTGTCTTCGTTCAAAAACATTATGTACATCAGAGAAGGTGAACTATAATAGTATTCACAGAGGTATCTCGACATACGAATGTCCTGACACACGAATGCTTTGAGATGAAAGCTAAATTTGAGATACGATCAATTACACACTGCATCGTTGCACATCACGTGCCTAGGCAAGAATCGGCCAACCATTAATAATTTCGTTGTTAACAACAAAAATGTATATTTATATACCTAATTGGAAATTGCCTGCATATCTAAAAACATTTTTATATACTTGCTTTTCCATCTCAATGGGAAAAATGGATCAGAAATTCGGGAAAAATAAAGGAACAAATGAAATTTGTATATCGAGGTACGGTAACCTGTGCCAATAATTATACATTTTTCAGCATAATTATTTTGTTTAAGTTTAGCTGTAAATACTACTTGAGAACCCGGTCCGGTCGTGCTAGGAACTGGCGCCTTTGCCAAATATACCACCGGGCCGCCCCCTCTATGGTTGTAATGTTTTTGAAATAAATTGAGAAAAAAGAATACTTTTATAATAAACTGCTTTGGTGAATCTTGAAAATTTTGCAATTGTAATGTAATAACAATATGAAGATGTATCAACATTCAATAAATGAAAAAAAAATGTACAACTTTAGTGACTAAGTCAGACACAAAGAGACAACGAAATATTTAAAACAAATACCAGATAAGTGAAACAAATAACTTTTACTTACATTTCCAGTTGACTCATAGCATGGCCTTTCATTTTTTCGTATCGCTGTTCTTGCGCTCTTAGACATTCTTCAAGTTTCAAAACTTTTTCTAATAGCTTATCTTCGTTTTCCTTGTATTTTATTGCATTCTTTTTCATACGCTCGTATTTCCTGTGATAATGAAAGAAAGGTATTGTCATTAAATAAAAAAATTATAATATAATCGCTACAATACGAATACTTACGCATACAAGTTTGAAAAGGTTTTCTCCAATGATTCCAAATGTTGTGCGTTGATCTCATTGTCTTGCTTAAGACTTTCGCATTCAACTTCATGATTGCGGATTAAAATTTCCTTTTCCGATATCAACTCGGCTATGGTTCGCTCGTATGCCTCAACCACGTTGCTATCAAAGATATTCATAATTCAGTTATTTGTCTGTCCGTAAACAATAGTTATCTAGTTAAACAAATTTAATAATACAATTTTAAAAGAGACTAGGAGAGTTGACAGAGTAAAGACAAGTGGAACGCGATAACAACTACCTTGAAGTGGAACGAGTCAGGAGTAAAATACGAAAACTGAACATGTGGCATAGAGGAGAAATTGACTACGGTTTAAGGAGTAATTTGCTCCAATCATGCGTTTTAATAATTTAGCTCAAATATAAGTAAATGTTGAATCTTCTGACAGATAGATTTACATATTTACCTCATTTTGGAAATAGTTTTATCTTTTTCTGTGATCCGCTTTAACATACTTTCTTCCCTGAGTTCAACGTCATGCATTTTTTTCTCTATGTCTGCAATATTTACTCTGGAACGATAAAACGTGTGTGTTGATAATCAATTAAAATCAATTCATCGTCAACAAACGACAAACGGATCCATCGTTTTGAGTACCATAGATCTACTTTTCAATGCCCGACAGTATGTATCAGTGCATAGTTTTTAGTGTTGCTACGCTACTCCAAATACGATTCACTACACTCAATTGCAACTTTTTACTTACTCTTCAGTTTTACATTTTTTGCCAACCTCAGCATAACCTTCCTCGTTTGGTACCGATCGATCCTCACTGTGTAAAATCAAGGGAGAAACACACATAAACACATTGATGCAGCATTGCATATTTTGCGTTAATTTACCTCATATTTTGCACGGCAATATTTTGCTTTTCAGGGTGCGGTTCAGCAATCATATTTCCGTCATGAAACGTTAAATCATCATGAGCCTAAAATAAGTAAATGATTATAAAAATGACTCTTTCCGATGCTGTTCATTTGACTTACATTAGACGCACCAGCGAAAATAACAGTACTGCTTAAATCTACAGTCGGCTCTGTAGTCACTTCTAACGGTGGTTGTATTACAGATGATGGAACTATCGAATCCGGTTCTTGTAATTGTTCAACAATCAAGTTTTCACGCGGTGTTATGCCTAGGTCCGAATTTAATTCTGACAATTCTTCGGCGTCTGTGTTAGGTTGCACCAGTTGGACAAAATCTACATCAGCGTTCGAAATTTCCACTAATGGTTCAGTATGTTCTTCTTTTGCACAGTCTAAAACTTCTTGTGCTATAGAACTGGTGGAAAAGAAGAGATGTTCCGAGGATTTCGAAGACTCACTGGTTTCGTTTTCTTCTGTAGTTAATGTTTTGTCTGATAAGCTTTCACTATGATCCCGATCTCCGGAACAATTTGGATGTATGGTTGTGTCAAGCAGGCAACCCGACGTTTCTTCCTGGTGTTGCTTATCCTTGGAAATGACAGCGGAATGATTTTGAGACAACGGTGTCGCTGATGAATCTAACGGACTCAACAGAAGTAACGTACTACTGTCTGCCAGCAGTTGATCGGAACGGTCGCTGCTGATTTTATCGGACACTGGTATCTGTATATCACTCGCGAGATTTGGCAGCTGTTGCGAACAGTTAAATAAAGCCAGACATGCAGCAGATGGACCACCTTCGACGTTTTCAATGGCACCTCTGTTTTCCGCCTTTACGATAGTTTGCCGACGTAAAAGTGGGTCAAAATTGTCCAGCACAGAGTTTCTCGGAAGGTTCGCAGCTGAGGGGGAAGATGCATAACCTATGGCTGATTTTACCGAATTTGAAGCAGGCTGCGAGCAACCCCGAGACAGTAAACAATCAAAATCGGCCGCCGAAAAATCGTCTGTAAGAAAAAAATCACACACAAAAGAAGCATTAGTTATTCATCACTTTTATCACAACTTTCAGCCCTACACTATTGTGGATGTTCTCAACAAATGGAAATATCGTGTAGTTTTCACAAGGCGAAAGTTTTTTCGTCATACACTTTTATCTCTCTTCCTGTCGCATATGTATATATACGACGATGCAACTCCCGTCGTGCTTATGAAGGCCATCCGTGGGAAGCATAAAGAAGGGCGAGCGAGCAAATGACAACCACCCTCGCAGTCCGGTTTTCAGTGGGGGGTTGAATACTTCATGGACTTTGAAAAGTTGGTTGCATAAACCTAACCTATACATTTACATTTTTTCCATAGCCAATACATTTTTGGCGTTTTACAAGCTATTCACACGTAATTCACATATAACCTGAATTACACAAGTTATAAAAGACCCAATAAGTTTGATACATAGAAATACTCACATTTAGGGTCGGCCCGGCGGTTTATTTGCCATCGGCGCTTGTTCCGACACGACCGGGCCGATTCAAAATTTCCATTCGGACCGTAACCCCGTCTGACTAGCCGGCTACGCGGTGAAAATTGTTCTAATACGGTCTAGTCCGGCCTAACATAATTTTTAAAAAATTTACTACTCACATTCATTTGCTGGTGTAAAATGTTCCTCAGGTAGTGAAGAGCTTTGATGAGGTGGTAAACGATCTGCTACAAGTTCCGAAATGTCGTCCAATGGAAATGTACATCCTTGACTTTTTGTTTCAGTTGGAAATTCGTTCAACCATGTTTCACGAGTTTCCGTAAACAAGTTTTCCTTGTCTGATCCACAGATTTCAAGGGTCTCCAGAGTGTTCATCAAGTTTCCTTTCATACGTTCAATAGAGCTGATACTCCTTGGAATAATGTTGAACTGATTACAATCTTTAGCGTTTTGCAGAGGAAAACGATTAGCTTCCGGAGTATTTTCGCTTTTTTCCGCCGGGAAGCTGCTCCCGGTCACTGCCAGATTTGTTTCTGTTGGCGTATTAGTGTTCTGCTCTGGTACATTGGTTTCAGCATTTGGGTGATCGAGTTCAATGGTCACGGCATTTGTAGTGGAAACTTGTTGCACTGCAATGTTTTGATGAGCAGAGCACTCATGCTGGTCTTCATCACCTGCCAATCGCAAATATGAATACGGAAAGGCTAAATGTTAGTTCATCGTTCTGTTGACAATGGCTTGGAGGGTCCTACTTACAAATCATGTCAGATACGGAGCTAATTTGATCATCGCTGTACGAAATATCCATGCTCTCCATCTTTGACTCTGAACGATGTTGCAATTGTCTGAAAAACGAAAATAAAAACATTTGGATTGTCCTTGCTCCGACTAATGTGTTGCCAAGTTGTACAAAAACGCTATATTAGTTTATTTTTACACTCAAGGTACTTTTTCACTTCATTGTCAGTGCATAATGCGCAGCGCAAGCCAAAAAATGTTTACCACCCACTGCGCATTCCTCCGCAGGCTTAATGCCATTCTCAGAGTAAGAAATATGCGTATCCATCGCCAATGAACATATCTAAGTCAAGCATATCCTTACAACCTAAATTCACTCAGAACTTACCTTGTGTATAGCAAAGAATCAGTAAACTTACCTACAGAACAATGATACTTTCAATGATTGTACACAAAAATTATTTCTCGTCTTCGGAAAGATCGTTAACTTCGCGCCCAAGCGGTTGCCATTGTTCAGTCAATTTATGATTTCTTGAAAAGGTTATGCCATGCTGTCATTATTGACACTGGTGGTCATAGCCAAGGTTTCTATAAGTATTGGAAAAACAAGGAATATTTGAATTTCAATAAAAAATAATTCCAGCCAACGACCGTCAAACTCCACGCTAATTAGTCCGCGTTTTAAAACGAAAGTCCGATTTTTTTTGTAGCAGAAGCGGAGCTTGAATTCTCGGCATTTAATGGTTTAGCCCAACGTACACAAATATGAAAAATGAGAGTGTAATCTTGACGTTGCAAATGACACTACGGGTCATGATTGATAAGTTCCAATGGTAATCGTGGACGTTGGCAGATGTGTATTTGATTTGGATCGTTTGATTGCGTTATGTTGCTCACGGAACGATAATTGATATAAAAAAATGAATCACTTGGGATGATAGCATCCTGAGTTAGGTCGAAGGAACGAAAATAAAGTAATACAGAAACGTAGAATAAGAGAAAAATCAAGAGCGGCAAAAGGATCAATGTTTGAGGAAACCAAACGATACGCTGCAACTAGCGACAAAGGCAGGCATTGAAGCAAATGTTTGCTTAGGATCTATATGCGAATATCATACGAAAGGACATCGGGGTGAACCTAACTAGTATAAAATTGGATGGTATTTTAGCAATAAGGCAAATTACAGTTTAATAAGTATATTTGGAAGAACAATTGTAGTATTATATATCAACTGAATTTGCTAAGGAACTTACTGTTAGATGCAACATTTATTCAAGTTCAACTGATTTCAATGTTTAATATTATGTACAGCTTGTAATTCATTCTCATCAAACTTTAAAACTGCTGCTATCGCATTGGTCATATGTTTTTTACTGTCAATGTCCCGCGTTAACAGGAAGCTGAGCACAACGTTTTTCAAATACTCTAGGTTCGATCCCTCCAGCTGCTTATTGCTACGCAACCGTTCAATGTCTCTTTCCATATGCGATATTTGTTCTTTGTAGCTTTCCTCAAACATAATCTTTTCCTGCGCAAGCTTCCGCAATGTGGCCTCTGACGTGTTCTTCGCAGTACGAAGCGCACTGATCTCGACGTTTTTGCGTGCAATTTCCTGTGCATAATGGAGAATGTGTTGATGCTCATCAACTAACGAAGTGAAGGACGTTAACATCCCAGAAGCTTCATGGCCACTGTTCCAACGATTGCGATCTTCTTTCGCGTTGTTCATTGCTTCACTATTTGCATCATGTGGCCGGATAGAAGAAGACGATGATAGTGAAATTATTTCCAGTGACGTTCGTAGCGTTTTGATCTCTTCGTCCTTCTCGTCCATAACGGCAAGCGAACGTTCTCGCTGTTTTTGTAATGAATCTTGGAGATGACCGATTTGTCTCTCGAACGATGCTTGCATAGCATTCAGGGCTTCTGCATGTTTAGCGGACTCGTGTTTAAATGCCAACTGTTGTTCTGTAAATTTTTGTTGCAGTTCGGATTCCAGTTCCGCGGTGGATTGTTTCTGTAAATCAAGCTTTTGTTTTAGTTGCGCTACACATTCTTGACACAAAAGCAGTTCCTTCTTCAAGCGTTGATTTTCACCCATCGCTTGTTCGTAACGCCATCGATAATTTTCCAGCTCATTTTGTGTATCCAAATGCTGGTCATGGGCAACCACGTTGGGTTGAAAATTTAGATGAGTTGCATTTCGAGCAGCTTCATCAAAACTTTCAGCTGGATGGGCTTCGAACATCTCTTGACGCGTACCATATCCATCTTCTATGGATTCACGATCCATATTACCGCATGGCATGTTGTTCTGTTCTTCTACGTGCTCCGTGCGCTTTTTAAGATTAGCTATGGTGCTTTTCAATTGCAGAATGTGTGCTTTGTCCTGCTCTTTCAAACGATCGTACTTACCTACCATTTCACTGAGCTCCCGTATGCGGGATTCAAAATTAGCCACACGTTCCTCATGGATTTCTCTCAAACGTGTACTGCTTTCTTCTGCCAAACGTACCCGCTGTTTTTCATCCGCCACGGCAATGGCGTATTGTGTCTTTAGATGCTTCATTTCCCTTTGCAAATCTTGCAAAGATTCTTTCAAATTCATCGAACTGTTTGAGCTCTTCTCAGTGTTGGAATTCAAGGAACTAGAGTTTTTTTCTTCGGCACGTTTCTTCATCTCGGCCTGCCGGTCCGGAATATTGAGCAAAAACTGGGTCTTCAGATTACCCAATTGAAGTTCCAACTGTTCGTTTAAATTACGTTCGTCGTCCAACAGTTTCTTTAGCTCTCTTATCTTTAAAGACTGATCCTCATACTTGCCACCATGTAGCAGACGCTCGGCAGAACCAATGCTTGTGTCTGGCTGGGACTGACATTCTAGCACTTTGATACGCCGCGTTAATTCCTCTATTGTCGCATCTTTGCTCACTAATTGTTGACGAAGCTGGTTTCTATCGCCCTTTAAAACTTCTTCAATACGGTTTCGTTCAGCAGTGAGTGTTGCGAGATTTTGCATTAGTTTTTGTACTTGCCCTCCTTCGATCGGTGTCGAAGGTACCAGATTTACGTCGGACTGTTCATCGTTTTTCAAGCTGGAAGATAATTTTACTGCTCCATCGCCTTCCGTGTGGAGTGTCTGTAAAGATTGCTCTAAGGCTGCCTTTTCCTTGGCTAATCCTTTATATGCTACGATGATATCTGGAAAACAAAACATTGTTGATTGTTTGACGGTATTTTCGTGCGACTCTAATTGCACCAAAACAACACTGGCCAGTAAAGAGCACTTACCCTTTAGTCGACTTTCATAACGATTGATGTGTTCTTTCTGGGAGCTAATGATTGATTCATATTCTTTCAATTTGTTCATTTCCTGCTTTCTTTTCTCCATAATGATTAGATTCTTCTTACAAAGGATACTCGTTCGGTTCGAAGCGCTTAGTTCCACAAACTATACAAATCACTGGAAAAAAACTTTGCAATATTCCTTAACGCATAGTATCCGTCCGAATATTCCGACCTGAGAAAACAGTTCCTTCGTTTCAGCACACAAACATAGCAAACAAAATCCGTCGTCGCACACCGTAAAACTAAAAGTACACAGCCTGCATTGTGTGTGCCACATATGTACACTGACTGAGAGGTACGTACAAACATAAATGCACATCCCAAAGTGTGTACATACGGAGGTGTATTCATAGCATATGACAGAATGTCGTTTCAAATTCAATTTAACGAGTGGGGTCGATGTTCGTTTACCAAAAGAGACCACATACACGGTAGGGAATAGGAAAGTAACAAAAGGCAAAAACGACTTTCGCTGCAGGAAACGTACACCGAAGCTGCCTCAGATCGGTGGCTACAATAGTTGAAGCAAGAACCAAATGCGTACCGAGGGTTCTAAAATTTTAACCGCTGATCCTAACCAACGGTTCCGGTACAGGCATATCTGTGCATAATGTGTTTTTAGTTTTTAATTTTCCAAATCAATTGTTGCGTAGACTTTTCTGGTAATATGAACACACACCAGCGACACTCGTCGGATTTCTCTGGCGCCGTTTCCCTTTTTCATACCTTTTTCTAAAGCGCTGACGGAAAAATGCTCTACATGAATAGTTTTTTGAATGTCAGCATCTATAAAGTTGACNGCGAGATTTTGCATTAGTTTTTGTACTTGCCCTCCTTCGATCGGTGTCGAAGGTACCAGATTTACGTCGGACTGTTCATCGTTTTTCAAGCTGGAAGATAATTTTACTGCTCCATCGCCTTCCGTGTGGAGTGTCTGTAAAGATTGCTCTAAGGCTGCCTTTTCCTTGGCTAATCCTTTATATGCTACGATGATATCTGGAAAACAAAACATTGTTGATTGTTTGACGGTATTTTCGTGCGACTCTAATTGCACCAAAACAACACTGGCCAGTAAAGAGCACTTACCCTTTAGTCGACTTTCATAACGATTGATGTGTTCTTTCTGGGAGCTAATGATTGATTCATATTCTTTCAATTTGTTCATTTCCTGCTTTCTTTTCTCCATAATGATTAGATTCTTCTTACAAAGGATACTCGTTCGGTTCGAAGCGCTTAGTTCCACAAACTATACAAATCACTGGAAAAAAACTTTGCAATATTCCTTAACGCATAGTATCCGTCCGAATATTCCGACCTGAGAAAACAGTTCCTTCGTTTCAGCACACAAACATAGCAAACAAAATCCGTCGTCGCACACCGTAAAACTAAAAGTACACAGCCTGCATTGTGTGTGCCACATATGTACACTGACTGAGAGGTACGTACAAACATAAATGCACATCCCAAAGTGTGTACATACGGAGGTGTATTCATAGCATATGACAGAATGTCGTTTCAAATTCAATTTAACGAGTGGGGTCGATGTTCGTTTACCAAAAGAGACCACATACACGGTAGGGAATAGGAAAGTAACAAAAGGCAAAAACGACTTTCGCTGCAGGAAACGTACACCGAAGCTGCCTCAGATCGGTGGCTACAATAGTTGAAGCAAGAACCAAATGCGTACCGAGGGTTCTAAAATTTTAACCGCTGATCCTAACCAACGGTTCCGGTACAGGCATATCTGTGCATAATGTGTTTTTAGTTTTTAATTTTCCAAATCAATTGTTGCGTAGACTTTTCTGGTAATATGAACACACACCAGCGACACTCGTCGGATTTCTCTGGCGCCGTTTCCCTTTTTCATACCTTTTTCTAAAGCGCTGACGGAAAAATGCTCTACATGAATAGTTTTTTGAATGTCAGCATCTATAAAGTTGACAATTGAGATTCAAGCAAGGGCTTTATTTACTTTTCCTCCTTTCAGAAGATCTAGCAAAGATGGTTTCCGTAATTTAGCTGCGCAATGAACTGGATGTATCAAATGTCAAACGATTATTTGTCAAACGGCTACGAAAGATCCCAACTGTAATCACCTTGAAACGTAATCAACAAATTGTACGGGAACGTAGTCTACTTTAGATAAACAGAAAGAGAGCAGAACGACCTTTTGCATAAACATATCTAGTGACTATCCAACAGCAACGCCGAAACCAGCTGCCATGGCATCGCGAAAAAGATCTGGTTCGGGTACGAAACGACCGAAAGAAAAGGTGGTCCACATCTACGAACTACTGTGCCGTGGTGAAGATCCGAGAAGGCAGAATGCACAGTTTTGGGAGGAGTTTTTTCTGTTGCAGCCGAACATGGATACGCTGGAATGCGAATTGCTCAAGCTCACCCCGGAACAATACAGTTGCGCTAAACACAATATACAACATTTTTTTACGGAGTGCATTAATATACTCTCGACCGGTAGTCCCAAGCGCACACACAATGCATTACAAACAATAGGTGTGTTCATTCATGTGCTGTTCCGCAAACTGGCAATGCCTGGTACTGGTGGCAACAGCAGTGATTCCAGTAATGGTGGAGGACCCGGTGGCATGCCTGCTTCGTTTATAACCATAAGTGAGATAGAGGAAGATATGCGCGAGTTACTGAAACAGCTTTACGAAATATTGTCCAGCAACATTCCCTCTGATCGTCCAAAAGATCTTTGTTTGAAGATTTTGCTTATTATTGCTACCGGCATGGATAATGTGAACGAAAATTGCCTTATAGAGTTCATCATCGGACAGAATATGTTTGAAGTGTTTAAAAACATGCTCAGCGATTCCAGTCTGCGGAACCTACATGGACACGATGTGGTTACGCTGCTAACAATTTTGGTTAATTACCGAAAACATGAAGGAAGCAACCCGTATGTGGTAGAGCTGTCGCTGCTAGCAGATGAGTTTGCATTAAACGGGTAGGTTCATTATATTTTCAAATTAGCCAAAGAAATTGAATATAATCGAGTGAACTTATTGCAGTTATGGACAGGTAATATCGTGTGCATTGACAATGTTCTGCAAGCAACATCTGTTGAGCTTGACAGAGCTCCCAACATCATCATCCTGGTTCTCATCGTTATCGAGCATAGTTGGAAACATGTTCATTTCCGATGATTTGTGCTATCGAAGCCAACAGATCCGGTTTGTATTAAAAAGCGAAAAATAATTCTTTCGTTATATATTGTAATGTTTTGTTTTTTTTTTTTCATTTCTGCAATTTTAAGGGCAAACAATGCACTCCTGCTGGCATTGTATGAAGCAATTCATTTGAACAGGAATTTCATAACCACTCTAGCACATACGCAAGCCGATTCCACTCCACCTTCGCCATGCAATACATTAAACATCAATGACGGAACTCCGGATCTATCGGCAGCAGCCATTCTAGATGCTTCACAGTACTCAACCAATCTGTTTGTTGCTTTATTTCAATACTGGTAAGAAGCGTAAGAACCATTCATTTAATGAAATTTTTGACGAAGAATATATCGATTTTCTATATTGTTTTTTTTTTGTAGCTCGATTGTGATGCAAGATCATAAAAGTGAGTTGAGTGCAATCAATTTGAAACTTTGTTTGCTTATTTTGACGTGCATAGCTGAGGATCAGTATGCGAACTCCATGATGCATGACAATAATCTAACGTTCAAAGTTTCATTGCACCGAGCACATATGAGACACAGAAAACTAACATCAGAGAAAGTTTCTAAGCCACAACCGTTGGCTACCACCTTGCTAGGTAAGCAAAATTTGTGTTTTTAAAAATTTTTGCTGTTAATATAGTATTCCAATTTAACTCATTCTTGGAAGCTGTGAAGCATCAGGCGATCAGCGACCATTAGCATCATTAGAATTTTAAATCTTTCTTTTGCTTTATGAGCCTCTAACACAGTCCACAATTTTAAATTCAATTCTACACAACATTTAAATGTGTATCAGTAGTAAAGGCATTAGCCTAAGTCCATGTCTCCGCATCATTCCTCTAAAGCATTGCAAATAAGCTTGAAAGTAGGTACGAAATAATGTTACTTGAACTATTTTTATATAAAAACACAAACATAAACAAAGGCATGAATGCACACAAATATTTGGTATTGCCATTAGAAATCACCATTTGCTGTCGTTCAATTATCTATTCAATTGTGGACAAGTAATTTGTTTGTTGCACCAGTCACACAGTGTAGTCATTAATTCACTACTCAACAGTCTATTCGTTTCCTGCGTTCTCAAATTTGGTCTGGTATGGCAACTTTTTGGTCTGGTTGTCAATCGATAGAGATTCCAGATAGAAATAAGAGATAATTTCAACACAACTTAAAAAAAATATCAACATAATACGGTTTATAAATTAATCCAAGCGTTTATGTTAGCCTTGTGGGGGTTTCGAAGATTTTATATGAGTTATCTGTCCGATAAGAAGTTTTAATCGATAGTTTGATTGGAAGCGTGTAATTGAAAGTGGTTAAGCTTATTTGAAGCACCATTGTTGTGGTACCAATCCGTAAGGTGAGGGGGCTCAACGATGTGCGCAAGTTTTTTAGTTAGTCAAGAGATAGAGCATGCACACGCTGCGTAGATTGTGTGTAAAATGTGTTTAACCATACATAATGTTTATTCCCTTTTTCTTACTCATTCACAGACCTTTTAGTGGAGTTTATTGTGTCGCATCTGCTGAAGAAATTTCCAATAGAACTGTATCTTTTGTGTATTGGGATAATACACCGCGTAATTATCTACCAAAAAAGATGTCGTGTACGAATTGCATATCACTGGAAAGAATTATGGACGGCAATGATAAGTTTGTTAAAATTTCTCATTTACCAAGAACAAAATCTTATGAAGAAGTGTAACATTTTCGAGTTAGCGTTACAGGTAAGAAAGAAAGCAGTGAAATTTGAAGGCACAATTACTTGTATTATATATCGCTTTGCTGTTAATTGTCTTGGTTAATGTTTTGCTATCTTTTCGTTTTTAGGTGATCAACATTTTTAATCTTTTCATCACGTATGGGGACACTTTTCTCGCAACAACTAACAGCTACGATGAACTTTACTACGAATTGAATCGAGAGGAAAAGGTGTTCTGCGAATTGCACGCAATGGTACTAAGATATGCTTCGATACAAGATTGCGATTACAAGGAAGATTCGATTCGACTGTTGAATGCACTGTCCAACATTTTGGCAATCATCAAGCACTTTCAGATGAAAATCAAAGAGTGGCTCGCTAGTCAAAGCTTATCGACACCTACCGAACAGCAAATACTAGAGCAGATTCAGAAAAACTATGATCTTACACTAAAGCTTCAGGATAGCCTTGATCAATATGAGCGATACAGCGAACGGCCAAAGCATGTGTTATTTTTTGCTAACCTTATGAAGGAAGTAATGGTCGATACCAGGAAAACGGTTTACTATTTAGTAAAGGAAAGTAACAAAGGAACGTTTGTTGAATGTTTGTGTGGTGCTGTGACCGATGGGCCAAGTACCGCCGACGGAACAGAAGTTGGAATGATGCATTCCTCCAGTTGAAAGTGTTCGGCGGTTCATTGTAGTAATGCTTAGTGTTGCATCTGTATGACAGCAAATAAAACAAATATCTGCTTTTAGCATAAGCATTACAATATTACCTTACATTACATAGCATATTGTTTTTCACTTCAAACACTTATTACCCAAAATAGTTTCAGGAATTTTCCATCAAACTAAACCAAATGCTACCCACAACTATGTTGACAGGGATGCTATTAACACAGCGAACAGAAATACACCGTATGATCTAGCCGAAGTTATCAATCAATCGAAATAATAGAAATAAAAGTGCGGTGCGGTTCGGTGGTGTATTTGGAAACGGCGCTAGGTCTCAACACGACCGGACTCGGATCAAATCCCATCCGGACCGTTCCCCCGTAGTGAGCACTGACTATGCAACTACGTGGTATATAATAGTCTAGTAAGCCATTTGATGGCCGGCATGACCTGGTAGGTCGTTAAGCCAAAGAGAGAGAATAGAAATAAAAAGTACATTTGCGCTTGGTTCTGTTTTCTGCTGTGCGCTGAAACAATGAACGAAGAATACATAAACATAAATTCATTTCGGCAATATACTTCGCAAGTGTGCGAGATTGTGATACTGAAGAAACGCAAGAACTACATACGTAACAATCGTTAGTTACACTACATATGTTATAACATCTATATTGTACCTTGCTAAAGTTGATTTTAATACAATTTCATTTCATCTTCTATGCTCTTGCAAGATTGTACAGTGGTAATTGGTGAAAGGGGTAAACATGTTGAATCTTGTGTCTTTATTTACTTTGTACCACTTGCAATCTTAATGAAGTACCAGCATCAACAATGCAAAGCAAAAATACAATATTACACAAAATACGGATGCAGAAAGTACGATTCTAGAAACGTAGTACAAACATAAAACAATTCAACAGAATATGAACAACGTGAAAATATTTTTTTTTTGCGAACACACCAACAGCTTCCTTTCTATAACGTAACCAGCAAAGGAAAGAATTTTAGTTGAACTTAAATCGCTCTGTGGAATGCACTGGGAAGCTTTTAGAACAGAATATCATCGTCGCCTTCGTCTAGGATGTTAGCTTGACTGCGCACATCTATACCTTCTTGCAACAGAGCTGCCCGTTTTTCCTCTGCCTTCTTCTTGGCGATACGTTTCTTGTCCTATTCAGTGAAATGTTACACATGCATTAGTACATATTGAACCGGTTTCTGTTGCAAGTAGAAAAAGTACGCACCTGAATTTTCTTCAAACGATAAAACTCCTCGCGTTCCAATTCATCCAGCTCCGAGATGATGTATGCCAGCGTGCGGTCGATTCTTGGAATAATTACTGTAAGTGTTCGAAACATTATACCACCATGCTGCTCTTATATATGTAAAACTATGTAGCATACCATGCTCGATTGCATTTACACGACGATTAGTGATTTTAATGACCTCGTCTAATGTAACGAACGATGTTTGGAGCGATGCCAACTCTACCAGCAGCTTAACAGCGCTTTGGTAGTTCTTTTTCAGCTTTTGGAGCTGCTGTCCACCCTTCGCCAAACCAGTCAGCTCGTAGGTGTCCGAACCATCTTGATAAGATTCGAATACTGGCAGCGTAACTCCAGCAACGTTATCCTTCTTGGTACGAATCTTGATTTGAGCTTTAGTGACATTTTGTAAAACGACTTGGTTGAAATCGCCTGAAGCGAACTTTGCCTCTGCTAGTGAGAAAGCCGCCTCCTTCATTACTTCACCCATCAATGTCTTGGTCTGTCGGAAAAGAATACGAAAACAATTAATATGCAATATGAAACGAATTGCACAGAACAAACAACAGCGCATGCACATATTCAGGACAATGGTAGCCGTCTTACCTCAATAATTTTGATNCTTGGTACGAATCTTGATTTGAGCTTTAGTGACATTTTGTAAAACGACTTGGTTGAAATCGCCTGAAGCGAACTTTGCCTCTGCTAGTGAGAAAGCCGCCTCCTTCATTACTTCACCCATCAATGTCTTGGTCTGTCGGAAAAGAATACGAAAACAATTAATATGCAATATGAAACGAATTGCACAGAACAAACAACAGCGCATGCACATATTCAGGACAATGGTAGCCGTCTTACCTCAATAATTTTACTTAAAATCATTCTGAAACGCATCTGGAGTGCATCGGCCTTCTTTTTTAACAGCCCGTGGCCCTTATGGGCACCTGCAAGGCGAGCCTTCATTTGCATTTGGGCGCTGCAAAAAGAAAACAACACATTGCGCATATCGCATCGATAGATATCCTTTCATTTATACACGACCCGAATATACCTACCCTCGCGATGGGAAAATGGGAATTCGATCCTTGGATGACATATTGGATAACGAAGATTTTCCTCAAACTGAATTGGAATCTCACTGTTGTGCTGTTCCACTGAACGTACGAAGAAAACAATCACGGGTTGCAAATTTCAGGTTCGCCTGGTCACAAGACCATATAACAACACATCCACACTCACACTTTTCCATATAATTTTGACTTAAGCTGTCACCAGGCTGGGCCATTTTTTATCTTGACAGCAAAAGGTATGGAAGCAAAGTGTATAGAAGAAAGATGCACTCGTATAAACACACAAGATTCATAGAATATGCTTATGGTGTGACGGTAACGGTTTTCCGAACAACAACAAAGTGCATTGCACACTTACTCGATTGCTGTTTACTGATTTGATTTCTGCTAGTTTATAATTTTCGACTGTATTAGTAAATGGCAAATGTATGCCAATTTTAGTTCATCGCAGCATATGCCAAATGGCGGGCAGTGTGCAAATAAACAACCACGTGTAGCAGCGATTTCGCGCTGTATCTGGTAGCTCAAACAAATGTTAAAGAATATGCAACGTCTAGGTATGCGTAATATTGTAACTCATCGTTTGGTATCGTTTTTTGATGTCCTCTTGGGTGGTGTTGTGTCATTTTGGGCAAAGGTTGGACTTAAGGCCAGTTATTACTTAGGATAACTCAAGAGCATAAGACGCATGGAGCGAATAGTGAGCGACCTATGTATAAAGAAACATACAAGCGTACCAAAGGATAGGATGCGCCTTCCAAAACGATGTAACGATTGCAAAAACCAGATCATGTACGAAATACGAAAAAGCATATGTCGTAAAAATCATAAAAGATAAGCAAACGAAGGGCAATCTTACAGACGAGGGGGAGCTGATCGAAAGGCGGAAGTGCTACTACGAAGGACACCTGAATGGAGCAGAGGCAGGAGAGAGTAGAGCAAGTGGTAGAACAAGTCAACAACATCAACTACAACAGCACAGCATCACCGTCAGCGACAACAATGGCACAGACGATGAGGTGCCACCGTCATCTCTAGATGAGATTGCCAGCGCCATCAACACGCTTAAAACCAAAAGTCTGCTGGCAGCGATGGGCTGGCGGTCAAGCTCTTCAAGATGGGATCGGGGAGGCTTATCGTCGAAATGCATCAGCTGATCTTGAGAATCTGGGAGCAGGAGGAACTACCGGAGGAGTGGAAGCTGCGAGTCATTCACCCAGTTTATAAAAAGGAGCCATGAATTTTCGTGCCATTACAGT
>CM032177.1:8116442-8156987 GCA_018908115.1 Anopheles rivulorum
ACTAGCTACTTGCTAGTACTCACATGTATATTTGCCAATTTATTGCCGATAACTTTGGTTCTGTTCCCACCTTTCTCTCCAAGGTTCGGTCAGTTTGACTTCTCCCACGACCAATCTTATTTCCATTCTCATTGGATTGTTCTGGGGTAGGCCTTATACCTTACAACTAGAAAACTTTCTCTCTCTCTCTCTCTTTTTGGCTTAATGACCTACTCGGTTATGCCAGCCATCAAAGTCAGTGCTCACTACGGGGGAGCGGTAATAATAGTATAGGTAGTATAGGTAGAATTAATGATCCCTTGTACAAATGCACAAGTTATTCTGGTTGGTATCATTGAGAATAGCGGTTGGTAACACCTCATAACCGCAAAAGATGAAACAGTCTTTGTGCCAGAAATTCTTAAATTCCTTCTCTTTAGTTACACGGTGCACAAAAACCATAGGAGTTTGGATTACAACCGTCAGGTAGACTTCGAGTTCTACATCTTTCGCAGACGTTGCGTTGGAAGGATTATTCGTAACTGAATGTATTGCGAACATAATGTGCAATATGTGTAAGGAAAGCCATTTCGTTATAACATAAATTGTTAAACAAAAGATCACACGCACAGTTAAAATTATCATCTGTTACTGGACGTTTTAAATTTAAAAATCGTTCAGAAAATAACATCTCTCCATCAGATTTTGACCACACGCTAACCGGGGTATATAATACTTACGGAGGGAAATTTCAGATCTTGGCTATAATTAAGGGAAAATATTGGAAATAAAATGTCTATGCAAAGCTGCCAATAGAACTTGCTGGCGCAAATCCTTTGAAGTGTAAAGTCGATGGGTCATCACGGTCGTTACTTATAAGAGTAAATAAATAAACAAACTATAAAGAATTTGTGAAACGATGATGAAATATGCATAATTTTCTTAGGGAAAATGTTGTCCGGCTGTTTTTGTATTTGCACCGTGTGTTGTGTCTACTGTAACTGTAACTGTAAGAAGAGAGTGCGAGAAAATTTTCTTCGCGTTTGCGCAGTTCCATCCATTCGCCAGCCCAAAGTGTGTTAGAAATGGCAGCAGCAGTAATATTATAGATTGTCCTTGTTAAATAAGAACAGAAACTTTTCCACACTTCCAACGAGCTGTAAATCTGTTTTAAAACATTGTAAAGTTTAGTGCATTGTTATTGACTATATTTTAAAATATTAGTATGTAGTATACTTTCCGGATCACTAAGCGCTGAAAACGATATCCATCTTTGAAAGCATATTTTTACCTTTTGTAATTGTTTGAGAAATTTGAGTGCGTTTAAAGTGAATCAAACATTTTTGCTGGTGTTGGAACTGAATCAAATTGATAAGTGTGTGCCACGATGTCCAAAATAATGCAAGAAAACAGAAAGTGTTGCTTGTATTTCCTTGGGCATTGGTTATGGTACAGTTATGTGCTGTTACTCCAAGTGCCCTCCATCAACGGTACGTACGTGTTGTATAAACAATTTTGAAATGTGGTGTATGAATGATAATTACTGATTATGTTGGACAATTGAAACAATATGATATTTACTTCATAATCCGTTAAAGCCCTGCTAATAATTTCAATAATAATGACCAATTACGAAAGTACTTCATGTGATAAAAAGATATCTTTTTTTTTCTTCACATTGACAGGTGCATATGGAAATGTTGTGTCCCTACCAGGGGAGTGTCGAGATGTGAATGGCAAAAAAGTGGAACAAGGTGAATGAAAATTAGAGCATTCCAGACAACGTTTCCTGAGATTCGTAACTGTGTTTTATAAATATGTCATACTCTCTATATCGTCCATAGATGCGCACTATGTGCCGCCAGGATCGGATACCTGTCGATTGTGTTTATGCGACAATGGCCATCCAAAGGCGTGCAAAGCCGTGCTTTGCTCACCGCCTCACGATTGCAAATCCTTTCAGATTGGTAGTTCCTGCTGTGAGTTCATCTGTTTAGATGACACAATAGGCAACACGGCAGATAAAAATTACGATGTCGGCATGTGACTAGTAGCTACTGGAGTGATCGTAACATTTTCGTTAACCCTGCTTTTCTTCGTTATCAGTCGCTTAAGACATCGTAAAAGTCGCGCCCAAGAAGGGCGCGAAGTCATCGATGATCCTAATCAACGCAATTTGGTTAGCAACGTGGGTTACATGGGCGGCAGCATTGGTTATCTCGGTGGAGGGACGATGAACATGGATTATTCATATGTAGACCATGCTGTAGCTCCGCACTACCAGCTTTGGAAACCTCCTGGGGCGTATTACACGAGGGGCGAAGCTCCACCTCCTTATGAAGAGGCCATTGCTATCGCTCATGCAGAGTCGTTAAGCTCGTGTACTGTAAGGTAAGGATACGTTTTTTATCTATTTATGTGTATACGATCTGTGTGAGTAGTGTCGAGAACGATGAGCTGTACTAACTGTAATGAAATTAAAAATATTTTTTAATGTAAATTTCCGTTGCTTTATTTCATTCACAAGTTTTTTTTTTGTTCCGGCAAGCCACAACCTGCAATCTGTGGCACTTCATTACCTTATAATTTCCCTGTATATGAACGGTCCGAATGTTCGAACGACCGACGACATTTCCAACATTTCCAAACCGTTATTCAAACTGATGTTTATTTATAATGATGTTTTATTTAACATTATTTATATAATGTTAAAATGATTGTGGTAAAATGATTTCCCACTAACACTGCTTATCTAAACTAGAAATATCATAGTCATAGAAAATCTAAATCTAACTAACAAAGCTCAACATGTGTTGGTTGATTGCTTTACCCGAACACCCGATATAATCAGATCTTAGAATACCGCCAACTTAGTACTTTAGGTTACGGTTAATTCTTTGTTTCATTTACTTTAGGGATTTTTTATAACATAAGAGTAAAAAAATATCCTAACGATCATTCCGTCCTTCTCAAACCTCTGGTGGGGTAAGAGGTAGGACTTATCATCATCATCTATATTAAAAATGCTTATATTTCAACTATAAATCCAACGATCTTACCTGTGAATATACTTTCACACACGTTTGTAATGAATATCTACACAATGTCGTGTAATTCATAATTGTTGATAACAAATATATCATCGAAGCGCTCTCCAATTTATCGTTAGGACCAATGGGTCGTTGGAAAGGTTTCGATTACATTTACGATGTTTTTTTAGTTCCTTACAAAATCACTTAAATAAATCAAAATACTTGTTACAAGAAAACAGATGAGCAGTGCAATGTAAAATTGTGTGAGATTTCAGCAATTAGGCAAACAATTTTGTACAACAATAAAGGGTGTATGGTAGTCGTTTATATCGAATATTGAAATTATATTTAGAACGTTGGTCGGTTGGTACCGAAGATCCTTAAGATCCTTTTGTTTGATATTTTTTAGCATTTGGTTAGGGTATTGGGTGGTTGGATTTTAACATTTGCATCTGAAATCAAAAGATTTTCCTTTGCCTAAGTGAATTTGTACCAATTTTCTTTCCATGGAACTCACTCAAACTACTGTTATACAAGGTTTGTTACACCTTGAAGAAAGTTTTGTGCAGTGTTTCTCATGACACTAATATTGCAGGTACTAAACCCTATTTTTATAACCTAAATATGTATTCCATAACGTTAGCATTTAATGTGGTGGATGGTGATGTATTTGGTAAATACTAATATACGATCTTGTATGTTTGTCGACTAGTAAAATTTATACTGCTAAGTCATTTATCAGAGTGAAGAGTTACGGTTTCATGGTTTAGGATATCCATGATACATTGCAACTTTAAGCAAGGGTTGCAGTATATTTCTAGCTCGGTAGAATGCTTAAACCGTTTGTTTAATTGTATCATATTTCAAACATCCATATAAGAGACATATATTATAATAACAATGATAATGAATTACTATGCATAATAATGCTAGTTGTTAAAACTATGAACATTTCAAGTAAAGTTGATCTGCACATTTTTGTATCCTTGTTGTTGTTTTTTTTTCTTTGGGTCATTCTAGCGTCGCCACATCAACAGGACGAAATTTTCCACTCGGAGTTGTGCAAGATTCTGATGCTGTACCAAACATAACGGCGAATACTACGAATTTAATAAGCATTAACATTAACGGTACAGGACCTGGCGCAAATGTAGCTGAGATCGGCAGTGCAGATAGCCACATGGGAGCACGTAGTGTGGCCACTATCACTAATGAAGACTCGCCATTCGTGACCTCCAGCAGTAACCGAGTTAGCGGAATTAATGGACGCTCAACCGTTTTAAACGGAGGTGATCGACATAGCAGCGACACAAACGAAGACACATCGATGACAATTTACAATCATCATCCATCGAATCTTTTGCACCAGAATGATGTAATTGAGGTCAATGATGGGAGTCTCTGTGAAAACGTGAATTTAGGTAGTAATCATCATTGCACTGGAAGCAACACGATCTCTTTCAGTAGCGTGGGGACAGACCTGTGCATGAATTCTAGCTGTGAGCTGAATGTTAATGCTCATCAGTGCAACTTTACGCATCAAGTTGCTGTTGCTGCCGTAAACGTTAGTTCCGGGGAGTTTGGTGAAACCGGAGTGCATAGAGTAGTAGCAAAAGAGGACCATTGTTCTTCCATGTTTCAAAATCCAAATCGTCTGTCGGATGGTGTCGATAAATATGTTGATGCTAGTCATCACCGCCATTGTCAACAAGCAGTCATTGGAAGCTGTGGAGACGAAAGCGCACAATTACCCACTTCTTCTCAGTCTCCAATTTCACAGTCGTTGATGCAATCCGTCCCGGTACCAGCAATGTTCAACGATGATATGATAAACGACAGTAAGTTTAGCAACTATTCTGATAAATCCACTGATGTGATCAAAAACCGATTAACGGGGAAAAAATACCATCGCACTATTCCGCGCCATTTCTCTGTGGTGGATCCTATAATCAATCCAATCAAGACAAACTTTATGGCTGCAGGGACAGCAGCTACTGCCACCACCCCTTCGGATTCTTCAACGTCATTTACTCTAGTGCAGCAGGATCGTATGCCGGGAGATATGAGAGATAAGCAAAGTTTGCCACGAACGCCTGCGCAAGGCGCGATAAACGTAACAACATCGCCAAACATAATGTTGGCATCAGCAAATGGCAATACAACAGTAGCCAATAGGAAAGTTTGTCAATGCCCAGTACAGCACAAAGCCTTGTCAGGTTATCAGTCAACAACTGCTGGAAGATCTTCGGCCCTATCATCAATACCTGGCGATGATAGTTATCGTAGTCTGCGTACAACCTCAGCCGATATCCCACATAATCGGGGTGATAGTTGCAACAAACAAATATCATCGCATGGTGATCATGTCGTAGTTGCGAGCAAAAGAAACGGAATGATGCGAGAAAATTATGGCACGGAAAGAACTCCGCTGAAGAGAGCCAGTGACATGGCGCTAATGAATCAGCGGTTCCATGAAAAAGAACATCGTAAAACGGCTTCATCGTTTACTGACGCTACCATCGGTACTAGCAGCAACAGGGCTAAGACTAAGCAACAATCTAATTATCAGCATCGTCCTCACTCCGACCACGTTTCAAATATCGTTACATCCGAGCGCAAGGTGACTACACAAATGCCATTGGATGAGCTAATGCCTACCCGTTTGACAACCAGGCCCGGCATAGAGAGTGACGATCGGTCTCATTCCATACTTAAAAAGTCTTCGTTAAATATGAACATGAACAATGAAGCGACCAGTGGTTTGCACAATCCCATTCTACCCCCGAAAGCTAAGAAGCAACAGCATCAACAAACTCATCAAAATCAAGCATATAATAAAACCGTTGCTGTTGGAAGTCAACATCAGCTGCGCGATGGTAGTTTAATGCATCAGAAAATTATGTCCCTCCCTGAAAAGGCGAACGATGGTAGCAATGGAGGAGGAAACAAAATGCGGGAACTTCGAAAGTCGCCCATCCACGTCAACCATGATACAGGTGGTGTGCTGAAGATGTGCAATAACAATGGCATGCCCAGTGGATTTTCAAATTCGCTACCCAGACACTCGTTTACTGCAGCACGAAATTATGAAAGGAAACAGCGCAATGATAATTTGTTATCGTACAATTTTGGCAAAGGTTCAAAACCAAACAGATCCGATGGTGTAGACAGTGGACTATTACAAGAAAAAGCATTATACGATAGTAATACGCTGCCGAAAAATATTCCCAACCATAATGGGCGCAAGACGAGCCTAGTTACGGAAGCGGTAAATCATATACCCCCCATTATAAACATTCCAGTTACATCACACAGTACAACGGCTTTTGGGAGAAACGCAAATTCCAACAATCAAAGTTCCAACGCAATGAATTGCTCCAGTACTGCTAACACTAACACGCCAGCAGAAAGTAGCAACCATCCATCAGTGGTACACGGTTCGGCCCCAAGCGCGTTACAAGCCGCCGCATTGCCCACCAGAACAAATGGTGCAACCGGAAATAGTGATGATGGAGGGACCAACAGTAATTCAACCAAACAACCTATTCTTTTGCCATTGCCCGTGCTGATGACTACCATCACAAACTGTGCCAATCCGCGGGAACACATCCTACCGAACGACAACAGTCTCGACGAGGACTACTTAAGCGAGTGCGAAAATTGCAAATCTTCCGCTAACAACATGCGCTACTATCTCGATCTAGAAGATGGTAGTAAAACTTGTGCACCGATACAGGAAACGATGACACTGCAAAGGAAAATACCGGACGCTGCAGAAGAAGAACAACAAAATTATTATCGAGTATCTTCGACATTGCCGACTAACACTAGCAAACGAAATGTACCGTAAGTGTGTTTTACTAATTTCTTATAAATGAAATTTATTAGTCCGTCTAAACTAAAGCTGAGTTTAGATTTTAGTTTCTTTAACAATTTCTGTAAATCTGATTTGATATGCCGTAGCCTTCCTTCCTTTTCTAAATCGCAACCTAATGGTTTAGCCAAGATCGATCATTGCTGGACATTAGTGTTGGTATTTAATATTTTACATCTTCTTCTATTTTTTGTAAGGGTCGGAAATCACAATCCATCTTTAGTTTGATTTTAAATGGTAGTATGACAAAAGCTTTATTCGAAGAGAATTTATATATGTTTATATACATTGTTTATCAAACTCATGGAATGGTTCAATTCGTTGAAGATGATTCTGCATTTATTTACTGTGCAATTTGTGTAGAAGCGATAGTGTGAATGTGTTCACCAGGCATAGCATTTCTTTCGATGATTGGAACATTTTCTATTATCTTTCTCTCTCTTCGACTGGTCATATCTCCTATATTTGATGTAAACCTACCTACGGTGCAATGATCCGGAAGGAATTTTGGTATCGGTGCTGTTTTTTTTGTGAAAACCACCTATCTAACATCGAATTAGACATTTTAGCCCAGTTAATATAGGCCCCTTAACTCATGACAAAAACAACATAGAACATTTGCAATGCTAATGTAAAAATTAAGTACAACATACTTGAAATGACAGCAGGGTACAAAAAAGCACAAAAAAAACTAACCATACATTTTCATTCATGCTACTTTCAGGCTTGTCAACAAGGATCGAGTAGCATGGTTTTCTACTATACCGGCTAGTTCGTCGTCGGACGATGAGGAAGCATGTGAATGAATTAGCTAGAACATGTGAAAAAATCGTTCAACGGAATATTTCGCCAATGTCTGAAAATGAATGAGTAGTAGTAACCAACGAAACAGGATGTAATGTGATTGCATCTTTACTGACAAACCTAAAATCTTCAATACGTGGAAATATTTAGAATATAAATAGTATTTAAAGTCGATACAAATATGTTGAAAAATCAGCACAACAATTCAAATCCATTACAAACCAGATATAGTATTAATTTTCAGCATTGTAATGGACTGCCGTAAAATCCAAACAATGATCGTAAGGATTCACTGTAATCCGACAAGTTGGTGTATATCTATTTTTGTCAAAATTCTAACTCGTGGAACCAGGAAAATAAATGATAATGTAAAAACTCAGCAAACTCAGTGCCAATGATTTCTAGTGTACTTATGTGAGTAATGGGGCAGTCTTTTGTTTCTAAATTAGCAAGACAATATCAAAACATGCATTACCGCTTTTCACATAAATATAGTAATGATGCTAATTTCATGAAACAACTATTTACGACCTACTCAAATTTCAAACCCATCGTGTATTGTTTTTTTTTGTCAGTTTTCTTATTATCCTGTACAGCCAATGCTATTTGACATTATTATTGCACTTTTGGGGAATGGGTTATGTTGTAGTAATAATAACATAGCACACAATATACTTTCTTACAGTATATGCAACGAGACCATTCGATTCATACATATTTTTGAAAACATCAACAATTAGAATTGGAGTAGCGTCAGCGCTACATTATGAACCCAGCCGAAAGTTGGTTTGTATATAAGATAAGTTTAGTTCTTATGGTTTAAATTGTACTTACCGCATTCACCGCATCAAAAGAAGCTTAGCTATGACTTTTACTTGCTATACGTGATAGTTGTTGTAAATCATTTAATGTACTGTAATGATTTGTATTTATCCTAGAGTGGTACAACATTTGCTAGTTATGAAAGTTTTCCAAACGCGTGTTTTTGTACTTTCAAGACATTTTTAATTTAACATCGTTACAAAATTGTTCAGTTACAGTTGGTAAAATGGTAATGTGCATTATTACGGGGTTTAAATAATTTATGAAATATTATGTCTATAATATAATATATAAATATGTATGTATATAGATATAAAATTATGTAGTTGTTACAAAGTTCCATATTAATTTTTTTCATTTCTTCCATTAGCTTAAGCACAACTTTGGTAAGCTGTGAGCTTGTCTTGCTTCTAGATTTGTTTTAACATTAGATACGATAAATATGGCCGGATTAATTATTACACAACAAAAACTAATCATAAAAACTAGCCTTTGCCTTCAAAATTCTTGTCCATGCGCTTGAATCATCCTTCCTCGTTTACATCATGGCTTATTGCAGCATACTTCCCTACGTATTATAACTATTTGAGTACAGTTTTTGGAATGTTGGTTCGTTGCAATTTTGTTACATCAATCACACATTGATAGCTGAAGTTATACGTTCCGTGTTGGTTTACATTCGATAAACATACGGAGCAGAACATACATACGCGTAAATTAAACTTAGCCCCATCTTGCAGCCAACGAGTATAGCGATTTTAGTAGTTCGAGTGCACGGGTGTCAGAATTATGAGCGGAATGGTATTTGTTCTTATTTGACGAAGGATAGCCTAGCGAACTCGATAGGTCTTTTGGCAAACGCTGCGATACAATGAACGGTGGTTTAATTTCGGATGACGTATCCGATTCTAGGGACTCTACGGATCTATATTCTGTATCGATGGCGTCAACCGTAGTCTGAATGGTCGTCGAACCAGCGTTATCCGACGTTTCTGAAGTTGGATTTGCTGTTAAAGTAGGCGTCGCAGTGGGTTCCATGACCGTAGTAAATATCGTTGAGCTACTATCAGCCGTTGTTTGCACTACCGTGGACGGATATTGGGTCGTAGTAGACTGTGTTTGATCGTCGTACCCATAAGCCCATCTGCCTTGGGTAGTAACCGTGTTCGGTAAGTAGCTTGTTTGACTCTCACCGGAGGAGTAGTACATTTTCGTCGTAGCTTCCGTGGTTAGAAAATCGTTACCTTTCGACCATTCCTCACTGTTAAAACGCTCTGGGCTGTCGCGTTCTTCACTGTTGCTGCCATCGTTTGAGCCCGTTAACACTTTTGCATAGTTTTCTGTCGTTGCCGCCATATTCGGAGTGGTTGACTTACCGGCTGCACCATCGTACAACAGATTTGCATCTCTGCCGTACCCAATTTCTTTACCACGACGATGATCTGCATCTCGAGTCTGGCTACCGGATAAGATGCGTAGCTCATCTGCACTTTGAGGATTCATTACGCCTCCGATGTTGATTAACGCCTCTAGCAACGCTTTGCGCGATTCTTCGTTCGTGTTTGTTGGGCTATCGTCGCAGGTACGTATTAGAAGCAGAATCAATCTTCGCATCGATTTATCCTTATCCGCCATTTTAATTGCTGTCATCAGGTTGTCGGCTTGAGCATCGTTCAGATCGCCAAACATTTCGTTTGCCTTTTGTTGCATAAGCGTAGCATTTTCTCGCAAATTTTCGCTCATCAATGGTGTGGAATGATCTTCCGTCGCTACTCTAGTTGTGGAAACACCCGGCTTAAGCAGCGTCCCGTTCCAACCGTAATGACGCGGCATATGTATCGCTGGTGTATGCGCTGCTGTTGGTTTGGGTTTTTCAAGTTCCATAAGCTCATCGTTGATAGTTAATGGATCGAAAAATACGGTGTAAGCCATCGTGGTACGAGATAATGGCACAATCCCGTTTGCCTCCTGTTGCAGGTTGACGGACGGCTGAACAGTAGCGGTCAGCGTCTTGTTTGCTGATGTGCTAAATGTTTCCCCCGTTGTAGGATTGTCCCCAAAATTGTGCAAACTAATGACGCTGTACTTGTTTCTTTCGTATATTGGTTTGTTTTGACTGGACAGGATCGATTCGCTTTGAGCACGTTGCAACTGTTCATCATCCTCTAGCACCAATGTTGTTTTCGGTCGAATGGAAAACCGACCGTTTGATAATATCGGGGGTTTTAGTATAGATTGCGGCGCCGGTATCGGTTCTGTTACGATATTGGCGGTGGATATTGTTGGTAGTGCGCTGGTACTAGTTGGCATATTCGTGCCCAATTGAATGTTGTACGACGATGTACTTGTTGTTATAACTGTGGGCTTGTTTTCTTTGCCTTCCGAACTAGCATGATTCGCGAAGCGGTTTGAATTGCTGTAGGAAGCCGGTGTTCCTAGCTCACTGTTAACTTCGTCGGCAAGTTCATTGCGACTGTTAGTGATGAACTTGATTGATAAACTTTTACCTTGTTTTCTTGACACATCTTCTGGCTTACCAGTCGCTTTACTGTAACCGGTATTGTAGTCAGTAGTTGTCGTCGGTATAGTGGATGTATCGAGAATCGTTGTTTCATTTTCCGTAGGATTGGCGGTGGTAGTGGTTGTCGTTAAGTCGGAGAAGTCTAGCACTTCATAATTTTCTGCATCTTGCAACCGGGCTTGTTGAATGGCATTGTCGATTGGTGAATACGTGGTAGTTTCAACCAAGGAAGAAGCACTGGTTCCGAACTCGTTGAAAGCCGACCGTTCGGACGTAATCGTTTTGTTGGTCGATTCTGGCGTTCCTGGGGCTTTCGGGCGAATTTCAGTCAATATGCGCCGAAATGTCACGGGATCTTGCAGGTAGGCCGACAATGCGTGAGTAAAAATTTGTGCCAGTTCACGTATTTGTGTTGAATTTGACATTCCAAACACAGGATACCTTGAAGATTGACCTTCCAGATCGTGTTCCATCCGCGAATCCACGTAGAATTCCGTTTCCAAGTGATCGTGGCCGTGCACATCATCGATATGGTTGCCCTCGTTTTCATTATTTCTCGACTGAAATAGACGATCGTATTCATTCAACGTCGTGCGCGTAAGGAGCGAGCGATGGCCAACGTCAACGTTGGGCTTACGCTCAGATACAATGCGCATCCTTCTGTAACGATCTACGTTCGGACCAACTCCCGATGGATGCTGCAAAAAGTCCAAAGAAGCCCCTACTGGCGACGCAATCGTAGAGAACGTAATGGACTGTCCATTGAACGTGTTGGTTGACGCACTAGCCATCACGTCATCTATGGTTCGTTTCACTGCATTGCCATTACTTGGAGATTCATCAATTTTAAGATTTTTGATAGTTTGCATAATTTCCATAGCATGATCCATTATTGACTCTTCGTCAGTGGTACCATCTCGCCGTATTGGCTGAGTAAATTGGTTGTTGAAGCTGTGCGATTCGACGGTCCCACCGTTGCTGAAACCATTGATTGTTGTGGCCTTTGTCGTGACCATGGCATCCTCCGTCATTGCCCCCACCGTTGGTGTTCTCGTGCTGGTTGTGAACGTGGGTACTGTTGGAGTGTAAAATTGCGTAACTTTGCTGTTAAAATTCAGTTTTCGTGCAGTTGTGTAAGGCATGTAGTTCATGGCGTGCCTATTGCTGCTGCTATTCTCTTCTCGGCCATCTTTTGATAATACTGAAAGATAATCACGCTGTGAATCTTCTGCATTGGACTCCACTCTTTTTAATTTGTTGACGTTAGCTTGATCTTTAAATAGTTGGTCTTGCGCGTAATACGTGTTGAACATTTTCTTTGCGATTGAGGCAAATGAAGCACTTTGCGCCGTATCTTGTATTTCATCCGCTGCATTCAGTTTGTCGGCATTATTTTTTATAATCTTTCCATTTTTGCCAGAACTATCGGGAGCGAATCCGATAGATTCGGTCGAGATGATTCTATCGATACGTCTGTTCAGTTCCAGCGTATGACGAGTCGGTATTTTGGCTGGGCGAAGATTGTTTGTGCTTCCTAACAGCAAATGCTTGTCTTGGATGTTTAATGTAAGTCTTTCATCACTTTGATTGATAGGCTGGGGTACAGGATGCTTGCTTTGTAATCGTGCTCTTTTGGCTTGATTTAGCATTTCAGTGCTTTCGGCGAAATGGTTCGGTGTTGCTGCGCAGTCCACTTTGAACCACCAGTCACAAATTAAATCCAGCTGCCTAAAGATCGTACCGTTTGGACAAAGAAACGAGATCTTTTTTCCATCATCGCATATGTGGAACACCTTTGAAAAAACAACAAGAACAAGAGATTTCTTACACACGTATGACGAATGAGCTTAACATCCTTTGTTTGCGAATAAATCGGTAACCTTTTACAAGAACTAAGACAAATGAGCTTGAGATGCTTTGTCCGACAAAAGACTAGTACATCAGTAAGTGAAATGTGTATACATACAGTCATTTTTGTATTTATTTTTATGTATACTGACCTGACAACGAGTTTCCAAATCGGCAAAGTATCCATTTCCATGACTTTTACAGTCAAAAATGGTCTTCGGGATATGGGTAAGAACCGGAAAATCAATACCAGCCCGGCCAACTAAACCTTGGTAACTGTTCATCTCAACACCGGGGAACGCATTAGCTACAGAGTCACCGTCGTTCTCCTGCACCAATGCACTTCGAGGAGCTCGCCGCGATGGCACATGAAAGAGGTTGCGCTGCATGCTTTTAGAGTTACCATCGATCAATGTAAGTCCGGATATAATTACAAAAACCGGGCACACTTGATCATCGAAGCAACGGAATGTAAAAAAGGGACAAATAAAAATTAAATTAATTGAAACATTTATGCTTAAGTAAGAGAAAAAAATAAGAAATTAAACAAAACAAACAAACTTTTTCCGAAGTTAATTTGAAACACAATTATAGCAAGATTAAATTTAGCTTATATAGTTATAATGGGAAATTATCATGAATCAACGCAGCTAAGCTATAATTATACTCATAATTATTTTTATAAAAATATTTTTGAATGAAACTAGCAATAACTGTAATTGTCCAAATAAGCATACAATAATAAAATTACTTACCAAAGCGTATAAATAACGTATTGGGGCTCATTTTAGTGAAAGCTTGAAAAAGAAATTAAACAAGAGAACAGTGCATAAACATCACAATATGTAATTACGTTTATGTTACTTCAAATAAATTATCACAGTGTTATAAACATGTTAATCCTTACCTTTCGCACGTAACAAATCAAATCAGAAGTGTACTAAAACAACCGTTAGGGATGTTAAATGCTCCAACTAAGCTGTATATGATGATGGGTGTGACGTTGGTAGAATCCCATGAACGAAGTTATTATTTATTTGAATTCATTATTGTTTCAATACTTGACGGCTGAGGAAGAAAACAGTAATATTTAGTTTGTTTTTTTTTTCGTTAACTGCTAAGAAAGTTTTACATTCAGAAATCGTTGAACTTATAGTTACAGCTAAATAAGTTATTAGGGATAAATGAATAGCAAAGTCGATAATGAATATCCCAATAGCGCGTGTGATGTTAATTTCCAATCTTGGCAGCAGTATCTCAGTCCATATGTGAAGAATTGACTATTTCTTTTGTAGTGCTTATTTCCAGAACGTTAAATAAATGGTAACCAAAAAAAAAAGGATAAAACAGTAAAACTATTACCCTTGTTTGAAGTGATGATAATGGCAGTAAATGATAGGTGGTTCGTATATTTAAAATTATAACATGTATATAAAATTATTAAACAACAATATTAAACTTTCATGTACTCGCGTTTGGTAAAACCCATATGCTTGGTGAAGAATATATGATTGAATTAATAATTTGGTGTCACATCTGCATATCTTTCACAGCTATGCAAATGTTTTTGTAATAACGTAGTACGGTGAAAATGATCTTTAAGAATGTAGATACAGCCAGATGGTTTTTTGCTGTTGACTAAACCTATTTTTATAAAACATGCAATAAATACTCACTTAGATTCGTAAGATTACGAACATAATGTTAACATTTCAAGTGGCAAAGCAATTTCGGTATATAATTTTGTAGACAATTCTTAGTACGTAATTCACTGTCGGTATGCATGTAATAGTAATTTTGTGATTACAATCCACAATGTACCATGATGTTCACAGTCATCTCCAAATTGAAATCGAGTAATCTTCATCACTCTCATCGTAGCCTAGACAATTTGGAGCCTAGAGCTGACCTCTCTCACAGCCTTCCAAGCCCGACCAATTATTACGTTAGATTCAGAAATCGAGTGCACGGCATTCAACCCTACCTGCGGCGTCCTCAGCCGAGTAGTAGGCGCAACTCTGGGAACTTGTTGGTTTTTATTATTTCTTATGTAAGCTCTACCATTGTTACAGTACATAATTAGCAGTTGGTTTTGTGAGATCGTGTCAGTTAAATTTTATCTAATAAAAAAAGATGAATAACGTAATCAAGACGATATTCCCCGTTCGTACATCCGTTTGTTGTTGTTAAGTGTAACGATATCATTTCATTCCATTGTTAACTAAAATTATATGACATTATCATTCCCGTAATCAAACAAAGTTTGTTTTGTAATAGCAAGATAGCTTACATTCGTATTGCGCTTAGTACAGTCGACCATTTTTAAACTTCTTTCAATAAATAAAATATCATCGAAATTTGTTTCTTTAGTTCATCCAACTCAAACCGGCGACAATTGGGGAGCAAGGATTGTATAATTCCAGTATGTTAATCTTAACTTTATATATATATTTTTTGCATTTTTATAAGTTTCAAAAGAACTGTTGTCTCGCGCAAAATAGAAAATAGAGTAGAAATATATATTACAGCAATGCTTAACGTTAGGTAATGAAAAACCTAAAGTGCATTACATTTTTCATTGTAAGATTCTTTAGCTGCTGAATAACAAACCGACATCGGCAAACGATTCGGTTGTGAAATTAGTGGTCACAAACTTGAATTCTTTAAATGAGCATAAAAAGCTCCTACATTACATGTTTCCGCTTCGCGAATAAATACCCTTTAGTGTACTGATTGTAAAACAACTTAATTCTTTGGACAACCAATGAAAAGCTCGCTCTAGTCGATGAGATTGGTAACAACTTGTGGATGCACAACAAATTGAGCATTGTTTTCAAATTTTCATGACCTAAGCGATCAGCGAGCCCAGCCAGTTGGAATGTCGAATGAAGCTGTGATCAAATGAAGGGTACAAAAGAAGAGGCTTACCTATGGCAGACTTCCATTGCAAAGAGTCTGTGAGAGCAAATGTTGCATGGAGCAAGATTGAATCTTAATGCAAAGTATTATCGAAACACGGGCCGTACAAAAGTTGCATCAAAACTTCATGAGCCACACTGCCATGCCATGTTGTTTCATGGGAATTTTTGTCTTTCTTCTGCTTATTGCACTGTACTAGCTGGTGTGGTAAGCAACATTGGAAAGGCAGATGGTGTGAACGGGGTTGCAACGAAGCACAATTTTCTGTTTGTATGGTAATACGTTACCAAACCATCTTCATTCTTTCAGCTGCGTTCCCTCTGTTGAATCGAAGCAATAAGAGAAGCAGTAGTGAATTAAACAACAGATGCAATCATTGAGAAACTGAACAGCGAACGTCGCTGAAAATAGTAACCATGAGGAAAACATGTGCGATTATGCAGCTTGATATAGCTAATAAAACAATACGACACGGGTCCTTCTCGAAAGCCAAAAATGTCTTTCTATTTGCATTTCGCACCTGATTGAACGATCAACTAAGCAACACATTGTGGTGAAATAAATACTATCAGTGAAAATGTCATATGAACATTTATTTGTTTGATGTTCCAAAACAATTGTTTCTCCAACTATTCCATCAAGAGTTTTGCCCGGAAGAAAATTAGCTTTTTCGCATTTTAACATATCTTTTTGAACATATCTTTCAACAAATTTGTACAAACAATTTTACAATAACCAGGTGCTGCTACACACCGATTTGTAGGCACAAAGTGTTAATAAAACAAGCAAAAATGTGATAAATCTATAGAAAGCCGCTTTAAATCGAGAGGTTCAAATCTTCTACGGGCAAAGTAAAAGAAAAGAAAAATGTTATTGTATGGGATGCAGGGAAAGCTTCCATTTCCAATGGAATACATTAAACTATGTTCTTAATGCACATTAAAACAAAACGCTATACATTTTCCTAATACATGCGAAAACGCACTAGAAACTGTCAGGGTCGTGAATGTATCTAGTGAAGGGTTTCATGCCTAATACAGGTCCACGACATTTAACTGACATTTTAACCTTTTTTGATCCTATGACCAAGTCTGGTTTTTGCAATGCGAATGTGGAAATGGAATGTGCTTGAATGGGGCGAAATAGTCGCAGCTTGGTACAAAGATGCACCCGTAACACAAAAGCCTTTCCAATCGAGAAAGTGAGACGAAAACTGGTTATTTTAGAGAGATTTACGCTGATCGGAAAAATGGCACATGGATGTACACATACTTTAGGGCTTCTGTAAGTCAACGAATGAAGAATTTGGTCATATATGTAGCTTACTTAGCAAACTCCAAATATGAATGTAAGTATATATCAATTGAAACTGCATTGCAGATGGTAAGAACTATAAAAAAGTGTCAGATTTCACAAATTGTGTTACGCAGGCTCACAAACGTTCAGAATTTCTGATTATAATTGAAGTAGAAAATCTGTTTTCAACGAACATGTGCGACATGTTTGTTTTAAAAAATTTACGTGCTTGTCGTGCAATATTTTATAAGAGGAAAATTAAAAATTAGGGCGGCCCGGTGGTGTATTTGACAACGGCGCTAGTCCCTAACACGACCGGACCGGGTTCAAATCTCGTTCGGACCCGTCCCCCCGTAGCACTGGCTGACTAGCCTGCTACGTGGTAAAATTAGTCTAATACGGCCAGGCCGTTCTAACATAATTAAAAAAATAATTAAAAATTATCATTTTCTTTTAACTGTAGCAAAACACAAACGGAGCCATTTTTACCAAAATATAACAAGGAAAGTAAATGATTGTCTTTTCTTATTTCACTCAACGATTTACTTTATAATGCCTGATTGTTGGAGCTTCCCCTAGGTCTAAGCGTTGAGGCTTGTTAGAAATATTTATGCTCAACACGTTACTGAACTAACAAGCAAACTTCACGTGCTTAATACGTGAAGTACACACTAAGAACATCATCCTAGAATCGTCTGTAATATACCTGAATGCGTTGAAGTGTCCAGTTGCCGCTCCTGTTGCCGCTCTGCAGTTTCCGCAAACAAATCAGACTCGGTAGATTTGCAAATTGTTTCGTTTTAAAGAATTAAGGCAATATTATAGAAACTGCCACCTTGTTTCGTTTGTTTTTTTCTTTCACTTCACAAAACACTGTAAACCGTAGTAAAATACACGTTCACTTTATCTTATCACTTTAGAGTAAAACATACACCATTATTTAGCGCCAAAAGTGTTTAAAAAAGTACGACCACTAATTCATCTTGTGCATAGCTCTAACAATCTGTAACACCACAAACTACCAGAAGTACTCAGTTGATGGCGCTAGTTCTCAGTTGGCTAGCGTCCGCCACCGTACGGAGTAGATCAAGAAGTGGCACTGAATAACGTCTTTCCACTACAACAATTAACAGAAGAATGTTCGTGAATGATGAAAACTTTTATTCGATATCTATTCGTGTAACAAGCGAGCGATAGTCTTTTTCCCTTCTCCATCCACATTCAGCTAGCGCATCTTTTCGCGCATCCATTACCTTGCGCTTTTTGGTGTAACTGCACATACAGTTCAGCCGCGAGAGCAAATCTCCCACCTTGATTTTACAGATGCTTCCCACCACTACCGATTATGTTGAATTCTGGTTAGAGAGCAGACTGAGCGAACTGGTAACTATTTCATCATTGTGAACCAGCCACAGACTCCACCGTGTGCTATGCATTCATTTTACGATCGAGTAACGAGATTTGATATACATAGGGCCATGTTGGCTTCTATAATAAACTGCACATCAAATCATTGGAATGTTTTCTTATGCTTTTCAAATCAAGTATCAGCCGTACGAAACGTGCAGGAGTTCAAGCAGCAGAATACAATATACCATTAATAACTGGAAGCCTTAATGATTCGAACTGGAAGTCTTTTGCTGTTTGAAGCACAAACAAACGGAATATTGTGTTTTCTAAGATGATATTTAAAAAAAAAATATTAATAAAAAACATTTCGCGGGGCGGCCCGGTGTTGTATTATGTAACGACGATACTCCCAACACGACCGGACCGGGTTCAAATCCCGCTCGGACCGTCCCCCCGTAGCACAATCTGCCTAGGCGGTAAAAATTGGTAAACGTGGTAAAAATTAGTCCAACACGGCCTCCTGGTCCGTTCTAACATAATAAAAAAACATTTCGCCTAAAACAATAAATGACTTTACACATAAATACACTTTATACATGAATAACGAAGTAACATGGTTGATTTTCACTGAATCAAACAAGCTAATGGGAAGCGCGACGTTAGGTGGAAAAGCTCCTCAATGGATGTTAGTGATGTTAGAAACTCGATCGGATCTGCTATTGGATGGCGATCGGTTGGTGTTTGATCGACCTGCCTTGCCATTATTTTTAAAGAGAGCTTTTTTGTGAATGAATGTTTTTTTTACCAAGAAAATATCTCGTTTGAGCAAGATTTCTAATGATGTTAATGCTAGTTGTGATTTGTTGTAAATTTCGTGACTTTTAGCCTATTTAACAATTTTTCAACGCAATAATGTGATATCCATGTATCGAGTGAAATGCTACGTTGGTTTTCTTCTATTGCTATCCATCTATTCGGGACTATACCGTCCGTCACTATACCCACCATATCAGATACTAGCTCATCCGCATTCAATTCGTTTGAAGAAGCGCTACAATCGCTTCGCGGTCTTGGCCTGCTGCAAAAGTTCTCTAAACCGCTCGCTTTCCAGCGCCGTCTTCTGCTAATCCATTATCCCGGCCTTTCTGGGGGAGGCATCAACGCCATCACACCATCTCAATTTGGTCCTACCACGCTTCCTCTGTCCATGTGGACCACCTAAAAAGACTTTATGGGCTGGGTCGTCCGGTGTCATTCTAATGACATAACCAGCCCACCGGAGCCTGGCGAGTCTAATTCGCTGTACGATAGTTAGTTCATCGTACAGCTCGTAGAGCTCGTCATTGTAGCGGCTCTTCCACTATCCTTCCACACATACGGGGCCAAGAATCCTTCTGAGCATCTTCCTCTCGAACGCGCCTAAGAGGGTTTCGTCAGTTTTAGCTAAAGTCCATGACTAAGAGGCGTATGAGAGTACCGGGACGTCCTATATAATCCCAGCTTCGATCGTCGCGACAGGTGTTTTGAGAAAAACATTTACTTCAGACTGTAGAAAGATCGGTTGGCAGCCAGCACGCTTGCGCGTATCTCAATAACAATGGTGTTGTCGGTGCTGACTTTTGACCCGAGAGAGGAAAAATTTTGGATAATCTCGAAAGTGCAGTCACCTATCCGTCTACTATCGAATCTACTTAAACTCAATTTCCGCACGAACTCGGTGCAATCACGGATCAAGGACTCGTTCGGCCTGCAGCTTAGAGGAGCACAGAGAGCTCGTTGACTGACTAGATCAGTGCTTTTCTGTCTGCTATGCCGCTGCTGCAATGCTCGGTTGCTCAGTGGTTACGTTCGGTCATTCTACATCCTCCGTCGAACCATGCGGTTGGACCTGGCTGTTCATTAGGTAGCTCGTGTTGAGGTCAACCTGGAGGTTTATTACGCCCCCATTGTTATTAATTTATTAGATTCAACAGACCTTACGTGGTCCATTGAAACATTTTTGTTTACATCGGAATAATGTGTTTGAACATTATATTCCATTTACATTTTTTTTTATTCTTAAAGAACGGCCATGCCGTATTGCTTCAGGTTCTTAACGATCACAAACGGTATTAAATTCATGGCACATAACAAGAAACGGATCAGATGAACCAAAACTAGTACCATGTGGTCCTGTACTTCAAGTAACGATCTAGCAAGGAGCGGAACGTATATGTAAAGTAAAAGGATGCCGTTTAGCTGTTTATTCTAAGCTGCAATGTGCTCAAGCTGGTCGTGGAAGCTCAACAAGATAAGCCTAGGTATATGTCTTAGCTTTTGCTCTTCAGGTGTCGTTTAAGGTGTACTCGTAGAAAATGTCTTTTTTAAAGAACGTAACAAGAACGCACTTCTCGACGCACAGTTCGATGCCATTCGTGAAGCACCAAAAATGGAACGGCTTTAAAGCTACCGAAAGGCGCATCTGGTCCTGCATGATTGCAGATCAGAAGGTAGATCGGTCGTTTCGACAGAATAAATTATCAGAAGGAAGCATCCGCCATACGGCGCTTATCTTCGGCGGGTTACCAAAACGTGGTCGGGATGATTGTTGGTGGCTTCATCCGGGGAAACTCATGTTACTTTGTGGATGTGCTGACGAGTATATTTTGATTTTTTCGATTGATTGATTGGATTGTTTGTTACTGTACTGGACCAATCTACTATCATTGTCTTTCCTGTGATGATGTAAACCGTGAGTACCAATGCATTGGTGCTACATTGGGTTTCTACCGACCAATCTTCGCAGGTGGTTTTGATAATGTGGCCATACTTCCGTAAGAGGATAATCCAGTTTCTTTAGCATTAATATCTATTACCCCAATCGGACCCTACACCTTTAACACAAACAGTATGACTACATTATTGACGTTTAATAAGAAATGCGAGGAAATAGTATAACATAACATAAACTGTATTTTTCTTAAATACTGCAATGCTGCTGTTTGGATTGCTCACAAATGGATAATAGTTTATTTAATGACGCATAAACGCAGTTAGGAATCATCGGACAAGTCACTTTCGAAGTCAAGTGTATCCTGTAAGATAGAATTATAATTAAAAACAAAATTAAATTTTACGTTAAATTTTAACCATATTTTACCTTCGCTTCGTTGCCGTCAAATATGCTGGACATCATTTTGTTCAGACCCGCCACTGCTTCGAGAGATTCGGTTCCATTAATTACATTAATTATGAAATCCTCTTTGCTGCAAGCATAGCGTTCGAGAACGGAAGCTGAACATGCCACACAGTTTGAATATCGCTCTGTAGCAGTAACCATCGTTTGAAGTGTAGCGATGTTACCACGTATGGAATGCGGTATAATTCCAAGTAATCCATCTGGTTCTTGTTCTTGACAAGAAGGATCCGATTTGGGAATACGATAATATGCAGGAGCATTTCTGTAAATGGTTATACAACATTAAACATTAAAGCAAGTGTTTATTATAGAATGAATTGTATAGATAAAAGGACAAAATCTTAAGACGACATAATAAGTCGTTATTGAAAGTAGAATAATGTTTGTAGGGGTATGTGTTACGATCCATTCGAGCAATTTTGAAATTATCTTGAACGTAATTAGGCATATTTGATGAGTCGTACATTTCCGACGCTTTTCCGACTCCGACTCTATCTGACTGCTCCATATTAGTTAACTACAATAAACTCCCAACTGGTGAACATTTGTTCGTAGGCTAATTAATTTTTCGTAAATAATTGTTATACGGTAACATACATACCCATGCTGTATAAGAGAAACCATCAACTCTACTGCTAAAGCTGACGCCATATTAGATACAGCTGGTCTCGTCACGGTACACTGTTGATCTAATGTGCGATCCTTCATTGACTGTATAAAAAAATAATAAGCATATTGATGCAGTTAATGCAGAATGCTGTTTTTCCCTCATAAATTAATATAAAACGTATATGTCAAGTATACATAGATTTCCCATACTTACATTTCCAGGAGCAACAATGTCATTGCAAAAATAGCATCCCAGATCACAGCTATCGATCTTACGGAATCCAACCGGGCACGATGAACATTCATCACTTTCGGTGTTAATATTGTTGTCCCCAATTTTTCCATGCCGCATGACAAGATAGGAATCGAATCCTAGAGCCGCGTTTATTATGTTCTACAGTGGCAAATGGAAAAAAAACCGTTAGTGAATATTTATGGCCAATGAAAAAAAAATAATACGACAGATGCATGAATATTAGCCTTACCTTATTATAGAAAGCGCCGAGCAAAGTTGGAAGCCAACGACTCTCACGGGAGTCTGTCAGCAAGTAAATGACATCATGTTCTTTAATGAGACTTACAAGTTGGTTTAATATGTCTCTTGTTTCTGCAACTGCATCGATATTGCCAATTGGATGACCGGGCATTGGAATTTTTAAATTCACACCAAAAATTTTCTGCAAACATACGTAATATTTAATAACAAAATAATAAATTCAATATTTATTATTTACCGCGGCTGGATTAATTTCAAGCAGTCGTTCTGATGCTGTTGTAGCCTTTGGTTTTCCTCCGTTTAGTGCATCTTCAAAACGATACAACGTTTGTCGAATTGGGTTGGACAAGGAAACTTTTCCGCAATCCACTACTGTTATATTTGTAACTCCCCAAGCCTAAAACGAAGGATATAACGAAATATCGCATGCCCGGAATAAGTAGAAATACAAGAAGGTTTCCTGAAACTCGTGAAACTTCATCGAAGACGATTTTATATTAAAGTAAAAAGCATACGTTACACGCATAATTATTCAATGCATGTTGTTTTTGGTATCTATTAGACAAGAAACTGAAATCAAATGCCAGTAACTCACCATAAGTGACCTAGCAACATTGCATCCCAGCGTTCCGGCTCCTAACAGAAGGCATTTAGTTTGTTTGATTGCTCCTAGATTCAGTGTTGGAATAAGACGCCATTTCATAAGTTTGAGGTTTAAATCAATTGCATTTTCGGCAAGGCTAAAAACATAATCAATTGATTTGATTTGAAAAATATAATTAATTGATTACTGTTAGGGTGCATTTACTTAAACCATAATTCTTACCTTCCAGGAGACATACTGTCGTTTAACGAAGTAACTCGTGGCAAATATTTACCATTTCCATCAGATTCCCAACCAGCCCAGAGCTTAAGATCATTTACATCTGCTACGTGTTTTGGTAGATAAATGGTCATTAGAGAAAATTGAAGTTCAGCCGGTGTTGAACCCGTCACTCGAATACATTGTATTCCTTTTTCGGCAAGAACAGGACTTTTTTTGAAAAAAAAAAAACATAATGTTAGATAATTGCGCTAAAACTATATACATAATATTAAATTATGATATCCTACCTTGTTATTACAAGATACGTAAGCATCTGTCTGAGGTGCCATGTAGCAGGGACTGGATTCATGTCACCCGCCGGATCGTAATAACAGAAATACAAATTTTCCATCTTCTCCTCGCAGAAGTTAGTATCAATATTGCGATGCTGAATGTAATCAGATAGCAGTTTAATACCTTCGATTGCGTGATATATGAAAAACGGTTCATTCGGCATTGGCTTTTGATACAGAAACTCGCCTACGCTTGTCCTTAGGGTTTCATGCAAGGCAGACGGAATAAGTTGTACATCGTCGTATCTGTATGTTAACTCTGTAGGTACAGGAAATGCGAACCAATGGAAAAATTTATATGTTTTTAAATCCTAAAATCAAAAACAAATGAAATTAAATGTTGAATAATAACGAAGTAAACATCAAATTGATTCAGATCACTTACTGCGAAAGAAAGCAATATAAAATTCACCAGCTCTGCGCTGCTCTGTAATGTTTCCTGTTTCAGTAAACCGTGATAAAATTGTACTACTTGATTTTTAAGAACCAAATTCTTATCACACATTTTAAAGGATTCTAACGTATTGTGATTTAAGAGAATGCCTTTGCATCGAAACCCTCGCAGGGAGTCGTCATGGTACGTGCTAAAAAAGAAACATAACAATAGTTTATAACAATCGGTTATTTTTCAACAACACCTGAAACGATTACTCACGCGTTGAACGAACTGCAGGCAACCTCTATCATGGTATACTTCTCAGTGTTTAACGCCATAATACCGTAAATTGGTCGCCCCGAGTCATCCAGACGATCGATGTCTATTTTAATTTCTGCATACTTATGCCAAAAGTCATTTTGAATAAAAGACCGCAATGGAAGAAACTTTAATGTACGTTCCGGAATTGCCTCCTCAGCCATTGCATACAATCGATAAGGAATCTAATAAATGATCTACTGTGTACGCTTTTTGTGTGTTATTCCGAAGAGGGTATTGAAAACAATGCTAGATATGAATGACAATAATGTTGACACCAGCAATAATGTAAGAAGTGGCGTGTACACGTAAGCACAAGTAGCAAGCTTTTAATCAAGGTATGTAGAACGCTGGCGGAAAACATTTATGTTTATTATACAGTGAAGCGTCGATTATCCGGGCATGTCGGGACTCGATGGTGGCAGGATAATCGAACAACACGGATAAAAGGTGCACTCAGCTTGGTTGATAGATATGTTGTTATCATTGTTATTATTTCTATTGCCTCTAAATCGTTCTATAAGGATCGTGCAACTGTTGCTTTAATATATAAAAATAAAAATATCGTTCGATGTGTGTACGTCCTGTTCATTAGTAAGTATAAACGCACCACAGAACACATACATTCAAAATACATATGGCAGGATACATATGGCCTGCAATGGGTGAAATGTAATTTACGTTGAAGATTAAGGATGATTAAGCGATAAACAAAGATCCTAACGTGTTTGAAATTCGGAAATTTAGTGTAAATGCTGGTTGGGAACTGAAATGCTTTGAACGACTGATCAATCTGCCACTGAACTAAAATGCACGTCAAGCAATGTTGACAGATATGTCACATGCTAGGAACACGTAACACAGTGTCGTGGTGCAGATTGTTTTGAGAAAGAGTTATTCGCGTTTTAAAATTCATCGTACGACGTCCATAGGCACGAATCATCGCTTTCCACGCAGTGTTCATGTTAGTGTATTGATACAGTTGTTATTTTGTTCTTGTCGACTGTTTTAAGTTATAAGCACGGGTTTCCTTTTGTGCGTTATACAGTGACTTGAGGGAAGGAGCTGACTAGTGTATGTAAGAGCTATGCGAGTGTGTGTACTTTTGTTTGTAGAGATTGAATGATAAATGGGGCGACCGATAAATAAGTTAATGATTTATTCTATCAGTTGAAACATATTCACAAAGTGTCTAGCTTATACACACTAGTTTCAGCCGGGGTGCAAACTCATTTTCAATAACGGACGGTTAAAACAAGTTGTTGTGCGGGGAAGCTTATGTTAAAACAATAATACACGATCACCATTTGAAGCAGATTTATAAATATTGTCTATTGGATTGGATACCAAATGGAACAAGAAAACAACCAGAAATTGTGCAATCTTTTGAAGCCTTAGGTATCAGGGTTACTGTAAATGAGAATACATGCGGGAGGGGAATTAACTGTGACTGTGGAAATACTTCTGGTGAAATCTGTCTATTCAGTGGCCCATCATCATCTGCCTATCGCTGACAAGAAATTCCAGAAAAGGTGGTGAAAAGGTGCAATAAGTTAGTTAAGCTGTAGAACCTGAGCTTTTAACGAAAACAAACAATACAAAATGTAAGTTTACCGGGAGAGCAAGATTATTTACGAGGTAGAGCACGACGATAGCATTACGGTTATTTTCGTATCGCTCAATCGTTGCTGGGGCGACTGGCCATCTTCCGTTTGTGCTTCTTTGTAGGCAAAGCCGTCGCTTAACCGTTCTCGCATCAGTCGCCTGTGCGTTAACTGATTAACACATATGCTAGCTGCAGCCAATCCAAAAATGAAACTGCCTTTTTTACACTTTCTAGAAATAGACTTTACTAATTGTATCCTGAGATTGTACTAGAATGTATTATTCTATTTTAGAATGCAGTACATATCAGCACACACAACTTTATTATCGTTTTTGCATGCAATTTATAGTACTACATCATGCACAAGGATCTAATTGCAAGGTCTTTATGCGTGGACAATATACGAATGCATTCGGTACTGGCATTGTTAATAGATCATTTATGGCAATCATTGCTAAGTGTTACAATGCTTGTTGCCTTAATTTAACCCACCAATACCTTATATTGAAAATCTAACGTAAACGTCGCTCAATTTATATGATTCAAGTAAATATCACCGTTCTACAGCGAATCTAAAAAAAATTAGCAAAATTAGACGCTTAGTGATGGTGTCGCTGAAACTTTGTTTGATACATAGATAAAGATTTATAGGTAGAATTATTCATGTATTGACTCGTGGTTTTATTGGCAGAATGCTCAACCTTACTAATAATGAATATTGATTTAATTATTATTCAATTTTATACCTTCGTATTCGTTCCATTAGCAAACAAATATTTGCCGTATTGTCGGAAAGGTAACTAATCGGTAAAGCAGAAAGTTACCCGTTGTTATGCCAAAGAAAGTGATTGTGTCCAAAAGTAAACCGATGAAAATGAAGAACACAGGTGATACTATACGCGCCCATAATTCTGATAGTACGAATACATGCGGCGGACGTCCTAATAAAGCACGTGACGATGGTGAGAGCAGCATCGTTTATGAAAACAATCGTTGTAAACACAAAAAAACGTACAAAGAACATGATAGCGTCGAGCATTCATACTTTGATAAAGGCAAACAGGTGAAAGAGCTTCTCATTAATTGTGGAAATGCATGAAATGTAGCTATTATTATTTTTCCCTCTACCCAATGCACATGTTTTTCTGTATGTTATAAATGTCGAATGCAACTTCATAATTGCAACTTCAATAGCTATACGGAGATATTTCAACGCTACATATATATATATATATACACTCTACAGCAAAAACTGTGGCTTCAGAAACATTTGTATTTGTATTTTTATCGATCGTTCTTCTTAAAATTAGCAATATTTGCACTGTGTTTCCGATTTCTTACACTATCTGATTTTGTATTGCTAGTTTAAGATGCTGTTGTGCTGTGGTATTGTGTATTAGTTATGCTAGTTATTTAATTCTCCACAAACATAGGTTTGTAGTCGAACAACGAATAATGGTACCGCAGTAGATTAGATAGAACGAACGCACTGATTCGCTCAAATGAATCTGATAATTTTGGCTATTGATGCATACATCGTGTCGTTGATATTTTTCTTTACTTTATTTGAAGCATTATAATTTTTCTATTCACATATTGTTTACGCACATAATTTTATTCATTATTCATTCATGTAAAATTACGTAACAAACCGATGATACAACAGTCGCTAAACTGTGTATTCGAATCCAGACCTAATTTTGCGCCGTGAGCATTTCAAGATACTATTTCAAACTCATAATTTTAGACATAGTCAGATCAAAAGATTCTCCAAAAAGTTAACTTGCTTTTACCTTTTCTGTGTATATCCGTATCACAGTCTGTCTATCGGATAATTCAGTATATCTGTGTAAATAGTTGAATGGCAACCATTTTGCCACATAGTTAATAAGTAGATATGGATAAATGAACATAATAATAGTTGTTATTTGAACGTTGAAGATCAATCCCGGTACGTTTTGCTTTGAACAATGATCAAAAAAAGGAAAACATACATGGTTTAACTACATTGCGGAAATGATTTAATCAACGAATTTTGTGTACTAATAATCGAATGATGTATCATCCAAACATGTGTCAGACAGTTGATCGTCTTCGTTAAATACTAAACTTCCAATGGATACATGTGCACCATTCTTCATCATGTGCAACAAATACTTGCACATAAGGATGTGATATTTTACGAAAATGAAAAGCGATGTTCAAATAAATTTGTGTTTTGAGTAGTATGTTGCGTAACATTTGTAAAATTATGTATCTTGGCCATAACATTCAATCTGTATTTAAACTAAAACCTAAGTGCATCACATTGACTGTTTAGTAAATTAAAATTAAAGCACACAGTAATTTAGTAAATGGTTAATTCGACTATTGCTGCCTTTTAGTTGATTGTGTTGTTTCACTGAATGGATTTGCTCGTTGCCACATACCCATATAGTTAGTTTATTTAACATATATAATGCACCATATGCATTTATCTACTTATGCTGCTGTTTATCTTGTATAATTATGAAAAATTGATTGATTTCTTTGTTTTATTTTCCTTCCGCTACATGCAGTCACATTTACTGGAGCACAAGAACACTGGTTACATGATGAGAAAAAAGAACAGTGGTAACTCGAATAGTAATGCAACCTCAAACCGCAATGGAAACAGCAATAACAGTAACAGTACGGTGTCGCAGAAGAACGACAATAAAAAATTGGCCAAAGAAATCAAATCGCTAGTGTTGTGGAAATCACCACTGAAAACTCTAAAATACGCCAGCCTTGAAATATTATTTCTACTCAAAACCAACACGAATAGGTAAGTTATGTTATATATTGCGTATTGTTTCACTTCTCATTGCTCTTAATCAACAAGATCATTAATAGTATTTGTAGACATGTTGACAATATTTTCCCCCTTGCTAAGAGAGACATTTAAGGCAACTCTCTTAGTACCATTAATGTCGTAATTAAAACAATAAGCAAAGCAAAGGGAAGACTATTCAACATTCCTTATTTCTTTTACTTATTTATTTGGCAGGTTACTACACCAACGGGCACTACTTATGGCCATTTTAGTTTTAACATGTAGCATCGCTGTAGCCATTTACATACCGGGGCATCACCAGAAGCTGATAGAATCTATCAAAACGAAAGGATTTTTTATCGCTTATTGGTTAGGCTTGGGTATATTATCCTCTGTAGGACTTGGGACTGGACTGCACACTTTTCTGTTATATCTCGGACCGCACATTGCCAGCGTCACGTTGGCGGCGTATGAATGCAGTTCTCTCAACTTTCCGGAACCACCCTATCCAAATGAGTATGTATATTTAGTAAGAAATTCTCTGCTAGTTGTCCATTAACGACATATTACTCTCAACTAGAATCCTTTGTCCCGATGACAACGGTACAACAAACCATATCATTCCATCGTTATGGTCGATAATGGCAAAGGTTCGATATGAAGCATTTCTTTGGGGTGCCGGTACAGCACTTGGAGAACTTCCACCATACTTTATGGCTAAGGCTGCCCGCCTTTCCGGCAATACAACCGAGGAGTTGGAGAATCTGCAAGAGCTGGAAAAGCTACAGAAACGCAAAGAAAAAGGAGAGAAGTTAGGTTTATTCGATAAAGGTAAACTGATGATGGAAGACATCGTTGAACGCGTTGGATTCTTTGGCATTTTGCTGTGCGCTAGCGTGAGTATATAAATATATATATATGAGACACTCGATCTTTTTCTGTGCAAGTAAGTTGTAAATGAAAAGCATTCCTCATTTTAGATTCCAAACCCATTGTTTGATCTGGCGGGCATTACGTGTGGTCACTTCCTGGTGCCCTTTTGGAAGTTTTTCGGCGCTACTCTTATCGGCAAAGCGGTGATAAAAATGCATATACAGAAAATATTCGTTATAATATCGTTCAATGAAAACCTAGTAGACAAATTCATCGACATTCTTGCTTTCATTCCATTGATAGGTGTACGCTTACAAAAACCTTTTAAAGGTTTTTTCGAGAGTCAGAAACAACGTCTCCACCGAAATAATCATAAGCAGTCCGTGAACGCATCGCAGGGCAACATATTAGCTAGTGTGTTCGAGTATTTTGTGTTTATCATGATTTGTTACTTCATCATCTCGATTATTAACACATTTGCTCAAAGTTGTTGTAAGCGTATGAGGAAGAATCATAGTAGCAGTGCATCGATAGATGCAGCTGCTATTAAAAAGGAATCCTAAATCGTGATTTAGGCTGATGGATTAGCTTGTATCTCTAGATGAATTTTCTTTGCTTGGGTAAAGCTTTTTGAAGTTTGGTAGCTAAATGCCGTGATTTCACCAAATTATACTTTAGTCGACAAAACTCCACACATCCTTGGACGATACGAATAAAAATGGTTATGAAATGATTAGAAATGGATTTACCCAAATTGTAACAATAGCATATTTAAGAAATTATTTCAACTCTAGTCAAATATTGTTTCACATCCAAAATTTAAAAGAATAATATAAAATAATATAAACCATACATAATGCAGCAAGCACAGCAAAAAAACACACACAAAAGAAATGGAAAAAACAACAGTAAACTGACTGATATAGTTAACAAAACACAGTTCTTTGCTTGATTAAATAAAATGAACTCTGGTTATAGTAGGAACTCTGACTTATAAGTCTATTTATTATAAGCAGTTTTTGTCTTTTTGATTTTTTGTTAACTAATCATCGCTAGATCTCATTTGTTCAGTGAAGCAAATAAATAAATAAGGTCCAAATAATATCATGTACCAATTATAATTGCATTCAAATTATTCATCTTTTGCATGCAAGCTAATTATCTTGAGTTTGTGATACGATTAGCCTTGGATTACGTTTTCCATGTACCTGTATTATGAGTACTGGGTGCAGGCTTGATCCCATTTTTGGTCACATTTACCAACGTAACATCTACGTAGGCGATAAAAAAAACGTTGTTATGCGAATTTTCTTTTACTACAATCTTTAGACTGGGAATAGCATTAGAGAGCATGGGAATTCCTTTGGTTCTTTTTCTTTTTTTTTTTTATTCATAGAGAACGGCCTGGCCGTATTGCTTGGTTCTTTTTCTCATAGTTTATCTTTTTTGTTTTTTCTCTAAAACTGATCTTTTGAAAGAACGGAGTGTTAGAGCTAGCTGTTGGGCAGGGCGATTCTGAAAGCTTTTTAAACGGGGAAAAGCGTATATGGGCTAGAGATACAGTAAACAATCTCAAGGAATGCCAGGCATGACAAATCGTAAAAACTTCGGCATTCTTGGTAGCAAAAAAAAACCCTGAGTGATCTAAGCTAATAAGCCTAATATTTGTTTTGCGACAAGAGTGGTTTTGTTGTACCCCTTTTTATATTCCAATTGACGCACGCGTTGTACATCGTCTAGCACATTGTATTTCGCATATCCACAAAAGTGCCTAGTTCATTTAATGCAATCGCTCTACGTTCTTCAGTGTTGCATATTACTTACGTTTGGATTGTTAAAAGGGTAAACATAATTGTTTACTGTTTGTTTATATTTTAGGATTCATGAAATACCGCTATACAATATCGTTTCATATGATATGGCTTTGAACTCTATATGGTGGCTACGTATGTATATAGATGTTCATACATCTGGATCGAAAGAGGTGTTCAATTATTCAGCCTACCGTAACTGCGCATATTACATTCGTATTACAAACGAATATTCACATTTACTTTGCTTTAGTACATTTTATTTATTCTATTAGAACTTGCCCATTCCCCACATTGCTTTTGTTATTAAAATAATAACAAAATACAGAAGATGTGTAAGTAGCTGGAAGGCGATTTATTATTTGATTCAAAATATACATGTGAGGCTAAATTACTGTTCCGTGCTGACAATTTTCGTTTTGGCTTCTGACACATACGGTACGGTGCCAGGTTTGGAATTTTTACGTCTGTTTTCTTCTTTTCGTTTCTCGCTTTGCTTTGAGGCACGTTGCTTTTTCTGCTCATTGTACACCACCTTCGGTACCTGGCGATGTTGTGCAATGCGTCTAATGGAAGGATGCGCAGCATATTTATCCTTCAGTACCGTGTTGTAATTGAATGCATTCTTTTCGCGCATTTGTAGCGATCCAAGTTTTTCAGCCGCATTTGCCTTCCAAACGCGTAGGTTCATCTCGTCGGATCCAGAGAATATATACTTATTATCCATACTCCAATTGACGCATGCGACGTGTTGCATACGCTTCGTGTGGTACACTTCTCTACTGTTACCCTTTGCAGCATCAAATATGCGTATGGTTTTATCGTAGCTTCCGGAAACGAATTCCCTGCCGGTGGGAGCGTAATCGACAGATGTAACTGATCCGACGTGACCGTGGTGTATTTTTAAAGGATGCGTTAGTTGACGGGTGTCGTAAGTATACAGGTTGTGATCCTCATTGGCCACCGTGAAATGGAAGGCTTGCATGGGATTCCAGGAAAGTTGATTGGAGCGCAAGGTCATTATTATTTTGCGAATAGGTTTTGTTTCACGTTGGTCGTACAAAATAATTCCACGATCGGAACCACAAGCCGCAAGGACAGATGTTTCCGTCGGATTATACTTGATGTCCTGCAGCAGATCAACACCCCACTTTAGTTCCTTCAGAGGTTCATTGCGGCTTTCATCCCATATGTGGCAAGTTTCACCGCTTGTCGCAAACCATGGACCATCGAAACTGTGAGACAGAGATGCTAGGATTGTTTTGGTTACAATCATGTTTGATGGCTTCAGTATTTCGGCTTCTTGCTGATCGCAATCGTAACTCCATGTCATTATTTTCTTGTCGTCACCAATCGTGATAATCCTGCTTTCGTCGCCACAAAACGAAATTCCTCGGCAGTAACCCGTATGTGCATTGATGCTGGTTAGGCACTTTTTATTTGCCACATACCATATCTTCACCTCGCCATCGTAAGCACCACTTGCAATGAGCGAAATTTTTGAATAACTTTTCGACATTACCGCAATACCATCCCGATGTCCGTCCAGATTTCCGACGAACGGTTTGGCAAACACTCTTTCCAGTTTGGTGGCATTCATGGCTCGCACGTACTCCCTTGAGCTTTGAAAAGGGTGTAATTCACGATCATAGTTACGAAAACATTTGTGTATGTCCTGTTTAGTTTCACGGACATATTTATCCGGATTTCTGGAAATAACTTTAACTTTCATTTTTAGCAACGAAACGATATTTGTGTTTACCGTAGCTTCAGAACAGAAACTCGTGCGTAATTTATGACATAAGGTCACACGATGATTATATGTAAGATGAGCTATAATGTGACAGTAGCTATCTAAGCATATAGAGAGAAGGTATGCTCTAGGAGCTTTGTACAGGGGACGGGTGTAAAAAGCGACGAAAAACTATTATCTAAGAATAGAGATTTTTTACACTTTGCAGAAGTCATACACAATATGTGGAATGAAATAGTATAAGTTATATATTTCTTGTAAACATGGTAAACATCGTAATGTATTACAACATATGTTGCATACTTCTGTCAAATTCAGAGCTTCACTATGGCTTCCCGAAATATGGTACTTGGCTGGCTGGTTTCGTTTCAATTGAAGCATTATGACAATACCTCTGTATAAGCATAGAAAAGAGTGATTTGTTCGGATTGGGAAAAACATAATCTTCAAATAACCAAAACTTTGTGTTAATTTGATGTAGTCTTTGTTGACATGGCTGTTGGAATATAAAAGTTAAGAATAGAAAGTGGTAGAAACCGTGTTCGATAATTAGAATTGCATGTAAACAAATCCGTGTATTGTAACGAAGATTATGAAAGGCTAGTTTTCCACGAACCTCGAAAAATCGATTTTAAGTCTTAGACAACATAGGCTCAGTGAATGGTTCAGTGAAAAAGTTATCGTGATTGATTGTATCTTTCCTTTCGACTGATTGAACGTCGATCGTAAGCTATGGATACGCTAAATATGCGATTTGCTTCTAGGTGTTTTAGTCATTAATCAAACATTCATGAACGTGAGAGGTAAACTTTGAATAGTTTTTCACTATTGACAATTTGGCACGATTTAAATTAAAGTCTTATGGCTGAGAGTTTTCACGAACGCCTAACAATCATTTGAAACAGTTTTGTAACAATCATAGTAACTCAAATAAATGTTTTGAATGCTGTTTCGATTGGTTTGTCGTATAGCTGTATGCTTTGTTTTACACACTTTCGCTCTCACATCGCCAGAATAACGAAACAAGTTTGTAACATAATTTGTAACAACCACGAAGCAATGACTGGCCGCATCCGCTAATTTACACTCATTAGCGCTGGTGCAAAATTGATTCAAATGATTGTTACGCGTTCGTGTAGTGTACCCATAATGTCCTCAAATGATATGTGATACATCTATCAAATTGCAGGAACAAAATCATCTGCCAACATGAGCCAGGAAGAGATAAAATCTACGCAAGACGGGACGCCGTTAGAAGTAGACGTCGTCGAAGTGGAATTAGCAATGCTACATCTCCGGAAATTGTTTGATGAATTTATCAATTTAAAATCATCCATGACGGACTCGGAGCGGGATATGAAGCTCTACCAGATGCTTCCGTTATACTGCAATGTGGCAAATAATGCAAACCTCATGAAAGACACTACACAGAATCTATACGGATCAGCTCATTCTTTATCATGGGAAGGGCAAGCTGCCTTTTGTCATCACATCAGCCAGTTATTGGCAAGAGAAATCAAGCGTAGGTAAGTGCGATAAGGAATTATTGAAGTGGGAAGGTTGTGAGTGTTTTATTTACTCACAAGCAAGTGTGAGAGTTGTTTTATTTTAACTTCAGGCTGCCAAGTGCTAAAACTATTCCCGAAATCATTGTTAACATTTTCATTTCATATTAGCTACGTTTACCGTATGTCGGTGTAACTGGTTGCTGTGAATCGCTTGATTAGAAAAATGCTGATTTTAAAAATCGAATTTAGACGGGTAAGGCATAAAAAATACAGTCTTTATTTGCGGGCATATTCGGTTACCACGTACAAGGAACCACGATAGGCTTTCAAGGAAATGTTTTGCAGAAGATTTGGCTTTGTTCTAGCTCTTAATCTATCTGATTTTTCTAGTCAGTTTGCAACCTACTGTTGTAACTGTTTTTTTTAAACAAAAATAAGAAGAACAAGCTACATTCGAGAGAAGACAGTTTTCAGAATTTGAACCAAACCAGCTCGCTATTCCCGGTTTATTGTTGTATCCAGCGTGTAGATATGGCTACGGCAGTTTCTTTTGTTGCAATTTTTAAAGCTCGTTCTAAAACCAGCGCAAATTCCCGTCCTGTATGAAACTTGTATGTACAAGTGGTGGACGCGAACAGTATAACGAACGTGATGCATCTTGCATACAGGCAGGTGCATAAACGAAACATTTGATAGAGTGCACATTGGGCATTTGCCGATATAAAAGTCCAAAATTCAGCTTTATATTAGCGGTAACCTAAGTATGGTTGAAGAAAACCCAAAAGAAATGATTTTTGAAAAAACGCGTAAAAATTAAAAAAAAATGTTGTTTGACAAATTTTAAATCAATGTCATTAGTTGAGACCTACGATTCTGATATTATTTGGTGATTTTGAAAGTGTATGAAGCATAGTTTTGATACACTAATGTATGTTTGTGATTCAAATCGTTTGGACAAAATTGTTTGATAATAAGTGTAAAAAGCTCACGAAGAATGCCATTACAAAACTACTCCCATTGCCGTCGTCTCATACATATCCCATTGTACATGTGTACTATCGTTTCGAGTAAAAATATTCTGCAAAAGTTTACAAACGGGACTTTTATTAAAACGTTTTCAGATCATCAATTTCTTAAAACACGTTCATGAGGTACCCCATAGGACAACCATAGAAAAATTGTGTTTGATGTAACGTTTTAAGCATTCCTGTAAGAAACAATTATAACGCGTACTTTGCTAGTTCTTATTTTGTTTCGCGCGATACAACAAAATGTAAACTTTTCTAATAGATTTGCCTGTGATAGACATGTTTTATTGAAAAATTTGGCAGATATTGTGTTATTTAGTTTTTGGGGATTTGATGGATCTACTGGCATCTGTGATATTTTGGGAGATTTCACTTAATAAAAAATCTCCTCCCACATGACAGGATTTAATATTTAACGTGTTTAATATTTAATATAATTTAACGTGTTATACTGATTAAATGTTCCCTTGTTTTTCAAACAGGCAACTTGAGATTGTGGTTTGTTCGTACATGTTTTAATACTATAATTTCTTTGCGTCAAAGCGCTCCAGTGAGTGGTGTTTCTTTATCTAGCGGTATTAGAGATTGTGTTTCGTGATAATTGTTTATGGCTTCTCTTTGATAATATTGTGTGATTTTAAGGAGAAGCATTCTATAATGCTTCTTCGAGCATCCGTCAATTCCGCATGTTTGTAATTCAGGTTCCGCATGTTTGTAAATCAAGTCCCGCAGTCCCGCAATTGTTCAAAATGTGGTTGTTATATTTTAAGCAACCTAAACATTGATTTATGTTTTGACCGATTTTGATTCGCTCAGAAGGAATTTGTTTAGTTAACGCGTAGCATTTTAGTATTTCATAAGGATGCATATTAAGCATTCCTTTGCCTTTGCAAGCTCCATTTTAATTTGTTTGTTTGTGTTTGTCGTTCAAGCTACTTGGTTTATTCATCAAATTCACATTTTGGATAAGATGCACTGCAAAATCCGAAATCAAAATCAGAAAATGACCATTTCTGTAATGATATATTCGGAATATTTTCGCACTGTATGGATGCTGGTTGGTAAAGCTAGTTGTACTAAATTTGTTACTCCAAATGATTCATAAAGTATGTTCATAATTGTCTCAACATTTTCGGATTCCATCATTAATTGTTGTACGCTCTTAAGACCCTTCTCGTTAGGTGACTGCCGAAGAAGCGTTAGAATTTCCATGTTCAAAAATCTGCCCTCTCGGCTCGAATCTCGTTGAACGTCTGTTTGAGGTTCAACCATTCGTACTCCTCCTAAATTCGATCTCCTCCGAATTTCGGCAACTGTATAAGAGAAGGCCTTTTTAGCATGGTCTAGATATTCGATGGTTCCTTCGTATCGGCAATAATTGTTGTAACGAGCTTAAAAAATCCTGTAATTGCTCTTTTGCCTTCGAATTTTGTTGGTTTATTGAATCTTTAAGCTAAGCTTGTTGCCCCAGGCTTGCGGGGACATATGCTAGATGAAGGGGAATACCGTCGATAACGGTAGCAGTGCTAGAGCACAGAACCAACGATCGAGGAAGAGGAGACCTTGCCTGATGCCGACTAGTGTCCAGCAAGAATTATCGCGCGTAGGGTTAATGGGCTACAAGGATACCACGAAGTGAAGCGAATGATACTGTCGGATGGCGGTAATCGTAAGGTACAAGAGGATCTTCTTTTCAACCAATTCTTTTGCTTGATTTAGGATTTATTTTCAGAGCTTGGCCAATCCTCTACAACCTAGGGAATTAACGATGCATATTTGTAATACATGCAAATATTCCTCACCATCCTAAATCCTTCAATCATTCCTATTTAGTAATCACATTACAGATAACGTGATATTCTACTTGCAATCAGCAAGGAATATATTTGATTTAATCGAGCTTCGAACCCACATCCTGTAGGGATCTAATTTTCTACTAGCACGTAGAACTATGGCTCCTGTTGGAGCCGTTTCGGGTCGTATAGATGAAAATGAACAAAATAGCCAGACAATATTTTTTTGTTTTTTGTTTTGAACGAAAACGACCATTGTCCGTACTGACAGTGTTTGCATTAGTGTTGGGAAATTTGAAGAAAAAAGGAACAACGGAACGGAACTAGTTCCAATTTCAATTTCAAAAGGAACGGAACGCGAACCTGGGGTGCAAAAAATCTGGTTATATTACATATTAGAGAGCTGTGTATCCGTGGGAGGGAGGGGCTGGGTGGTTGGGTATTGAAATGGATTTGCCACCGTTTATTCTGTTTATTTTATTCTTGCCGCTGTTCACATTTGCACATACAAATGTATTTACAAAATTTTATTTCATATCAATACTTTTCTAGACTTACTTACAAATACAAAAACTTCAAGAACAATAAATGTTTCCCTTTTAACAAAAAACATTTAACAACAAAACTGCTTATATGTATTTATATTTCAAAATAAAGCATAGCAATAAATGCTTCAATCTTATTTTTATCACGTACTGCAATTCGTATAAACATAATGCGAAAAATATTCGTGCCATAGTGTGAGAGAAAACAGGTAGCGCTCAAGGTACGTGAGAAAGCGAATAGAAAAGAACGGAACCCAGGAACGTTTATGCTCGTTTGCAATTTTATACAGGAACGGAAAGAAACAGAAAGGAACGGCTCGAAACGGGTTGGAACTGAACGGAACGATTTTGAAAAAAGGAATATTTTGAAAATAGAAATTCCCCAAGAAATCGTTATCAAAATTGCATTTTCGGTCTTTGGATGCATTAAAATTTTTAAATAAAAACAAATGTTTAGTGTAAACATGCAAAAGCGCTTTAGTATAATAGGTGTTTTAGTATAAAAGAGAAGAGCAAGTATTTTTTGTATTTCACAATGTTTACCAAAATTAATATGAAAAAATGGGAGTGTGTATCGTCCCCGTTCCCGTCCTGACTTTAATGCGTGTGAGGGAACAAGCGTAATCTGATGGAATAAATTCAAAAGCGAACTATTGGTGAGAACTCCGGAGTGGATTGATGAATCCACTCCGACTCCGAACTATAAAATCCGGAGTATACTCCGAAGTAATCACTCCGGATTAATCCATACTTAACTTCGGAATAATTATTCCGAATTAATCCGTATTTAACTCCGGTGTAACTCCGGAGTAATGACTCCGGATTAATCCGGAGTAACTCAATTGCAATAGCCGTATTACATTTGGTAACTTTCGTCGAAAAATCCATGGTAAAATGTGTCTAATTATTCTGACAACACCCTGCCTGACAGAAAATACCATATGCACCGTGTGTAATAGCTCCGTTGGAATTTTCTTCTGTAGATCGTCAGCAATGAGGGTGGAAACCGCAAGAAGAGTAATTTCACCCATTTCAGACTTGTCCACAATCCTCAATAGATTTGTTTACGTCTTATAAATTGTTTGTTGTTTTTTTTCATCAATGACCCTGTCGGCCAGATTGTACGAATAAGCAAGCTGTCAAAGCGATCAGCCTATGCTTTCCCTGTGTGGATATGTGCGTCACCACGAGTGTGTGTGTCAACAAGCTTTTCTCGCATGTTTGACATGTGTGGTTTTGTACCTAGCGTGATGTGTCGTCCAAAGGTGCATACCCTGTCGGCCAGATTGTACGAATAAGCAAGCTGTCAAAGCGATCAGCCTATGATTTCCCTGTGTGGATATGTGCGTCACCACGAGTGTGTGTGTCAACAAGCTTTTCTCGCATGTTTGACATGTGTGGTTTTGTACCTAGCGTGATGTGTCGTCCAAAGGTGCATAAACATTCTTCGGCCGATGTAAACAATGCATCTTGGTTGAGCAAAAAGCTTGCAAATGAAACGTTTCGTTTCGTATTTCATAATTTACGTGCTACGGGTCAACTGTACGAAATGTCTGCTTGAAGAGAAGCTATGGAAAGACGTGAATACGAATGAATGCGTCCCTTATGATTGTTGCGAAAATGCAGTATGCGATGCCCCGGCAAGAGCTCACATCAGAGGCAATCTAGAAAATTCATGGATGTATGCTTATTTTTAAACATCTGATGCATTGTAAAGTAACAGAATACAGCAGTTTTTTTTCATGTACTGTACAATAAAAAAATATATTTGCGTATAAATAAATTCCTTTCAGAGTGTTTCAATGCAATATTTAACGTGTTCGTTGACCGACACATATTTTGTGTTAATTTTACACGCTTTTTCAACTGTTGTCCGTGTCATTATGCAGTGAACAACAAGTTTCAACAAACGAGGAAGTAAGGTGCTATTTATAGAAGCAACCAGTGGCACATCACGAAGGAAGAAGTAACTGTACCCCAAACGGCGATGGATCAAATCATCAATAAAATCCATAGGAAAAAAGATTGAGCTTTGAGCTTCGATCAAAAATGCAGAACCAGTAAAAGCACTACAACAGTTATGTACAGTTAAGGCAGTGCAATAGAGAAAGCTCAAGCTATTTTTTCATTATTTACCTTGTGTATGTATTTTGACAGCTGAATTGTACGTATAAGACTTCTTATAAGTACTCCTAAACGTACACCTTGTAATTGTACTAAACGGTGTACTTTTAACGATTTTGTGCTGCCAGGG
>CM032177.1:8220243-8248723 GCA_018908115.1 Anopheles rivulorum
TTGAAAAGTTGTTTAGCATCGAAACGCCCTTTCATTAGCAAGCAAAACAAACGCAAGAGATTGGAATTTACCAAAAAGTACGCCGGGATGTCCATAGAGTTTTGGAAAAGCGTTTTGTGGAGCGATGAGAGCAAGTATGAGCTGTTTGGACAAAAACGTCGATCCAGGGTATGGCGCAGATCAGGTGACGCACTTAAGGAACTATACATTCAGAAGACGGTAAAGCATGGAGGGGGGAACATTATGGTTTGGGGATCGTTTGCGTGGTCTGGAGTTGGAAGTTTGGTGCATATCAAGGGAATAATGACCGCAGATGTGTATATGGACTTGTTGAATGAAAATTTGGAGGTGTCGCTATTGAAAACTGGCCTAGAAAAAAATTACATTTTTCAACAAGACAACGACCCCAAACATACGGCCAAAAAACAACAGCATTCTTGAAATCTAACCGAATTAAGGTGCTCGAATGGCCACCTCAATCTCCCGACTTGAATCCGATAGAGAATCTGTGGTGTTATTTGGACGATAAAGTGGACAAAACATCGGTCTCCAACAAAGATGACTATTTTGAAGCTTTGAAAACAGCGTGGGAGAATATCGATCCAGAATATCTACGGAATCTAGTTGAAAGTATGCCTCGTCGATTGGAAGCGGTGCTGAAGGCAAAGGGTGGTCATACCAAATATTAAAAGTAAAAAAATAAAAGGAGATATTTGATATAAGCATTACTTGTGAATAAGATACCCGGTGTATGATTTATTTTGTCCATTCCAATTCTCATCCTTTCCTGAAAAATAGCACTTATTAAAAAAGTCATGCATGATCCTAAAAACTTTACTTCTACAACATTATTTCTCTCTTTTTGGCTTAACGACCTACCAGGTCATGCCGGCCATCAAATGGCTTACTAGATTATTAGATACCACGTAGTTGCATACTCAGTGCTCACTACGGGGGAACGGTCCGGATGGGATTTGATCCGAGTCCGGTCGTGTTGAGACCTAGCGCCGTTGCCAAATACACCACCGGGCCGCTCCTCATCAACATTATTGCCGGGCCTCCTTCTACAACATTATTGTCTGATAATAGGACAAAAACTTTCCTAAATGAAGCATTGTTGCAACTATTACATTGACGGAAATATTGAGCTTGCTGAAAAAATAGTAAAAGCGTATGAATTATTTTGTCCAGTACTGTAGCTCTGCAATTTGAAATGTTGTTTTAACAATTAAATAATTAATATAGCATAATTATTAGTAATAACATTAATAATAACATTAATAATTAATATAACAATTAAAAAAATCCAAATATTACCATAAAATTGACCTTCTTGAAATCATATTGCATGATTTCGAAAGTCAAGAGAACAAAACATTAAATTAATTTTATTCAACACATACATGCTGATGTTGATGGACAAGTTGGACTAATAATCCAATATAAAAAAGACACCAAATGTAAACACAAAACTTGAGCGCGAATGAGAGGTGCAATTTTAGATCATAAATACTTTGGTACTGTTGTAATGCACACATTTCATTATATCGATATCCCTTAAACACCGTGTGATTATCACCACACCTCATTGTGTATGTGGAGCGCGCGGAGTCTTCTTTTTGTAAAGAAACCTCGGTTAGTAATTCAGTGAGAATTGAAGCATCTGTTAGAATTGAGGCCTCAATTCTTATTGAGATGTCGATTGATAAAATAATAGGGATAATTTATGTTGATTGTTAAAAAATGTTGGCGTTTGTCCTTTTGTTAATATTTATTTTGTTAAAGTACAGAATGTGCGTGTTACCAAACAAATTAAGTGTTACAAACAAATTATTATTTCATGATATTTAGACATACATCGAGCGGATGATCTACAGATAATCCACATGTGTTAATACATATATGTACATGTATTACATGTAATATTTTAATGTTTTTTTTTTTTATTTTATGTTAAAACGGACTGGCCGTATTAGACTAATTTTACCACGTAGCAGGCTAGTCAGACCATGCTACGGGGGGACGGTCCGAATGGGATTTGAACCCGGTTCGGTCGTGTTAGGGACTAGCGCCGGTGTCAAATACTCCACCGGGCCGCCCAAATACTTTAATGTAATAATATTTATTTTCTCTTCTATTTCGATTTTTTTAATAGCAGAATCACTAGCTGCAACGGATGAACAAGAAATTTTGGGAACGCTAGTAATAGAAGTGCTCGTTCAGTTATTGAATGGCAATTCTAATAATACGTCTATATTCAAAAATAGCGGAGGGAACAAGTGCATATACGACATGTTGAAGTATAAATTTAATTGCCCAGCTGTTATGAGTATGTATTGATGGTAATCTATTGTGTAAGTTAAGAACTTTATTAATGATGCAATGTATTAAAATTATTTGTAGAATTGGTTAAAGAGCTTGTGTTAACTTTTGGAGGTGAAGATGATATGTTGCATCTTTTGAAATCAATCAACTCACTAGCCGAACTACATAAGACTACTGTATTGATGCGCATTCGGGTTTTGCAAGTATTGATCGAATGTCTCAAGGAAAGCCATCGCACGAGATCTGTTTTTCGAAAGGTAATATTGTATAAAATTTATATATAGTGTTATAAATGTAAAGTAAATGCTTAGCACGTGGAAAGAGTAGATAATGAAAAAATGATTCTATTACTTTTTAAACAACTATACAAAACACTAAATATGTTTGAATGACATTGAATTTGAATACTCTTTTATTGCATGTTATGCACAGCCTCCATTTTGATAGTGATTATTGTTTTGGTCAATTGCTTAGTTGCGCCGGAATGTAAGCAAATAGGAGTGCTAGGATAAGGGCAACAACAGGAATAAGAGAGTAATATTTCACAGAGAAGTACAATAATAAGGAAGTAAGAGCAAGGTGAAATGCGAAGTACGAAACGAAAGTATGTTCTTTTCGGTTCCAGTATTTACTCGGTGTATCATTTTTTATTGTGCGTTTACAATTTTCAAATACACTGAAAATTGCTACTACATCTGCTGCCATGCAATTCGAAAATGTGTCATATTTTGTCTAGACTAGAATTATCACGTAAAAGGCTTATGTTCATAGTTTACAGAATCTACTTTCGTTAGATTCTATTTAGATTGAAATGAACTTAAAATATTGAATTAAAGTTAGAATCTTGCGAAACCTGATTACTTCAATTGTCTATTACTTCTACCCTTTTACTAGTTAGTTAATTGTTGCTCTATTTTCTCTACGACGAATAGGTGATATATCAATACCATATAAAATTGAACTTGAATGCTTAAGTAACGTTTTTATAATGCCAGATAATACACCATGAAACCAAATGAATGTAAATCATCATCTTCTCTTCGATCATAGGTTAGTGGATTCGTATATGTAGTTAATGTGCTGGACTTGTTGAAGAATAGGTTTGGACAAAACCAATTATCCGATGGTCCCAGCAAAATGCACGTTCGACTGTTTCTTGTCGTATGTCAAACGCTCAGCGCTGCAATGCAGTTTGAACCAGCAAATGCCAAGTATTTTCAAAATGAGGTAATAAGCATTTTTTATTGGATTTTTTTGTGATAAGTCTTTTTAATACTATGTCTTTAAAATTCAAATCATCATCGTCAACAGGTAGCCAACACATTATTTCTGGACGCTATCAGAGATATGGGATGCTTTTCTAGAAATGAATCGATTGGAAAATGCTCTTTTGATTTAAGCTACGAAACGGCAAATGAAAGTTTACATTCTCGGTCAGATTTTCGGATTGTAAACCAAACATTAGTGGATGCATACGCGAATATTTTTAAGACAGCAATGAACAACATACATGATGAATCATCAAGGTAAGATATGAATAATTCAAATATGAATGCAATATTTAGATATGATTATTGCAAAATACATAATCACACAAATTTTGCAAAAACAGACATGAAAGTCCTACTGAAACAATTAATTTTCATTCTAAAGCTACGAAGGCGTGTTTTCGTATCGTAATATGGCACAAATTTAATTAGTTTAAAAATATTCATGATGGCTCAATGCTACCTTTTACGTCTTATTCTTTTTTCTGTATATTTATTTTATAGTGATGCACTATTTTCAAACACAAATGACGAGACTTTACCACCGTTGCGATCTATATGCATTATATACCGTATTTTATATGACATAGTCTTCGATGGATTCGACGGACCTCATATGATAGAGGTATTGCTAAACAACAAAATCATAACAGATGGAACATTGGTAAGTGTTTTTCATTTGCTGATAAAGCTTAGTTCATTTGAGGGGCACTTTGCATTGCGTGTATCTTTTGTACCATTATTCCAATTGAAACACATTATATTAATTGAACATAAGTTTTTACGTAATATATTTTTTAAATTATGTTAGAAGATGCCTGGCCGTAGTCAGTCACTGTTTTGGCAAGTAAATTACTAATTTTTTTCATTTGTCTAATGTCTGTTGCTTCGGCACCCTTTTTCTTCAATTTCTGTTTTATAATCGCCCAATATCTCTGTTGTACGGAACTGAGGGCAATTTGGAGGATTCAAGTGTTTTGGTATAAATTTGACTTCATTATCGTGGTACTATTTTAGCAGGTTCTTGCTATAATGGCACCTGGTTAGATCTGGCCAAAACATTACTGGAGTATCATGAAACCATATAAATGGTAAAATTCGTTTTTAAGGCACTCCTTCATAAATAAATAGCTATTCATATGGATTACTCGACGCAAAAACGTGAGTTTTTTTTAGCAATTTCTTGCAAAGTCATTTGTTTTGCAAATTTGTCAACGAAAACAAATTCGAATCTCTTAGGGACTTTGCTGCGAGCAGAATCCTTGTAAAATTTAACTCTCGGATTTGTTTGCAATCGTCTTTAACGTAAGTTTCATCGTCCGCAGATTGAAACAGTGAGCTCCGAATCGTATAGTTTGCGAGGGCGGTTTCCGTTCATTGTTTGTTGTTTGAGGTTTCGATTGGGATGTTTTATTGCTCGGTAACACTTAACTTCTTCTAGGAGTCAGCTTTTTCATCGTAAAGTAGAACGATCAGCGTACAGAATTATGGCCAAATCATAGTTCGAGATGTTAGTACAGTTAGTTAGGACCTAACGGACAGTCGTCTGAGTCTTTTTAATCGGTTCTTATACTTTTTTTAATCACTGGTGCAACAGTTGATTTAGACAAATTTAACTGTTTTGACAGCTTCCGAGTTGACACTGAAGATTTATGTAACTAGACAACTAAACTGTGTATTTTTCTCTACAAAAGGCTGTTAAAAATATCCATTTAAGTCTACTGGGAACGCCACTATCAATTAATCATAGTGCACCATTTCTAAATGTACTAAGCTCTGCACTAAAGCCCTCAAGTTTCTCTGAACAATCACTAGAACAGTTTGAAAATACATTATATATTTGTGATAACATTATCGATATTGAAATGTTTTTTTCCCTTTTTTAATTTCTTTGCAGGAGTCAAGCCACGATGGAATATTACATTCGTCTGCACAATCATTAAACATTACTGATCAATTAATTGTACATCCATCAGTAATTTTGTGCATGTTAAAATTGCTTCCTGCAATTGAAGAACAATATCAGTTACATGACAATAAGCTAACGGTAACCGGGCAAGCCTTCACCGAAAGAACAATAGCATTGCAGTATTTTTTATCAGATGTTATCAAGTCTTGTGTGCGCAGTGAACGTAATCAGCAAATCATGTGCGATAGTGGGTTAAATCAGTGCATTGTTCGGTATTGTAAAGAAGCTTTAATCGATGAACAGCACCCACTACACTTATCATTGCAGTACATTTTCGAACGGTTAGCTGTACAAGCGCTAATGCCAAAAGAACTACGGACATTTCTTCGGTTAGGTCTTAAATTTTCAAATGAAAATGATACATGCGTTTCAGATGATTTCATACCACCTGTGCCGTTAACCCGAGTAAAAACTTTGGTTTCGATCACGACACCTCGCGATTTTAGATATCAATGTTCATTTACGATGCCGCCGTTCATCGAGATGGACATGTCGACAGAAGGGTTCGCATGCATTTTTTTTCCGAACATCGCACCAAGCCCTTTAACCTCAGAATATTCATCTATGACGCATCATCTGCATGGCTCGGTTACTACGGGACTAACGGGTAATGCAACTGGCATTACTAGTAATATTGGATTAGGGGGACCATCGTTTCCGGGTTTCCAAAGCAGTATTAACAGGAATACGAATAACAATGGTTCACAAATAGAATCTATCTCTNTACGATGCCGCCGTTCATCGAGATGGACATGTCGACAGAAGGGTTCGCATGCATTTTTTTTCCGAACATCGCACCAAGCCCTTTAACCTCAGAATATTCATCTATGACGCATCATCTGCATGGCTCGGTTACTACGGGACTAACGGGTAATGCAACTGGCATTACTAGTAATATTGGATTAGGGGGACCATCGTTTCCGGGTTTCCAAAGCAGTATTAACAGGAATACGAGTAACAATGGTTCACAAATAGAATCTATCTCTGGCGGAGGCATTGGATCAGGAAATAGAACGTTTCCTTCTAACAACGGATTAACTTTCAGTACATGGTTTTGCGTTGAACGATATCCGCCTGCACATTTGGCCGATGATAACCCAATCAGACTATTTCACATAGTGCGCTCAGATGATGGGTCCAACGAAGAGTCGGTGATCGTGCTAAGTGTTTTAATTTTACCTAGTGATAAATCGCTGTCTGTTGCAACGCAGGAATTTCCATTTAAACGAGGTAGGTGTTCGTATTTCATTTTTCATTTTTATTTGTTTGTGAATAGTTGTTTAAATAATGATTTATAGAAATTTGATTTAATACTTGAAAATGTCGTTCAAATGAACTGAATCAGTTAGCTGCATCAAAAGCTATGCGTGTAAAAATGTGAAAACCACAAAAAATATGTTGATGGTTATTTTTATTTTATTTATTCTAACGTAATCAAACTGCTGCAGATGATTCCTTTTATTTCAAATGCTCTAACGTAATGAATCTGCTGGTGTTAAATTAATACTATTTTTCACCAACTTGTTATGTAATATGCTGATAGATGGACTACCACGTGTATAGCGAACATATTAGACTGAATCGCATAAACGTAAAATCTGTGTGTGACAATTGATTCTGAATTAGTGATTTTTTTTTCTAATTTCGGATATTGTGTACAACATATTACATTAGATATTGGCGTTACTTACTAGCATTTTTTTTTATTTCTATACATTGTATATTTCGTACACATAGAGTTTTGTTTCACAAATAAGAAAGGAGTTTTTTTCGTATAAATTACAGCAATCTTTTCTTTCGTCGACTTTTCATCTATCGATAAGAAGAACGAAATGCACTAGAATAGCTTTCAAGCGAACGTGTGGTCGCCAAATTTTAACACGCCAAGTTTTAATTTTGCGTAACAGACTTTTACCTTATTATTTACTTTTAATGTATATTTCATGCGTGTTATGGAATCAGCAGGTTCGACAATAAATAAATTTTAATTTCTTGCATATTTGCTGAAGATATCGTTGTACAATGATAGTTGGTTCATTAATTTGAACAGGTCCTTTTTCAATTTGGTATTTCTGGCATTTCATCTATCTGAAATTTTTCAAATCCTGCTCATCGAATAATCTATAAAGTATCTCTTTTTACAAGTTTTTTGTTTATTTTTTAGTTTAAGATGATTAACAATATCTGTTCGTCTCACAAACTTGTGTTTGTCTTTTGCAACGCCTCAAGTCGTTTATAATGCCAATCGATTTTTATGTTCTTTAAACTCACTTTACACTCTTACTTATGTAGATCATTCACACAAATGCTGCTGAGGGTATATCTACCCTTATTGCGTTGGAAAATGATGCGTCAATGTGACGAAAATCTAGCAAATTCATCGAATGATTGTTTTTTACACTTGAATTAAATTAAATATATTTTACCATTATTCGTTATGTTTAGTATACATTTTTTTTTAATCAGACATTAGTTACCAATCCCTTTACAGTCTATTCTCAAAGAGACGGATTTGACAGTTCGTCTAATCGGCAATAGAGCAATAATTGCGTTTTGTAAAAATATGCGTTGTTCTTACCTCGCGAGTTCATGAACGCAAGCTGGACAAATCAATTCATAAAGATGTGTTTAAAAAAAGTTTAGAACTGTCAAATTTTAACTGTATGAAAAGGGTGTTATTCACAAAAGTAGCTAAAACAGTAAAAGAATGGTTTAGTAAAGAATGGATGTATTTTTCTGCATTTTTCTTTCAGAATCTAGCAATGTTTACAAAGATGATTTCATGTCTCGTGTTTGGTGTCCAACATTTATCCGGGAAAATGAGTGGCATCACGTAGCTGTAACTCTAGCGAAAATGACACCAAAGTCATCTTTACTTTCGATTTATTTAGACGGCCGGCATGTACATTCGCAAAAAATCAATCCAATTTGTAGCTCATTGCCGAGTAGTTCTTCAAGAAATCATACAAGTTGCTTTCATGCTTTTGTTGGAACACCACCAATATGGCGCACGTATTCAAAGCTTGTTTGGAAACAAGGAGTGTGTAATTTCATTGATGATGTAAGTTGCAGGTCTATAAATGATGCATTTCTACTGTTAATTATCATTATTTATTTTTCTAGACTTTCGATGCATCTGCTGTTGCTCGAGTATATATGCTTGGACCACATTACATTGGCTCGTTTCAAGATGTTCGATTGGAGGACAATGAAGAAACAAATCCGTTAATTGCAGAATATAGAATTTCGTTTAGTATTAACCCTAAAGCCTACTCATATATGACGTTAAACAAAATAAGGAAAGTGTACAACCGTACGGATGCTAAATTGATTGCAAAACAACTAGGAATGAGCTCGCATGAAAACGCTACACCAATTTTAGTCATGCATAATGCTGCCGGTCATTTGAATGGTCCGGCGCGCACATTAGGTGGAGTACTCGTTGGTTATTTGGGCATTCGAAAGTTCAATCCATTCCCGGTATCAATGTCGATTAACACCGTTGGAGGATGTAGTGTTTTACTAGGACTGGTAGCCATGTCACATGACATCGAAAGTTTATATGCAGCCGTTAAAGCATTAACATGCATTCTGCGTACGAGTAAATTGGCTCGGCAAGAAATGAATCAACGTCGTTTCTATCAAACTCTCGCAATGTTGTACAAAAGGAAGAAAGCATTGCTTAATTCACACATTTTGCATTTAACGTTCAATTTGGTTGGCACCGTTCATAGTGGACACGAAACTTCTACCATACCAAATGTAACAGCATTCCAGGTAAGTTATAAGAAATATTGTTTTGTACATTTTAGTGAAAACGTTTGACTGAACTGAAACTGAAATGATATACATTAGGTGCTTTAAGAAATATAGTAACCGACCGAAATAAAATAAAGTTTCTATTTATTTTGTTTGGTCTATCGAAATAACATGATTTTATAATATTTTTCAATAACATGAAAAGATTTGCTTTTAATATAATGTTTCTATGCTATATATTATTGCAGGATTTGTTATGTGACTTTCCAATATGGTTGGACCAATCAAATGATCTAATACGTTCACTGTTGGAGCATCTACTAGAACTTTGCACCGAATCAAATGAAAAGTTAGCAAATGTTCGAATCCTGCAGGATTTACAGGTATGGTAATAATTATTGTCTATTTAACTTAGAAGTTTTATACTTCACTCCTAATATGAACCGATTAAATTTATTTAGCTATGTACTAAGCGTATCACAATATTGCAAATTTTCCTGAGATTTATACAAAATAGTTTAACAGATGTGTAAAATTTGAGGGCTGCCTGTTGGCGTATTTGGCAATAGCGCTAGGTCCTAACACGACCGGACCGGGTTTAAATCCCATTCGGACCGTCCCTCCGTAGTGAGCACTGACTATGCAACTACGTGGTATCTAATAGTCTAGTAAGCCATTTGATGGCCGGCATGACCGAGTAGGTCGTTAAGCCAAAAAGAGAGAGAGAGAGAGAGATGTGTAAAATTTATACAAAATAAGTTATAAAAAGAAAAGTTTAATATACTAGTACTGACGTACTTGATTTACAGGGTGTGTTGATGCAGGGTAACGCTGTTCGGATTCTCTGGTTTTTCTAATTGCTAATATATATTTAGCAAAAACTGGACTTTGTGTGTCTTTTTGTAGCGAGAATTCAACAAATCTATTTCACGTGATTTCTTCTTCTTCCTTTTCTTTACAAGTGTTAAAAACAAAAAAGTACCCAATTAACAACACTTAAGCGCCGGTCCTAGTCGATCGTTTGTTGTGCACAACTTGTTGGATGACAAGTGTGACGATCTGCGTAAACAGGGAGTTTAAGTGGGATTTGACTGTTAACTGCGGAAAAAGAAAACAATATTTTTTTGGGTAAAATTAATCATTTAGGACAACTCTTTGATGAAATGGTTAGCTTACTATGCTGTTTACTGAAATTATTCAAAATATTCGCCTTAGGCTTCGATCACGGTCTCAATTCGGCTACGGAACCTTGAGCAAGGCCTGTCAGCTGTGTCCCAGGGAAGGACCCCAAAAACTTAATTTTCTCCATTAGTTCCAACCTGGTTTTGCGCGGCGATCGAATAGTGTCTCGTTCTTTCACTCCGAACAAAATAATTAAAGGAAGAGGATTAAGATCCGACGAATTAGCAGGACACACATTCGGCGCGGTGAAGTCGTACAAATTATTAGTCAACCATTTGATACTTTTTGCAACCGTATGACAAGGTGCGGTATCCTTCTGAAACACATACGGCCTACTATTGAATACTCTAGTGTTCCAAAGCTACACTATAGAATGATGAGTCTAGGCTAGATGAGCTTTTTATTTGTCGGCTATTAGGATAAAAAGAGAGCGATTGTAACGGTTAAGGATCGATGTTCATTCGACACACACGTGCGCACATGCACATATGTGTGTCGTACCGTTCATTTATAAATCATACTCATCTTCTATGGTTCACTATCGGTATGCCCTCTCCTTGGAATATAGCTATAGTCTCCAGCATTCTAATGTAGCCATCGGAATTGAGCCAGCACAGGAATGTAGCACTCGCGCCTGCAGATCGGCCAAAAATGCGTCGGTGCGGAAGTAAATTTATCGTCCAGAATGTTTTCTTCTTTTTGATACTTCCTCGTAATCGCCATTCCATCTCTCTCCGGATGGTTCTAAAATGTTCAGAGAACACTGCTGATGGTGCGGTTTTGTTTTCCGGTGCGAATCATCATGACGCACGTGAATCTTTTCCATAATTTGGGCGGGTTAAACATTTTTAATGCCAATCACGTCAAAAACTCAATCACGAATGGGGAACAGAACTGTAACTGTCAAATTTCAAAACACCCTGTATATTTACCAACGGTTGGCCGTATTAGACTAATTTTTTACTACATAGCAAGGTAGTCAGACCCTGCTACGGGGGGACGGTCCGAATGTGATAGTATAATGAGCAAATAATTGATTGTAACAGAATGATCATTAAAAAAATGCATCAGATGATTGAAATGCTAGTTTTACTCAATAGAATAATCTATAGCTGATCTACCAGCATTCCATGTGACACAACCAACAGCGTTAAGGGAAATAGGCGTTGATTTCTATCGACTTGTATTTGTCTAGGGTAAACAAAGACATTAGTTTACATTTATAAGTAGAAGTAGAAACAAGTTAAAGGTTTCATAAACTGAATCGAATCTTTACAATGATTTATTTTCATAGCTATCAACAGGCCGTTTCTCCCTCGACGTTAGAAATGAGATTCAATTGAACATCCTTCCATTCAGAGCATCAATTTTCGGTGGATTGTAAAAAGCAGTATTTACATTCATTCCAATACCATACAAGAGTAATTAACTTATATAGAAGTAATGAAAGACTTACCAATCATTGTCATCATAATTATTAACTCTCGGACGATCCAACATACTACAATGTGCTGTACTAGAGCAATTTTGGTAGGGTCCAATGGCGTTTAGTCTCATATGTACATGTTGTATATATGTTGTAAATGTTTACAAAAATGTTGGATTGAAACNATGTTCATTCGACACACACGTGCGCACATGCACATATGTGTGTCGTACCGTTCATTTATAAATCATACTCATCTTCTATGGTTCACTATCGGTATGCCCTCTCCTTGGAATATAGCTATAGTCTCCAGCATTCTAATGTAGCCATCGGAATTGAGCCAGCACAGGAATGTAGCACTCGCGCCTGTAGATCGGCCAAAAATGCGTCGGTGCGGAAGTAAATTTATCGTCCAGAATGTTTTCTTCTTTTTGATACTTCCTCGTAATCGCCATTCCATCTCTCAGCGTTAAGGGAAATAGGCGTTGATTTCTATCGACTTGTATTTGTCTAGGGTAAACAAAGACATTAGTTTACATTTATAAGTAGAAGTAGAAACAAGTTAAAGGTTTCATAAACTGAATCGAATCTTTACAATGATTTATTTTCATAGCTATCAACAGGCCGTTTCTCCCTCGACGTTAGAAATGAGATTCAATTGAACATCCTTCCATTCAGAGCATCAATTTTCGGTGGATTGTAAAAAGCAGTATTTACATTCATTCCAATACCATACAAGAGTAATTAACTTATATAGAAGTAATGAAAGACTTACCAATCATTGTCATCATAATTATTAACTCTCGGACGATCCAACATACTACAATGTGCTGTACTAGAGCAATTTTGGTAGGGTCCAATGGCGTTTAGTCTCATATGTACATGTTGTATATATGTTGTAAATGTTTACAAAAATGTTGGATTGAAACACTGGTATGTAGTCCCTCAGCTGATGCGTCTTTTTGGGAATATTCGAAAGTTGTACCTTTCGTGGACAGTTTGACAAATCTACTACCAAAACGGACGCCTATGCACTGTAAGCGACGAGTACTAATTACCGGTGTTGAACGCTGACTACGATGTTATAGTTATTAACGATCGTAGCTTTAGCGTTTTCTAAACGTGTTTAACTTTTAACTTTTAAGCCAACTGTTCGCATTATGAGAACACTTTCATGTCGGATATCATAGATCCTGAAGTGGTGACTATTTCGTTCATGAACACGCTTGCCGATGCACAACGACTTATTACAATTACAGTTTAACGTCCGTACTCTGAAGAACCGATGAAATAGCTATTAGGAGTAAAAATAATATATGTATCAACAATAGTATTATTAATTGTCAGTTTTGGCTAATTTTATAATAAACGTTTGATTTGGTTTCAGTGTATGTCAAAGCTTCTCCATATAATTGAAGAAATCACTGACGAAGGAGCGGAGAAAGCGATATTTGCTTTGTTGCAAATATTACTTTCCCATCAATCTAGATCTAATGATTTGTTACTGTTTGGACAGTATATGGTAAAATGTATACCTACGGTAAGTGTTAAAGTTCTCGTATATGTTTTTAGTTACGTTTTATGTTTGAACGAATAACTCACCTTTTTTAACCTTTATTAATTTTCGGCATATTGTTTTTTTAGAGATGCAAAGTGTATTCTTTTCATAACTTTTATTCATTTTTGTGAATATCGAATATTTTTTGATACTGAAAATTTTAATGTTATTTTACTTAGCGAGGCAAGTGTCAACCATTTAATATTATAACATGTATCGCTTTATTGTTGACAATACGGCGTTAAGCCGTCATAATTAATAATAAATAAATATGTGTCCCTTTTCGTGGATTCAGTCCGGATTTGAAATATAAATTGTTTACTTAAGTTGTTGACTAACTTATTTATACTTATATATATTACACAAATTATTCATATATTTTCCTATTTACTACATATTCTAATGCTGCCATATGTATCTTTACGTTTCCAGATGGAAACTTCATTTGAACAAAGCACAGAAAAGCTTACGGATCGACATGTACATCTACGGAATCGTGGTCTGAAGATTTTGCACAATTTGTTCTATGGAGCAAATAATATAATCCATTGGAGATTTTGCGATGAAATGTTTCGCGTACTGGGACTGGATTGGGTACTGTTGTTTATGCAACCACATTTGCACTACACATCCGCACTTTGGGGATTCCGATTGTTAGTGTCAATGCTCACCAGAGAGTCCATTCTTATTCGGTTTAGGGAAGGAAAATGTACAAATGCCGATGAAGGTTACCTGAAAAACACAGAAATAATTATGCATTCCCGAAATGCCATTTTACTTTCATCAAAATTTCCATCCCAAGTTTTAGGTGGATCTGTAAATAACACAGTTTTAGAAGAAAGCGCTGCTTCTAATCAAACTGCATCTTTATTAATGGGATTTCCTTATTTGGAATGGTTGTTAATACATCGTACCAATATTCCCGAAGTATTTTCATTGCTCATCGCATTGATGGTTGGTTATCCGGTAAAATCATCATTAATTCCTTCCAAAGATAATAATCTTGAGTCAATTTGGTCTTTTCTTTGGTCAACAAATGCTCATGCACGTGGCAGTCCGTTACTAGAAAAAATGACTTTCTGCACTGAAGCACTTTGCATTTTGCTCAGTCTGACAAGATCTATTGTGCATATTAAAATATCTGATGGGAACTCAACTGTAGAAAAACAGATTCCACCACACTGGTTACAATCGCATCCGTGTGAAATATTAACCTTGTTTATGTCGTTTTATAAGCATCTTCCGGATTTTGCTTCAGTTACTTTAAGTGCAGAAGTGATTGCTTCACTTATCGCCATACTGTTTACGCCATCTACAGTGAATGACATCGATAACAATATTTCAACCTCGACGTTATCTGGAACACCAGAAAATACAGCCGCAAACACAATAGCCATTTCAAAATCATCGCTTACACCAACTTCTCCGAAAACGGACGACATAAAATCAGAAATAAACATTCAGTCAGTAGATGACACATTGGAAAAGACAGCACAATTAGCAAAAATGCAGATTGATGAGGTTATATCCATGCAAGTTATGGATGTTTTGCAAACTATAATTGTTGATTCGCTCATGTTGGTACATTCAGCAAAATCTCCACCCGTCATAGACATGGTACTAGACTTTTTCATAGCTGGCAATACTATTTCCGACCATCAACGTAAATCCTTTTTGACCAACATTATATCATTACTAATGAAAAATGATGCAATGAAAAACATTATTGTTGAAGGCCAGATTAGCGTTCTAATCAGCAGTAATCAAATGAAATGTAGCGGACAGGAACACGTGGTGGCTAACGTTTTCTACGTAGCAGCCCGATTTGTTGACAAATTGTGGCAACATATGTTATTAATCGATGGTCGTCAAATTTTTGAATACTGCGTTTCTTTATTAAAACACGCAAAACGCAATGCAGGATCTACATCGTTATCAGTACATCTTTCAGGTAATATGGGTGGTAGTGGAACCAACATTGCAAGCGGAAGTTCTATGGATTCTTTGTTCCGTTCCCTGAATCGCTGTATACTTTACCTTTTGGCTTATCCATCAGTTCCGGTGAATGCAAGTTTAGTGGACGTATTGCAAAAACTGATGAGTAATCGTTTATTGGTTTTTGGTGCTGGGAATCATGATCCCGACTTCATTGGATGTTTGACATATTGTATTCTCCAGCTTCACAAGGGAGAGAGCATTATATTAACCAGTACACCGCAATTTGATCAAGAAAGAACAACCACGTGGCATGTGGAATCCTTTCTAAAGGATGAGTATGTAGAATATGCTTCCAGTCAACTTCAACGTGATGAAGTTGCAATCGGACCATCATCGGAATTAGAGAATATAGCTTTTAGAGTTTGGGAGGAACTTTATGTATGCAAGAAACCAGTAATAGAAGAAATATTCAAGGTAACACTTACACAACCATTTCACAATTCTCGTGCTCCAAACATGGCATTCACTCACGAACAGATTTTTGATTCCGCCTGCAAACATTGGCTGGCATACGTACAAAGAGAAAGGCATTCTACCTCACGAAATCCTTGGGACGTGCATAATAGCATACAATCTAAAATTCAAAAAGTAACCGGTGGTCTGACACGGCTTACGAGTCGAACGAAATTAAAAAAGGAAATAGGAAAACGACAAGGATTTGTAACGGAAGAATTCAGCAGTGAAAGTAACAGACAGTTTCTGAATGCCAAAATTTCTCTTGTAAAGGAGTTTTGGAATTATTGTTTAACACAGCAAGGAAATAGTTATATGCACACCAAGCGCTATATTCATCAAGATTGGTTGCAAGTGGAAGCAGAGTTAATACGTGAACGAGGCATATGGGGTCCAGAATGCTGTGCTGACTTCACAAAATGGACTCTTGATAGCACAGAAGGACCGTATCGAATGCGAAAAAAGATGCTGAAGAATTTGTTGTTTTTTGTGCATTATCCACCGCCTATTGATCTCGTAGATGTGGTCGATGCGGAAGAACATCTGCATCAACGACAACCTAAGAGCCGTATAGCCATCAGTTATGACAGTTCAAAGTACAATAAATTTGTGAAATTATACCAAAATATGTTTCCTGAGCAATTTGAACAGGACATGAACACAGGCAATAAATCACCGAGAAACAATGCTGCAAAGAAGTCGGAATACTCCAAAACGAAATGGTAAGTTATACAAATATTCTATATCTAATATGAATAGCTAAGATAAGATAAAAAAATGAAAAACGTAAGAAAATTATACCTCGTCCAGAAACGATCGAAATTTAAAGGCATTAGATACTTTGCATGTTACACTCTGCAACGCTGTTTTGTTTATCTGGTCGTTTGTGAGCACATTGCGAGGAATGAAAAAAAGAAGATCTAAAGTAAACAATTTAGATGCAATTTTATTTAGACCTATTCGATATTAAGACCTATTTCAATATTACGATTACAGTAGGATCTATTCTAAACCAGCACTATACAAACATATTTACAATGATTACTATTGTTATGTTCATCCTTGTCGATAAGTAGAGTAATTCTTAGTTGTGGTCTCAAGCGCTAACTGCACGAACACAATTCATTGACAAATTGCTTTTTCGCTTGCCGTCCAATATGGTACAGGCACCTCCAGAAACACGAATTTTCATGGATTTCGAACAATTCCTTCTTCTATTGACGTATTCCTTGACTAACAACACTAGTTACATAAATTCATGCAAAAAAAAAACGACGAAATTCACTGTTTTTCTCGTACCAATAATGGTCACCAACGATTTATTGTACTAAAATTGGAACTAAAATACGTTTTGACATATCAAGCGCAGTATTTTGACAGAAAAAAAGTTATGCACATTCTTTGAGATGTATGGTACATTTCAAGAATGCGCTCCGTCTAAACCAGCTTTTACAGTGTTATCATTTGCTGAACACTTTTCTTATCGCAGCCCGGAGGTCGATTATCCAGAACTTCATCATCATTAAATATAGATCATTTGTTAATAGAACTAGTTGTTGATACTCGTCCATTTAATGATATTGCTTCTTTCTTTTCTTGCATGGTGAACTAGTGTCGCCATGATTTACGACAGTTTTACTTTTGTAGTTTAGGCGTATTTTTTCTTTTCTGTGATGGGACGTTAACTTTTTTAAAGCATTGAGTTATTCCAAACTAATGCGCTACTTTTGTGTGTTTCTGATGACTTTTTAATTTTGTTTCAGTGTTAAAAGCGACGAAAAAGGATATTGTTTAGAAAACGAGGAGGACTTGTCGTTTTCGCTACCAGATAATCAAATATTGTTGCGGCTTTTGGAGGACAAAGAAAAGGTGATATTTTAAGACTTTTTGCAAGTAACAGTTACAAAAATGTTTAATTGCAATCTTCGTTTCATTCTTTTACCATAGGTGTCTAACATTTTTCGCACGGCTCGTATACAAGGTTTGGATACCTTCGAAGGTTTGATGCTGTTTGGAAAAGATTGCTGCTATATTGTCGATGGATTCACATTGCTTTGTAATCGAGAAATACATGATATCGATTCATTGCCTCCCGAGAGCTTCGATCCAATTTTACCCAGCACTACTTCAGGAAACTGTCCAGTGTAATATTTTTTTCTCAATTTTAATTTAGAATAAGGTCTTGAATATCGTTAATATAGCAACCTGTATTAATCATGTGAACTGTTGCAGCGATTGTGTTGGGATTAAAATGTGCCTTTACTATTTAGTGTGAACTTCATGTTAATGACCAAGAAACAGTACTTTCTGGGTTCACCCTTGCTCTGCAACCATGCCATGCATAGTTATTGTGGATTGTGAAGGAATTCATGAGGAGGAATCGACCTCTAAAAAAACTGGCTGGCAAAGAGATATGCCTTTTCACCCCTGCGATATTGCAATGGGTTGACAGCAAATGAAGTAACATGTTTAATGAACAATGAAATTACATACTCATGCTATCATTCTATAATAGGCTGTAACATTAATTTATGTACCTTAATATTTTTTGTTTATTTTCTTTATTTCGCAGGTCTCGAAACATCAGACAATTCTCAAAAATAATTTATGAAGATATCCGCGAAATACACAAACGTCGTTATTTGTTACAGCCAATTGCTTTAGAAATTTTTTGTGGTAACGGACAAAATTATTTGTTGAGCTTTCCTCAAAAAGTGCGTAACAAAGTTTTTCAAAAAGTATCTTCCATGGCAACACAGATTGCAGATAATGCGCAGCAATCTGTAGCAGGACAGAAGAGAACAGCAAATGTAGAACAAACCACAGGCCTGTTGAGCAGTTTAATAGGGGAAACCTCGGTGACTCAACGTTGGGTGGTAAGTATAATGCATCAAGCATTATATAAAATATAATTTTTTATCAAAAAATTCGATAAAAAAATCATCATAAGCTCCCATTCTTATACATCGGATAGCTAGTAGGATTGAAGAATATTTTACAATCCTTCAATTCAAGTTATCGTATGCTTGATAGTTTCGTGATAATTATGGAGTCATTAATTTCTCCATTCCCCTTTTCTCCATTCCCCTTTTTCTTTTTCAAAGGATTAACCTTTGACATTTTGTCTTGACTTTTTCCAAAGGATTAACCTTTGACATTTTGTTTACGGTTTACGGATTTTTGCAATAACATAACATAAGACATAAGTCGGGGCGCCCCGATGGTGTATTTGGCATCGGCGCTAGTTTCAACACGACCGGACCGGTCCAAACTCCCGGACCGTCCCCCGTAGTATGGCTACCGGTCTATATAATTAAAAAGATGATTGTCATGGCTATGCAATAGTAAATAGTGGTACATTAGTGGTACTATTTGTCGAGTAGACCAGAAATTTTTAACATAAAATTGTAGGTATAGTTTGTGGGACTGAGTAAGAAACTCGATGGTTTAATATGTCTATCGGTTACCATAACCTTGCTTACCTTACGTAGCTTTTATTTATTGAAGTGTTCTTTTTATCAAATGATTTCTATCGCCTAACACTCAATTGGAGATCAAAAGCAAAAAATCTTATGTTGATTATTTCAGTTGAAGCTTTTAAACGAAATAATAATTAATCTATATATACATGTTCTAATTTCTCTTTTATCCTAGCGTGGTGAAATATCGAATTTCCAGTACCTCATGCATTTGAACTCTCTAGCAGGACGATCGTATAATGATTTAATGCAATATCCTGTATTTCCTTGGATATTAGCAAATTATGATTCAGTACATTTGGATCTCAATGAACCGTCTAATTTTCGGGATTTGTCAAAGCCTATGGGAGCTCAAACAAAGGAACGTCTGGATCAATTTCTTAAACGATATAAAGACTGGGACGATCCCCAAGGAGACACTCCACCATATCACTATGGAACACATTACAGCTCGGCTATGATAGTTTGTTCCTATTTAATTAGACTAGAACCATTTACGCAACATTTTCTTCGTTTGCAAGGAGGACATTTTGATTTAGCTGATCGCATGTTTCACAGTATTAAAGAAGCTTGGTATTCAGCTTCCAGGCAAAATATGGCTGACGTAAAAGAACTAATTCCAGAGTTTTTTTACCTTTCTGAATTTTTGGAAAACTCAAATAGTTTTGATCTAGGCACAAAGCAAAATGGTGAAGTTTTGAATCATGTTGTACTTCCTCCATGGGCAAAAAATGACCCCCGTGAATTCATTCGCATGCATCGAGAAGCTCTGGAGTGTGATTATGTTAGTCGCCATCTTCATTTGGTAAGTGAAATTTGTATGTTATATAATAATATTTATTCCAATTCATATAATACATGTAACGCATCTATTGGAGTGTAACTAAGTTCGTACGGTGTACATTTCAGTCATCGTATATGATTTTGTTGGGCAACATTGTCCTTTTGAAGTGTCGTCTATATGATATATTTTTCATTTGCTATCATTTTTTTTCTGGAGTGAATGTCACATTGTTTCTGTGAGATTCAATAATATCAAAATTTTTCCGAATAAAATGTTTTTCCATTATATCTGGATGAACAAAATTGCTAAGATAGCAGTCCGCTAAAGATAGAGAGAGATAGAAGGATTATAGGCAAGGTTCGGTGAAGATCCTGCACAAACGCAACACAAACATTCTCCCATCGTTTCCCATATCGTGAGAACGAACAGGCCGTATATCTATTTCTCCTATCGTTTAAATGCAATGGAAATGATCCGGAAGGTCGTGAAATTGGTACTAATAAAAACGTATCTAGAATCACTGAAATGGGAAGTCCTACCCAGCCCATTGCACCTTTTGATTGCCATCTCTTCCGAACGATGCAACATGGCCTAACTGAGCAGCACTTCTCGAACTATGATAAGGTTAATAAAATGGATCGATGCATCGTTAGTGCGTTAAAGAACCGAACTTTTTCCGCGATGGAATCCATAGCTGGATTAATATAGTAATTTGCGACGGAAATGATTTTGAACATTAAATGAATCACCAATTTATAAGAATGAAGCTTTCTATTTCGAGAAAAATAACACGAACTTATTTATAGTCAAATAACACATCGCTCCAATTTTTGGTCACATTTCAGACAACAAAAACTAACCACTATGTTTAACGAAAAAAAGTGACTTTCAGATGATGTTGTACAATAAATTTTGTCATATGGGCAATAAATGTACGTTGTACAGGAATATATGTTACATGTTGTTAAATGTACGGTAATAACACATAGCCTTTGTTGATTGCGCACTGCTTTCAATAGGAAAAAACTGAGGCATAATGATTGAGAAATTATTATATCATTAGCATTATGGGGATTATGCACAACAAATTCACTTCTATTGTCTGTGACCTGGAGCTTTAATACGGTCAAGCACCGATTCGATGCGGCATATTCTACCCATAAAAACCATTTAATGCTAGAAATAGTTAAATGTTTCACTGTTTAGTGTTGCGAGAACAAACAAAAACGATACGTAAAATAATGATACATCGCAAGTCCAGAAAAATAAAAACATCGGTTCTGCAAAAAAAAACATAAAAAATAAATAAAACATAGAACAATAAAAACATCGGTAGCATTGATCTTTTCCGCCGTTTTGGTGATTATATCTTTCTGGCGTGTCTTTCAAATAATACGTATTCATTCTTGTTGTTAAGAACTTGTAAAATATACAAGTTATTACAGTTTGAGTTTAAGCTGTGACCTATTAAAGGAGAGATAATTTGTCAATATATCATTTACATGGTCATTAAAATCAGTTGTTGGAGAAATACGCTTCTTTCTTAATGATCAACTGTAACAGATTGTTTTTCCTGAGTTCATAATATTTTGTTCAATATTTTCTGAATATACTCAATACGTTAAACATAGCGGTACGTCCACATTGTTTTCTGGAACGTTTCAGACCGAGAATCTATGTACCGTATTTTAGCGTGTATAACGATTCCCGTGATGAATTATACGATATTAAAATGAAAACAGTTTTTTTTACTTCTTATTGCCCAATTTCGTCTTCACAGCTATTTTCAATCGAATTAACAATTATATCATAAACTGAACTTAAGTTTTGTGATAAATTTATTAATTTCTCTACAGTGGATCGACCTAATCTTCGGATTTAAGCAACAAGGACAGCCTGCGATCAATGCTGTCAACGTGTTCCATCATCTGTTTTATGAAGGAAATGTGGATATTTATAAGTATGTTTGTTAAACTCCGTCTATTTTTATGAGCAAAAAGTAATTGCTATTTCAACTGTTGAACTGTTTTAAATTTTGATTTTGCAGCATTGAAGACCCGCTTCAGAAAAATGCTGCAATAGGATTCATCAATAACTTTGGTCAAATCCCAAAACAACTATTTCGAAAACAACACCCAGCCAAGCGAATGACACCGCCGAAACAATTTTCTATGCTAGTTGATGTAAGCCCGCTAATACCTCCACAGTCCCCAATCGGAGGCACACCAGCAATCAACTATGAGAAAATTTTCTTTTATCATCTTAAAAATTTAAAATCAAGCCAACTACCCATCAAAGGTAAGATATGCAAAAAGTTGAAACTTGTAATGTGGGTATTTTGACGTGTGTATAATATAAAATTATATAAAGCTTACATTGACGCATTGGTAACGATCTGGAATATAGACAATTTCATTGCTACAAGCATTTGTTTCTTTTTGTAAGGCGATGTAAGGTTTATTCGTCCGATTTATTGATATACGACAAAATACCCGAGAATAACCTATTACATGGAAAGTGGGAAGATAATGTATTATTTTGTATCGTGCTACATTCAAAAATAGTGAATAGATTATCTTTACAAAAACGCAAATATATTGCTGTATCAATTGTGAAATTCTTTCCATTTTCATTTATGTATTTTAGATAATTTAATTGAATACCATTTTATCTTTTATTTCAGAACTAAAAGGTCCAGTTGGACAAATAATACAGCATGAAAAAAATATAATATCTGTTGAACAGAACAAAACTTTAATACCAAAATCATATAATCGATACGTAGCTTGGGGTAGCGCCGATCATTCTTTACGTGTTGGCTGTTACGATTCAGATCGAACATATCATGCCTGGGAAAATATCGATAGCTGCGGCGATATTATTTGTTGTGCGTGCCCAAGCGCTAAGCTACTTATAATAGCTGGCACCAGTTCCGTATTATCAGTATATAACATGGATGCGAAGATGAAAAAACTATCTCTGAAACAAACATTGTTTGGACACTCCGATGCAGTAACTGCTCTAACGTCAAGCACCGCCTACAACATCATTATAAGCGGTTCTCGCGATCAAAGTGCTATAGTTTGGGATTTGGCACGATTGCAATACGTGCGTCAATTAGTTGGACACATGGGTGTAATAGCGGCTGTCAGTATAAATGAATTGACGGTAAGTGAAAAGTTACTCTTATGCAAAAGATGATGGAATCCAAAAGCCTATTGATGTTTTGTGTATTTTTCGTAGGGTGATATTGCGACATGTTCCGGTACTTGGTTGCATATTTGGTCCATTAATGGCCAACAGTTGGCTTCTGTTAATACCAGCATGGGTAGTTCTGATCGGATGCAGCAAATTCTTTGTGTGACGTTTTCAAGCATTCGTGAATGGGATACTAAGAATGTCATAATTACTGGCTCGACCGACGGAGTAGTGCGGGTATGACAACGTATATTGTTAATATGAAATTACCTTTATATTTCAACAGCACTACAGCCTTAACGACGTAAAAACTTTGAGCTAAACATATTTACTTTTAGCTTTGTAATTGTACTATTTATTTAGCAGCTAATTACTATTACTACTAATTTCTGGAATGCATCTATCGTTTCAGCTGTGGTCAATAGAGTTTGTTTCGAATGGATCACATCAATCAATAGAGGATTTGTCACAGACGTCTTCAAAATCGAAATCTGATGCAAAAGACAATAAGGTGCAATCACTAGAAAGTAAGTAAAATCGTATGTGTATATTTCGTGGATATTCAACCAGATGGAATTAATATATTTTCTTCAAACCATTGTAAATGATATTTAGATATATTTTCGTGGGAATTGAGGTCTGACGGTCACGATAACTGACAATTAAATTAAAAAATCAAATAACAAAAACGGCTTGTCAACTGCGAAAATCAAAGTTTTTTTAAAGGAGGTGAATACTTAGCATTTGACAGAATGCCAGTATGAAAGTCAGTTTGACGAGTGGGGTTGATGTTTGCTTATCAATACAGTCCACATACACAGTGATAATAGTGCTGGATTTCACCGTCAGCACCGATAAAAGGATCGTTGTAAAAGTGATCTAAAGCGAGATACGGCAATAGCAATATTCGCAGCAGGAAATGTGTTAAAAATAGTTTGTACGAATCTTTTTATTGATGTATGTTAGAACGGCCTGGCCGTATTTGATGAATTTCTATCACGTAGCCGGCTTGGCTGTTACGGGGGGACGGACCGAATGCGATTTTGAACCGGTCCTGTCGTGTAGAACGAGGATCGTACCCTGGCGGCACAAGATCATTAGAAGTACCACGATTAATACAGTTATAAGGTAAACGAATAAGTCTATGAAGAGAAAGACCTATTCGTACAATTCAGCTGTCAAAATCTGAACTCAACATAAATAATTAAAAAATATATACCGTTATGCTTGCTATTGCATTATCTTTACTGTACACATCTGTGCTTTTACTGTTGCTGCGTTTTTGATCGACGGTTTTGTTAGAATGTCTACCTGCATCTGATCTGTGGGCAATATTCTAGTTGTACTTTCCCACGAGCATGCTGGTCCTGTATGAAACGTTCCTTGGTTTCAATATGCTTGGATTTTCGACTCACTCGTTCCGAACGAACCAAAGCCAAACATCCTTGGTTATCCACCATTATGAGTGTTGGTTGATTCTGTTTTTTCATACAAATCTTTAAGCAACTTTCTGAGCCACAGCGCTTCTTGACGAGTTTCGCTGAGGGCTACATATTCTGCCTCCATTGAGAAGAGACTGACACATGTTTGACGACGACTGGCCCACAAAACACAGCCACCTCCAAACTTAAATAATATGCCGGATGTCGATCGACGACTCTCCGCATCACCTGTCCGAGAATCCAAGCAATTCATGCTGTTGTTCCTCGCCGAGTTGTAGTTGGTAGTTCTTTGTTGTTACAAAACAGTATGCTTTCTGATCTACCGCATAGCCAACAAACGTCAGTTCCGGAGCTTTGCTGTCCAGCTTTTTCCTTTTTGTTTTCTGGTACGTGAACATAGGCTCTCTCTCTTTTTTTTTGGCTTAACGACCTACTTGGTCATGCTGGCCATCAAATGGCTTACTAGTCTATTAGATACCACGTAGTTGCATAGTCAGTGGAACGGTTCGGATGAGATTTGAATCCGGTCGTGTGGGACTAGCGCCGTTTTCCAATACAACACCGGGCCGCCCCCGGAACGTGACATGAACATAACCCTTACTTCCGAATACTCGAAAATGGCTCAGATCAGGCTTTCTTCCCCACCACAGTTCAAGTGAGGTTTTAGGAATGGATCTGGACGGAAGTATGTTTTGAAGATACGTGGCTGTTAAAATTGCCTCTCCCCAGAATCGTTCATTGCCGCGTCAACCAACATACATGTGGCCATCTCTGTTAGTGACCGATTTTTACGTTCGGCAACTCCGTTCTGCTGAGGAGAATAAGCGGTAGTGAATTGTGGTTGTATTCCTTGCTTGTTATAAAACTTAAGCAGTTCGTTGTTGTTGAATTCTCCCCCTCCATCGGATCTCACCACCCGTGGCTTACGACCGAAAATATTTTCGGTACGATACCCATCGTACATAGTCCATCAGCTTTTCCGCAGCGTCTGATTTCTGTGTCAACAGATAAGTCGTTGTGAACCGAGAGAAATCATCTATGATGACCATGAAGTACTTGTTTCTACTAGGTGTGGTGTTCTGCATAGGTCCACAGATATCTGTATGAATGATGTCCAAAACCTGCGACGACTTTCGTTGGATAATGGGGGGAAACGGCAATCGAGCCGACTTTGCTTCCATACAACAATCACACACCAATCGTAAACCGCAATCACTTACACTAATTCCGGTAGCCATTCCTTCCTTCAGCACTCGTTCAGCAGCAGCCCAATCTCGATGTCCAAATCGTCTATGCCACTGGTGCTGGCAATTTACTTTATGCTGGCCATGCAATGCGGCCATCGAAGCCTCGACTACGTTGGGATAATACAGCCCGTTGTGACGTGTTCCGGTGGCAACCACTGTACCATCTGTATTCTCAATTTTACATCCGTCATTATCGAAGGATACTTTCAGCCTTTTCTTTGACAACTTCCCGACCGATATCAGGTTTGTGGATAGCCCTGGTACGAATTTTACATCGTTCATGTCAATCTTCATGACTTTGCCGGAACCGTTTACACCATACAACACTCCTTTTCCTTCGCCTTTGATTTGTGTCTTCTTACCGTCTGCCATGGAACCTGACACTTAGCTGCCATGTGTCCACGTTCAAGGCATCGGAAGCAGTGCTTCACGCCCTCTGAAGTCTTCGGGGCGGCATGTACCATACACGCTGTGTATTTCAAGAAAAGCCGCTTACCCACCAGATGATCTGCATCCGCCCATGGCAAACGCACCCTGGCTCGCTTGGTGCCGTCTCGACGCTCCCACATGGTAATGGTGGCCTCGATCTTCGGCTTCTCCAACTGAATCTGCATAGCCTTGCAGAGGTCGTCTTCTTCAGTCATCTGATCGATGTGGAGTATGAGGATCTCCGCCATCTCGGTGACAACCTTCGCGACTCCCTTTGCACCAAGCGCTTCGTGCACCTTAGCACACAGTGCAACGCTGTTGACGTCTCGGCTTAGTGGCAGCCGCAGATTATCTTTCGGAGTGCGCTTTCCGTCACATATCTGTTGTTGGTGGCCCAGTAGCACTGGGCTTGTACGTACCGCCTCGTACATAGTCCGGAAGCTACTGCCCTCCGCCGGTACCACCACAATTTCGTCCGGTCGCTTTCGGGTTGGTCGGCGTTTCTCGCTACTCACCGCCCCAAAACGCTGCTGCTGCAGCAAGGTTGGCCATTGGCCGGGCTGCTGGTGCTGCAGCCGCCCAGACCGTAACGGCTGCTGGTGTTGTTGCGGCCGCTGTTGCTGTTGTTGAGGCCGCATCTGCTGCTGCTGCCGCTCTTCCGGTTGACGGTTTCGCGGCTTGCGACGGACCACCTCGGCCCAAGAGCTTCCATCCTGTTGCAGGCACTGCTGCTGCTGCTGTTGGCTCCACCGAGCGACGAACACCGATCACCTGCGCGAGCAGCTCGTTCAACGCATCACGATCTCGCTGATTCATGGTTCGGAGCTTCTCCATTTCTTCCTCCGCCTTCGCCTCTCTACGCGCAAAATCTAACCGCGCCTCCTTCTTCGCCTCTTCGAACTGCCTGCACATCTGGATGAGTTCTCCGTGCATCAGTTCATTTTGCTTTCGCATCTCCTCATATTTTTGCTCCATTCTCTGTAGAGCCTCCCTGAGCAGATTTATCTCTGCTGTTACTGCCGTGGATGACGTGGAGGTCAGCCTCGGAACATCGACCGTCGGTAGCCGATTGAGCACCACCTTCGGCTCCACAGTGGCTGGTAGTCGACCGTCGACTAGCTAGGGGCCTCAGGGTTCTTGCGGCGCCCGGAGCGCCAACCGCTTTCGAAGACATATTACAGATGGTCAGGAGCTATACCGCACAATCTCATTACAACAGTCCTCCAATGCCTCCCTATGGGAAGAAGATTACCCAAAAGATGGTGGTTTGGGATTTACTTACTCCCTCCCCGGTGCTCTGGTTGACGTTCCGCCTCGAGCTGATGTCTCCCAGTCTTCTTAGTTAAATTCGAGCAGTCCGTTTCAAGATTCGAGCTTTGCACTATACTCGGAATTCATACTCCGAATTTTTCTGGCACGTTTTTGAATTTTCCGCGCCGTTTCAAAATTTCGAGCAGTTCAGATGTCCGATTCGAGCAGTTGAATGTTCCCGAATAATTAAGCTCAAATTTTTTCGCACACGTATTATAGTTTTTCATGCACCAATCCAGAATTTTCCTAATGGACCTAATGAATCCACTGAAAAATTTTTCCAGTGATTCGAAAAATGACTGATCATTCGTCATGTGTGCACTAGCACCACTGTCAATAACCCAGCTACTCGACGTTTCCTTTTTCATTACGGTGAAAGCAACGCTTTGTGACTCGCCCAGCCTGACAGCGTTCTGCTAAATCACCCATTCGAGCACTTTTCTTCGTCATTCTGAACCGTGGTTTACGCGAAACTGTCTGACGTTTACCGAAACGGTGAGTTGAGGGTGAATTAACGGTTCCGTGTTCTCTTCTGAATTTATTCCATCAGATTCCGCTTGTTCCCTCACACTCATTCAAGTTCTATGACGTGCACGACACACGCTCACCCTTTTCGTATTCATTTCTGTTGGTAAACATTGTGAAACACAAA
>CM032177.1:8303868-8436065 GCA_018908115.1 Anopheles rivulorum
TTAACATACAAAAAAGCTTCAAAAGCTTCCAAAGATTGTTTTCGCCACCAATTCCGAGCGAAAACGAAAGCCTTCACTTTGGTCGACCGTACGCGATGTTTTCCCCTCTCAGTCGTTGATATGACGTCATCAACATGCGTTGCGCTTTCGTTTACAACTTGCATACCACAAATCACGCAAGATTTATTTTGAACAGGAGGATTGGGTGAACCGTTGCAGTTTTTGCGAATTCTACAAGCAGTCCAACGATTAAGTTAATATTTCTGGCATTGAAATATAACAATTATCTTTAATTTTGAAGAAATAGTTATTGTTTGCATGTCTAGACATTTATAGTCCACGCTATGAGGAAGTGGAGAGTACAGCAAAGTGAAAATGTCTTTTTTTTTCAGCTGCTTGTTGTACACAGATATGATTTTTCTCATTGATATTCGTTTAATTATCAAAAAATATACATTTCCAAATTTATTTTAAAAGAGAAAAAAAAAACACCTGTTGGCAAGTGTCTAAAGCATAGTTCCCGGTACATGTTAATGAAGGTATAACACTGAAGCTGATTGCGTGATATGCACGCTGAACTTAATAGCCGTTTATTATCGAAATTATGATTAAATACATTAAGTTATTGCTTGTTATTTAAGACATGAAACAGATGCAGGAACCATTCAACATTAATTGAAGCTATCGAGATCATTGTGTGAAATACGAATCTAATGAGACGCTGAATGATTTACACTTGGAATTATGAAGATATGTATATTTCAGTTTGAGTAGACTTAATGCCTCCAATAGGTTTGATTTCATTTAAAATAAACGATTGACTGAAGACAACACAGTTATATTCTTCAGCTATTAAACCCCTATTTAAAGCCTTCTGCATTTGAAGGTCATTTTCTATCCAACTATTCCTGGAGATCACCACAGCAGTCGTATCAGTTTTCTAGGATATCATTGGCATACGGACCTACAGAAGATCAAACGTTGACTTGAAGCTGTTGCAGCTGAAGGAAAAATTGACCAGATACTCGGTATCCAAAGGGTAGAATGGATTGACGGTGAGTGTAGGTGACCACTATTCGAGAAGAACATCGAGTGCCCTTGAATATGCTAGCGTATGGCAAGAAGCAGATTGCGAAGACTGCTGAGAAATCTGTACACAGCTCTCTTCCAGAGACGAGATGCGACGCTTTGAAGAGTTAGACGAACAACACATGCAGCTTCAGTCACTGCATGAAAAGGAGAATGTCAGTTAATAGATCTAAAGCAACAAGGGACATATTCATGAAATGAATACAAGAGATTGCCGACCTGGCGTAGAGAACAGTCAAAAGTCTAATAGCGTTGTAATGTATGAACAAAGACTTTTGAGGATGAACGTCCGAAACGGAAAAGTGAACCCGCTGGATTTTATTCACTACTTTTATAGGGAACTTAACACTAACACTTACAAAGTTATCTTAAACGCGTGTAGCTTAACGAATCTAATTTGATATATCCTAACTTAACGATTAAAGGTGCGTCTACACTACAGCGTCAAACGGCAATGAGCCCATGAAGAGATGTCCAGACTATTCTGAGACGAAGTCATTATTTGTGTTATTTAGCTGAAATTTATTACACTGGACGTTATACTGAGAGTATTCAAGCTCTAAATGCGACACACATATAGAGCATTTAGGGTGGCGGATGCGACGTAATTATGAAATGATCAAAACGTCAGGAAAATCTCAGAGAAAGCCGGAAAGATAGAGTACAACAAGTGAATAAGAACCGATATGGAAACAAAGGACAATTGAACGTGGGAGAAAAATAAGGCCAAACGTCAACTTTTGGTAGAGAATAAGTAGTGGATTGTAGCATAGACCATGTCAGCAGGATTATCAGGCTTTGAGCAGATAAAAAAACCATTTTTTTAGATAAAGTCTTATTATTATAGTAAAATTAACATATAACTCTGAGAAACGAAAATTAACTAGTTGATCGTAATCTGATCGTGAACAGTTTAATGACAATATGCGTAATTGCATTGGTGGAGCCGCCTGGTAGCTCACAGTACTGCTTAACAATATTTTGTTGTTAACATTTTTATTCGTGCTAATTGTAAACATCTTGTTTGCGCCACTGTAACTGCATCAGCAGACAATAGATAAGATTTGCCGGAATGTGTATATCGGAGAAGCCGTTGTAAGAAAGAAAAAGGTGAGAAAGATGCGGCAGAAAAGTGAGGACAAGTCGATAAAAGGGCTAAACGCGAAGGATTTATCCTTTTTGTAGAAGGAAAAGCACAAAATGAAGGTCAAATTAATTTGTATTTTACGTTAGTGCGTATCTAAACAACCGAACTTAAGTGTTTTCTACAGTGTCACTTTCATTTTTGCATCATTCGTTATTGTGTGTGACGAAAGCTAGGTATGGATGATATTTCATGAATGTTACGCTTTACTACAATATCGAGCGATTTTTTGTAACATATAACATGTCATAGCTAGGTTAATCAGGTGAGGTCATACAGCAACAGCATACTTAATTTGGTCAAAATTGAAATTTATGTTTGGTACAAAGAAAACTATTCAAATTGTTCGTTTGGACGGATCAATCAGGAACATATAGTAGAAATTGATTAACTGTGCATCACTTACTTGCGATGCGTTGTGTTGAATGCGTATTCGCACTTGGTTCTGCTTGTTTTGATTGTCTAATTTGGAGACGATTTCCCAAAACAGGTTATACAGTTCTCCAAGTTTTTTATAGAATTAGAATTGATCAAAATAACTAAATGACAATGGTAAGTGCATTTGTTGCACCACAACTGATAAAATAAGTTGCATCACTTAAATATCTCAGCAAAATGGTTGTTAATGTTGTTTCTTTATTCAATTAAAAGACAATACCATATCTTTCTATTGCGATGTGATCGTAACATTCTCATGATGGTAATTTGCTTTCCTGATCCAAATGGACATAATGGCAAAGTGCTTCTATGCGATAAAATTTTAGTGGCCCTACCGAATTGCTTTGATTGTATTGTCTGCAATTTATGCTGGAATGCAGAGTAACATAAATTTGTTGGACAGAATGTTTTTATTTCATTCAATTTTATGCTGAACTTATTTACTTAACTTCGAATTTCAAACGGGCATGAATTATTTACATTACATTTGGTTTAACGAATGTATGAATGTAAGCTTAGTTAAAACTTTGTAAGTAATGTTAAAGTGTTAAGATTAAAAATATAGTTAGTCGATCTCTAGATTTCGAAGCGAGAGCATCTTTATAACCATAACTTGTCAGTATATGTAAAGAAGAAAAAGTGAGTTCTGAGAACAGTTTGAGCTGTAGAAAGGGACGTTGAGAGCCAACTGTTGCACCAAGGATTGTGTTGGTGTCGTGATAAGGAAGCAGAAAGGAGAAAATAAGGAAAACCGAGTAGCGCTTAGAGAAGAGCTAAAACCTTCATATAAAAGGGGAGCAAAAATCGGGAACAAAGAAGACGCATGTAAACTCGGCGAGTAATTGTCATCCAATAAAGTTGTGTATTTTTTCCCTTACATACATGATTTATTTAACGCTAAAAGTTTCTAAATTAAAATCATTTACATTAACAAACGTTGCAGTAAACTATATCTTTATTCATCATAAAATTACGTTATTTCCTAAGTTGTTTGATGTTGTTTTATATGTAGTAACGGGATCGGTTTCACACGGGAGAACTACTGCAAAATCGCATCCGGACCGTTCCCCCGCAACAAGGACTGACTATTTGGCAAAGTGATAAACCTAAGTACAGCAAGCCTGGTAAATGGCTGGTTTGATTCATTAAGTTTTTCACATCTTATTGCGTTGTCAAAACTTACAAGTTTTAACTTACTTACTTATGTCTGTAATGAATATCTGTAGTTGAACAATTTGTCGCTTTTGCAAATCACACATATTTACTCTTCTTCAAATCCATTGTACATGCAGTCCAAAATGTACGGAATTGTTAAAAATAAGCAAAAAACACGAAAAAAGAACAACAGTTACTATGTACCTGGTTGGTGCATTTGGAGGCTGGTATCGAAATCGATACCTTATGAGATTGAAATAGAAGCTTTAGGCTGCAACTGGTGATGGTTTTTCATCACAGACAAGCGAGATTGCTTTTGTATGCTGTCAAGTCGTATATTATCCATCAGGCGTACGTATGATTTATGGTTCTGATTGATATGAAATGATGGATTGTAACAGTTTTACCTTCTGCTTGCTGTAACTTCCCGGTACATCTGGTCGGGTGAAATAGTTAGGATGGGTTTGGATAGCTGCACGTCTGTCGGTTGTTGAAATGCAATGTCCACAGTTTGATCGACAATGGTAAAGAAAGATTCCATTGAATGAGTCGTTTTGATCTTACTTACATGTGCATATTATGTTTACATTGATTTGTAATGAATCGATGCGAGAAAATCAACATTGCTATTTGTGGATGCAATATTTCAAAATTTATTCGTTTTGGTTTATAAAAATTATGATAAATAGTTAGAAAAAAGATTGCGGTATTCTTTAACAAATGTTGCAAAAATCATAGTAAATAGTCAACAACAAGTAAAAGTCTGAACAAAAATAAACAAGCAGACTTAGACTTACATCATAAAGCCGACACAATTAAGTCGAAGTGATCAAAGTGAGTCATCGAATGGATCCAGTTTGCTTTGATTCAATTGCTTGACCAACAACAATGAAGTTTAATTTTATTTCGAAAACCACAAAAGCGAATAATTAAATTGTATCAAACTTTGTTTGCTTGTGGCTTAATTGTACCGAAATGCGAAATAAATTAATGCATCGCGATTGCCTGTATGAATAAAATTGAATATGAATAAATCTTATTACAAACTACAAACTTACTGCTTTAAAAACATAATAGCAAACAATTATGCTACGTGGAAAAACATATTAAATGTACATACGTACTTTTGTATCTTTTATTTACCAAAGGACGAGTGTAACATAGCGCTAGATATTGTACGTACAGTGCGTAAAAAAGACCAGATATATTGACCAAACACTGCTGTTGGAGTCACTACGCAAGTGCACTAGATCCTAGTAATTAAACGGTCTTAATACGAAAAGTTTACTAAGCCTGACATAATTGCTCAGCAAAAGAGTGCCGTGGGTTTATGTAAAAAATAACACCCCATCGTTTTATTATCCTTTTGTTAACGTCCTTCGGTCGGCCGGGATCTCGATTGCAAAAATAATGCTCACTGCAACAGCTGAATGATTCATGGAACGTGCAGCAAGGAACGTGATTTGTGGGAAATGTGCAAATTGACGCACGGTTTTAGACTGGGAGTTGAGTTATGATACATGGTCCAGTGTAGGGTTTTATAAAAATTCGAATTTAATTGCTTTGACTGTTTAATCTTTGTGCTTTATTGCATAACTTTGGCTAAAGGATTGATGGAAATGTATTCTTTATAATGTTTTCAAAACGTTTTTGTTTACTGAAGCATTGTAACCGTAGGAATAGCACTATTAAACTGTAAGCAACGCTATGAAAGTGTTAAAGTGAAATGAAATACTCAGAGTCAACCGATTGACGACAGGAGTTATTGCAGAATAAACAAACATATCGGCTACAAACATCTATTAACCTTGGAAGACAATTTGTTAGTAATTTTTGAGAAGCTTCTCTTTAGAGCGCCGTCTAATTTAAATAATTTGCAACACAAATAAAATCAAAATGGTGCTTGTGGCTTATCATAAAAGAAATCTGGATCGTAACCATTCGTTAACCTTCCAAACATAATGTTGTGCAAATGTATTTGCTCCTAGGTAATGGTTCTAATGACCAATCTCTGACACGTGAAGGACAATAGCATGAACGGCAGAACATTATTTTGTTGGACACAGAACATTTTCAAAGAACTTTGTAATCATTGGCCGTAGATGATGATGCGTCTATTACATGATACTGCAAAATACACTCAGCACGATGGGTAAACCGTAAATGAAAACGCTTCGAAACAGCAGCTGTTCGGCATTGTGTGATAGTACGGTGTGATTTCACCTTTCCTTGTACTCAGTGAATCCCTTTATTTTTTATTTCCGTTACGGAACGTGGTGAACAGCAAGTGTTGGGTAGAGATGAGCAACATGAAATACTGAAGCATATCAAACCGGTTGCCGGTAGCTGAGAAATGTTGGTTAGGACCATCATTATGAAAGCACTTCTAGACATGCGATCACGGTTTTTATGTAGCAAATCGCTTGAATATAGTTCGTTCCGGGTTAAATGTAATGTGCTTCACCAGATAATACGCTGGCTGTTTTTGTTTGCACGGCTCAAGAAATTAATTTCCAATACCCCCATTCGGTTGGGTGTTCTTCATTGCACTGTTGATTAGGTGTGTAATAACGCAAATCGGTGAATGATTTTCGGTTCATCGTTGGGGTCGTTTCTGCTCGTCATAATACTTTCTGATTGAAACGTTTATCATGCACATTATCGCAAGCAAGCAAAACACTGTTTGTTGAACAAATTATAATTGAATAGTTCAGACTTTCTAAGGAAATACTTCACAGTTATTCCTTAGTATTACCTGGCATCTATTTTTAATTTATCAACAACAATTTTTACTCCAATGAACAACAGAATTATTTCCAGTAGCGTTAACGCCTACCAAACAAGCAATTGCTTTTTAGCTTTGAATTCACAATACTTCCACACAATCGTTTATCTTTCCGGGAATATTAAATCATTTTGCAAATTCAATGCTTCAACAATCGTGGTACAAATCTTCAGCCCCTACTCGCTTCATCGCTCTAAACCGGCAAAAGCCAGATGCTGCTCGTCTTATCAGTGCGCTAGTATCCGTTAAAAGAGATTTAATTAAATCTGCTTGCCATCTACCATCGCTGTCCGGGAAGTTGGAATAGTATTTCTCTGTTTGCTTGTTCAAATTAAAAGGATTTAATAAACCTCTAATTAGTGTGAAATTAACTTTTCATCACGATTCACCTACCGCTTGAATGCAGACGACACACAAAAAGAAAAGATATTTTGGAATTTGGCTTCTGTCGATATTTCAGTGAGGCACAAATTTTAACCGGTCCTAATTTACTCACATTCGCCCTAGCTGTCTTTTGGTAGTGGGTGCTAACGGTTGTAAAGGTGGCAAGTTTGAAAAAATAAAAAAGCGCCACGAGCGTGCTCTCACAGAAATTCCATTGACATTTAGCATCTTGATTGTTGTGAAAGGATGCGCAAAATCATCATGTTTGACATGGAAATGTTCAAAGACATGACGCCGTCAAACGCTGTCACTGCACTCTTGGTGCGATTACCCAGCATGACAGATAAAACAATGAATGTAGTCAGGGGCCAGCCGAGAATTTACAAGCTAATTGACGATAGTACAGTACAGTTCGTTTTAATTAATTAGTCAAGCAAGATGAAGAAGCAAGTTTCCATTGGATCATCATCAAACAGATTCGTTCTAGGATGTTCATAAGGATAGTATATAAGCGAATAATTTGCTTATAATTAGGAAGGTAGATAAGTGAATGTGTTTTTAACGTATGTTTCAAATACTGAAAAATTATTTTAGGAACATTGTATTTTTTTCCTCTCTTTTAACAAAAGACTTTATTTTATATATTCATTCCTGAAATCGCACAACAACCTGTTTCCAACTTTAGAAATGAAAAGACCCTACACACAAAAGAAACTGTATCACTCATTAACTATTGAGCAACAACACATTTCCTAGTCTACTTTATTACACGGAACTGTCCACTTTCATACGAAACCGTCCCGTCTTGTGATGCTAAGGAAAGGAAGAAAAACAATCCAACTTCGAAATGAATGTGAGTGGAGTTGTGAAACCAGTTGAAGGCGTTTTGGTGCTGCGCTTCGTAACAGTAACAGTGCTACGATCAAATTGTCTGATGAAGAATCTGTTAGCAGTATCCTTTCCGTAGCGTAAGCGTAACAAGACTGGGGCAAACCCAACGACCATTCAAACCACGCTAAGCAGCAGTGTCTCTCGGCAGGAGTAAGTTTCCGGAAGTAGGGAAGAATGCGTTTTCGCTAACTCAAGAAGCGCCCGTGAACCGGTCTGGAATCACTAAACGTTCGCGTGGATGCCCGTCATAAATGGTGGAAAACGGCGGAAATTGATTTGATGGGAAAGGATGATTATATTTTTCGTTAATGAATTTTCTACACGAACAATACAATGGACGTAGGGCGTAGGGCCAGCATTTTGTTTAGCACAGACGGACTGTTCTGTCTGTTTGGAAATGTGCTCGAAATGATTTTCACCAATGTATGCTAACTGTTTTACCCACAACCAGTGCAACTAAAGAGCTAATATGAGGAAGCATGCGAGCGTAATCGTGTTCCACGGATATTTTGATGTATGACCAACCGCATAGGTAAAGACAAAAGAGTTTGATGTTTAATATAAATTTTTAAATCATATGAGTTTGTGTATCGATTTTTAAGAGTTGAATTTTATTCCTTATTACATGAACCATTTATAGACAGTTCCCGGTGCGAATGAACTTTGTCGTATTCATACAGGCTCAGTAAAAATTAAGTAATGATCTTAAAAGTGGCATTTAATTTCTTGTGCAACTTTGTTCACCATCAACACCTTATTCCACTGGTCGATTCAAAACATTTCGTCGAACAAAACAAAAGCCGAAAAAAAATAATAAAGCCAACAAACCATCTGTCACTTCCGCGAAGAACAAGCAAACAAATTTGTCGTCGGAAATTTGTCATGCGTAAGACATTTCGATAAGAGTTGTATGGGCATGGGGCTCATGTTTAGTTAAACTAGAAAGTCTGTTGCTGTAGCTGTTGCTGTTGACGAAGCCACCAGCACATCGGTTAGAGCTTTGGTAAAGTTTGCTTCTCGCTGGTTCAAGTATCATCCAACACGAGGTCAGAAATGGGTCGCTTTAGCAGCGAGGCTACGTCAGCGAAGCCGTCACCACGCGCAGTACGCAAAGATGGTTCGGTTCGGCAGGAAGATGAAAGAAAGTTAAAAAGACAGCCAACCAGCCAACCAACCAAGGCAACCAACTAGTCAACCCTGCGCCAACCTGCTAACTGCCATGCGGACAATCCGACGACGGCAAAGACAGGCCGGGTTGTAGGATGAGGCCGAGGTTTGGCGGAATTGGCATCTCGTAACGCCACTTCTGGAACGCCGCTGTTCTGTTACGGCGGCTGCAAATCTGTTTTCGTGCTTAACAGAGTGGAAAAAATAATTGCCTTAATTAAGTAGAAAATGAAATATGCTCAAGGAGTTCAATGCTATCCGTGGGCATGGTAAAGTCCACTGGAGGACACACGCGCTTTCCCACACGCGGTGAAACGATTTGCAAAAGGCAGCGAAACGTCCTTAATGCTATCAATATTTCACATTACTTCAAAGAATTCTTACATGCGTGTGCGAGTGTGAGTAATTAAATATAAATACGACACTGGTAAAGCAAAAAGTTGATGAAAAAAGAAACATGTGAACGTTAAAACATTACTTTACACATGTTGAAATGTCCATGTTTACCTAATTATTAATGGATAGTTAGGTTACTGCCATTTACAAGAAAGTTTCATAATATTTTTTTACAGATGCCTTTTACAGATGTATAATCTTTCAAGTGAGTACAATTTTCCCAATCCACATGCTCCTGGACTTTCTGACGAGTTGAACACAACAGACTAATTATGTGAGACCGTTCTCTTGATAGAAAACGCAAAAATTTTTGTTGTTGATGAAATTAGATCGTTTGTGGTTCAAAAGTTCCAGCTTTTGAAGATTATATTACTTTCAGCTCCCAAAAGATTAATTCATTCCAGTCCCATCACATTTACCTGAACGTTAACTTTTGTTTCAGCTGCATTATTGCACTTTGGTCACTTGTGCACAAAATTGGTGCCCAAAATAGCGCGATTTATTTCGATTAGATCAATATTTTATTGATGGAAATTCGATCCATAATGCTTTCGGTGTTAATTGATGCTAATATCTAATTTAGGCTCTTCTTACAGAATATTTACTTACTAGCTTATCTGGTGGTCTTGGTTGGCTGCAAAATTTATCTAAACCGCTCACTGTCGAGTTGCTATAGTCATCCCATCAGTTTTACAAGCTTTTCTAGTGGAGATTTTATCTTTATAGCGATTCTAACGTTGTTCTTTGTTTGTGTTAATTTAAGTTTAGGCTTAATGATTTTAAATAATGTTATGATCACTTTTAAGCAGCTGAACGATACAATAACAGCATATGTCAATCTACATTTATTACTATAGATATTGTATCAACATATTCGTAAATGCAAAAATAAATATTATCGCTTCAATTACAAACATAAAATGCACCAAACATCCACTTTGTGAGAAAAGCAGAATAGTCAAAAATATTCTTAGTGTAAAATGCACGTCCATGTGGAAACAAGCAAACATTCCAATTCGTTTGCAAGATACTATACAAGGCATATATCACTTGTATTTTGCAGCATTTTCCTACATTTAATAGTTATAAAGATTAGGTATAACTTATCAAAAGCATATGTTGCATTGTAGAGTCACATTAATGAAGATTCTTTTATTATTTTAGTTTAAGAATCCAGAAAGGTTTGTCATAACAAAAGAAAATTTCTTAGATAGGAAAAGAAGCAACAACCGATAGAAAAACACTTCAAAACGTTTGTAGTTGCATTTACTTAAAAGCTGAATCCCATAATCATTTACGGCAGCGATTGCGCATACAGGAAGTGTTTAAGAAGGAATATTTTTTTATAACACAAGATTTCCGGCAAACGCCATTTCCACCCCAAGTGGACACAGTCACGTTCTTCACGATTTGGGAAGGATCCTCGCATACACATGTACGGGGCAATCATAAATAACAAATCCATTTGGCACACTCGATAAGGGGTTTTTGGCCATCTTTTACGGGCTGCTTCTGCATTTCTGCCCCAAACACCCCGTCGTTCGGCTTTGCAAATGGTGATGCTTTTATCCAATTATGTGTTTCAATTTGTTCCACGGCGAGAGTAAATCCACCAAGAACCGGAACACCCTTCAGCAAAGACAACGGAAATAAGACATCGATCGGTATCGATGCCTAAAAGCTCACATCCGCAACTTAAACTGCATTATTTTCAATTTTGAAAGATTTCGCTACCGATTTCAGAATCGAAATCCCATTTGTATCGCTGTGTTCGAATGACTATCTTCGTCAGCTGGTAAGAACTTACCCACCCGTATGTCACATCGATCAGTTTTTGTCTCAGATTGTTCCATATTCCCGTCAAAAGTGTATGGCATTCTTCGATTCTAACAACAAAGCTTCGTTGTTTTTGCGGTTACAAGCCGTCGGTGCATTTTCCTTACCGTGCCGCATTGATCTAGTAGAATAGCTAATTTTACAAACATGACCAAACATCTAAAGAATTTCACTCAAGCGAGGTAGTGTTTGCGTAACCGCTTTCGTTTACCAATAACCTGAGGTTACTGTGTTCTAAGCGCATGCAGCAACACGTTCAATCAACCGTGCTGTTTACCTTCGTTCTTCTGTCATAGACTGCTTTGTCAATTTTGCTTTCTTTTTTCTAGGTACAAAACTGAAACGGCAAATACCACGAAAGCTCAAAGTCTTTATTACAAAGTCGGTACACTTTTGCAAAATAATCGTTAAACGACAGGAGCTGTTGCTGCTCCAGGAACAAACTTATCATTTTCGCAGGTTCGGAACACTAAAGCCATCGCAGATTTTACGCTTCCATGCAGGTAGGGATCGTGCGTTTCTTGCTTACAGTTTTGCTGATGGTGCCAGGAACTGCCTGCAAAATAGCTCTACAGAGTGGAGACACTCTGGTAAGCAATAAAAAAATGGCGTAACTTGTACGGGACGTTAAGAGTTAACCGTATGAAGGTGCTACCGAGATCAAAAGATCAAACAACGTTGATGGCGTCGCATACTATCAGCACCATGCACTAGAGTGCGCTGATGATCTAGACGTGCATCACAGTGTGGGTGTGTATTTTTTCCTGTTTTACTTTGCCTCTCTTTTGCGTTTACGATATTTTTAAGCCCAACGACCGCTGTAGCCACACAATCAGTAGCGCTTGGGTATTAAAAAGTGTGACAGATGCGTGGTGGCTGTGTTAGTGAAAGGTGTAATTACTTACCTATCTTGCTGCGTGTGTAGTGCATGTATGTGAACGAAATAATTGAGTTTAAAGAATTATAGAACAAATGTGTATGAATTACAATCGCTAAACTAATAATACAATCGCTAAGTTTACTAAATTATATGATAGTTCTAATAATCATATAATTTAGTAATAAAAGGTTCAACCTTAAATCCACAAATTTTACACAAATGTTTGTACACAAATGCACTTCCCAGCGGTGGCTATGATTCGATAAGGCTAAGCAAAGCTGCCGTTAGTTATGATGAGTGGTAGTTGCATACAAAAGCAGAACACTGCCATACCGAATTTTTCACACACAGTGCATTACCATTCTAAAAAGGCACCTACAGACCAGGTATCACTAAAAGCAGAAGTGCATGCATGCAATCATAAACGTGGCACCGTAAAGATACGTACGAACATTAGACCGAACGCGTTGCATATTGAAGGTGAGCAGGCGAAGAACAACGTTTACACATGGTTAAACGAATCTCCCAGCGTTGGGTGTGTGCATATAAACATCAGAAAAGAATTTGCCTTTTTTTGTTTTGTTGGTCTCTCCACTTTCGTGATACAATGACATGCTGCACCATACTTTTGACAGCTGCATACTTTCAGGGGCGAATGTCATGATGTGGAGGTTAGACTTTTTAGATACCAGCACATAACAAACAAAAAAAAACTTATCAGCTATCAACAGTTTAGCATGAGTAAAATATGCCTGCGTTCAGCAACAACCGAAACAGGGGTGGTGAAAAAAAAGAAGCTTTATCGAAACAGACGGTTGCCCCAGGATCTTCCAAACACTCACCGACAGCAGTCTGCTTGCTACTGCCTACACACTACTACTACACACTATTCCATATGGCAAATTGGCTTTCAAATTTCCAATTGCCAACCACTTGCTTACGTTCCGGCGCGGATGGGTTTTGGATGAAAGGTCTACCCAGCATACGAGAACAGTGTAAGAGTATGTGACCGTTGTTGCCCAGTGTTGTTTATTTCGCTGCCAAACGTTCGCGACCTTAAGAAGAAAATTATTTAAAATTTAATTTTCTGCCAAGCAATTTATGTCACTTTTGTTTTCGTGTTGTTTTTGTTTCGGTTATACCTTTTTTGTTTTGTTGGGTTTTCCTTGCTATACTTTCCTTTTTTTTCTAGTTGTTAGTTAGGTCGAAGGAAGCACCAATCCCACCAGAACCAACGGCACCAACGGTTTTTGAATCCATCTTGTGTGCTCTCACCTATCCCCAGCGGACTAGCTTGTCCGCACCGGAGAGCCCAAGATGGGACTGGGAAGCCAAAAACTTTCCAATTCCAGTGTACCGTGATTTAGCGCGCGGCTAGTGAGCCACAACCTTGTGCACTGTTGTTGGTACGCGCATGTGTTTGTGTGTGTATGTGTGTGTAATAGTATGTAGCGAAATCATACGGTGAGAACCATAAATAATTTACGAATCCGGAGACTTTTCTAACACCTTTTGTGTTTTTGCACCAGTTGCCAGTTTTCTTAGTTACCAGCATACCACCGATGGCACCGGAGTTTGAGTTTGAGGTGAGTTCGAGAATTTCAAGACACAAGCGTTAGCGTCAGCTACTAACAAACGAAACAGCAGGCAGAAGATGTTTTGCAACATGAAGCTAGGCAGGTACTTTGGGGGTTGGAGTTTGGGGAGTTCCAATTCCAATTGGACACGCAACGGGGTATGCGTGATTCGGTGTTTTTCGGTTCATCCTTGGTTGGATTGTATGATAAATTGTTCGTTTTGTAGTAATGAATAAAGTATGTGTATGTGAGCCGCGACGCCAACAAAGGAGGAAGTGGCGAAGGGTGCGTGGGTGAGGGCATGCCAGGCAGCACGAAAAATAGTGGCATAATTAATGCCACTGTTTGTTGCAAGCTATTTTTTTTGTTTTGTTCACTATTTTCATTTTTACGAAATTTTTTAAGTCAAAATTTCTTAACATTTCAAATGTTTGCGAAACATATTTTCTTTCCCGGCATGCCACGGCAAACTTCACCCTCCCTACACGCTAAACTATCTTCTGCCATGCAAAACCAATCTCGTGAGATTATAAATTCCGTTGCGTTACACACGTTGTTGATTAGTAGTAACAAGATAAAAAAGTTTAATTCCCACATGTTTCACGGACACATACGCATAACACAACGGGTCAGGGAGAGAAACACCACAAAAAGACAGAAAAAAATAGCAAAAAAAAACAGTAAGATAATGCAGGCATTTCCTTTGGCCATTGGAATGGCCACAAAGTTTCGGCGGTTGCTGTTGTTACCTGTTTTCTTTCTTTTGTTTTCGTTTCATTTAGATTTATTATTATTAATGCGTTTCTTTTCACCTTTGCTTGATGCTACACACATATCTCACTTTCCACTTTCATTCTAATGTCTGTTGTTGCAAAGTTAGCATCGGCGAAAGAATCCATTAAATGGTGCTATTGGCTTAGCAAACAAAGAACGTGTGAGAGAAAGAGAGAGAGAGAGAGAGAGAGAGAGAGAGAGAGAGAGAGAGAGAGAGAGAGAGAGAGAGAGTGATAGAAGAACACAAAAACTGCCATGCGTCACTTTTTGCGATTTCACGTGTGATATCATATAAATGCAAATTTCTTGCTTGATTTGCAAATAGGAACATGCCTCGCTAAACAACACTGATATGCTGCGAGCGAATGTGAGATGAAGTGGACCGGACTGCATGTTACAGCTGATACCATTTTGCTCTGTGTGTGTTTGGTGAAATGCTGACGCTTTAGAACATAATGTATCGCATCGATGGGCGAGCTTAGGGAAAAAACGAAAACTAATGGTTTGTTTACAGCAGATGTGTAGCTCTGCCGGCTAGCAATGTTTAATCGTTGCACCTATCGAACGAGAAGGGGGAAAACTTTTCCCGACCAACCCAGTTCCCGGGGAAACTTGGACAATGGCGTTGTACAATCGCCTTGAACGATGGCTAAGAAGTGTTTAAGTAAGCAGCACGTATGTACTGGCTTTATTTAATTTCCACACCGTTTGTTTAATCGATGGCAAGCACTAATTACGTGATGATACTTTCCACGATGGTTTGCTGTTGTGTGATACTCACGCAAAGGGCGTTTGATGTTTGCGTCGCCTGATGGAAAGCTGTTTGGCGAAACGTTTCGTTTTATTCCCTTTGCAAAACTGGTGCTCCTATGCAACTCCTAGGCCATTGAACCGTGTATGCATTGATTGTGGTGGGAATAAAATACGATTAGATAATGAAGAGTTTCCATTGCAATGAGTGCTATTTTTGTTAATTATTTCAATCATTTGAAGAAATGTCAAAACAAACATATGCTTTTCCCATGCACAGCAGCAATATTTGCAATGTTTTTCACCCTGGCCCTTACCCAATCGAATAATGAATTCAATTTCCACACAAAGTTGCTTGCTCAGCTGTGTTCATTCGTTCCCCTCAGAAGGAGAAACACTAGCCCACCAAATGCCGCAAGTGCGCAAGTCCAGCTGGCAATAAAAACCGAACAAGCGACGAACATCCACTTGTTTTTGAGCGTTCGTTTTGTTTGTTGTCAAAAACCGGCATGACGACGGCAGGACGAGCGAGCACACTTTGCTGCACTTTGCCATCGGTGGCCGAACGGTTCGGCACCAGGTTCGGCATCCGCTTCCTGAAACGTTCACCAGATCATGTGTTTTATCGTTTACAAAAGCAACGGCAGTCGAATACATTCGGCCAGTTCTGCATGCAGCATTGGCTAGGTCAGATCCTTCAGGTCACGGCATCCTGCAGCGGTTTGCTTGTGTTTTGTTGACCGGTTGCGAACTGGAACGTGGGTAACGTGCACGGTGGTAAGGACGACACGGTGACACTTTAGCGCTAAGTGATTCGTTTCCGGCTTCGTCGGCTACCCACGTGGAACTGATGTTTTAATGGCTTTAAGTGATTAGACTGGTGTTTGTAGTTCGTGTTTTGTGGCCAGTGAAGATTATCACACTTTACTGTTAACATGTGCGTGTGTGTGGATGTGTTGATGATTTACCGAATTGCACAATTGGATAGTGACAGTACACAAATTGTTGTGCAAGTGAAACAAGTGGATTTCCCATCGGAAATTTAAATAAATGTGTTTTAAGGACGAAAAACATTCGCCAAAGATATTAAGAATTAAGAATTAAAAGCATGAAGGAACATTTTCTAGATGTACTCCACAGCAAAGACGAAAGAATTTGGTAAAAGGAACATCTAACCATCTTCTCCTTGATCGCATTATTGCAATTGTGGGTTTTGTTTTCGTGTTTTGTTGTTGTGTGTTTGTTTTATATTCCTTGTCTCATGTCTCGTTTTGACCGATCGTTTGATCCGAGACTTGTCCGCATTTCTTGTCCGTTTCGCTGCACCACATACAACATCAATCAGAACCACGGCTCGATATATAGAGAAGGAAGAAATTAATTAGTTCACAATCACTATAATGAAGCCGTGCTGCTGCCGCCGCCGGCACTTTCTTTGGCCCCGTACCCTTTGCCCATGCCACTTAATTAGCCACCGGGTTTTATCGGGTGAAGCACACCAGAAAGGGTAGGCACGTACAGAACTCACAAAACAAAACAAAAAAAAACCCGGGGACAGAATCAAATTAACAGCATATCGGGGAAAAATATTTCTCACCCGCGAACAAAACCGAAGCGAAAAAAATAACGCAAAATGCTGGTCGACGCACACAAACCATACACAATGGAGCGAACGTAAAGAAATAAAAAGCAAAACTGGCCCAAACTGCCCGCACCGAGCGGTCTCTCGAGCGGTCAGCCGGATTTGTTAAGTGGACGGATTTATTCTCGTTTGTAAGGTGGTTCTATTTTATGTTTTGAAAGCGAGCGAAGAACAGTGAAGTGTGGCATTACCACACAACAAAAGTTACGGTAATGTTGGCGCCATTTTGCGTGGCAAAGTGCGTAAGTTCAACTGTTCAGCTCCATGATCGGTGGTCGTGATCGGGGTCGCGTGTGCGAGATGCATATATATATATATACATAGACACAGACATGGCCGGCTGTAGCAACAGCTAGTTGCTGCGTGCGCTCACCCATTGCGAGTGGGTGCGAGTGGGCGTACGCAGTGGCACACCAATGGCTTACCATGGATCGGCATGGATAGCGAACAGTTTTCCAAAGATTTAGTGAAGAGGGTAATAATGTAATAAATTTCGAAGGAAAGTACAATTTCGTGACAATCGGCAATAAAAACATTTCAAACAAAGGAAACCAAAACAGTGTTAGAATAAAAAAAGCACCAACAGAGAGAGAGTGAGAAAAAACGTAACAAAAATATAAATGCAAAAAGGAAAACAAACGCACACACCGAGCGATTGCGATAAAAAATAAGGTGACCGTCGACGTGCACGAGGCGGCATCCAGTCGACGGGTATCGCACACCATCTGTGCGTCTTAACCGGCGGTACCAGTGTAGTGCCGTACCAGGAGTAGTGGCCCCGGTGACTACGGAAGGAAGGTCTGGAATGCTATTTCTTCGCTATCAGTTTGGCAGCCAAAGCATCAGCCAAAGGCGAAAGTGAGCGGCCAGCGCAAAGGTGCGGACCGAACCTGTGGACCGAGCGAGGGAATATTTACTATGCAAGGATAAAGTGAAGTGAGAAAATTCCGAGTGTTTTATTTGGTGCGCTAGTCTCGACCAGGCGCCCCCACCATTCTGATGGCTGGCTGGTGGTTGCCCCCTCCTTAGTAAGCATTAAGCATCGAACCATTGTGGGCAGAAGTCTAACGACCAGAACTGTACCGTATGTGCGACCCAACATGCTTTCGGTCGCGTGAGTCGCTCGCAAGGCGTTAGTGTGTTCATTGTTGTGTCGGGCATTGCAGTTCCGGGATTGCTTGACTGTGCTGTGGAACCGACAGCTCCGACGACGACGACCACGACAACAACAACGACTGTAAACATCAGCCTGTATGAGCCGTATTGCTGTGCCTCATACGCTCAGGCGCACATACACACCGAGTCCCGGGTTGGGAAGGGGAAAGGTGAATCCAGTGGCTATCTAAATGTGTATACTTTCTAAAGCAAACGACTCTTTTGCCCCTCTTGGCTGGATGCACCTCGTGCTCCAAGATAGTGCCCAAGTGTGAGTATACACGCACACCCACGTACCCAAACCCGCACACGGACATTCGATCGAGTCGGAACGGTACGTCGGTACGTTGTCAGCTGAATTCGGTTAGTTTCACCTGTTTTACCCGCACATCCACCCCTTCGACCCCATCGCATCAGTCGGTGTTGGTTGGGCCGGCTTGCACAGTCAGATTCTTCCATTCTGCCCAAGCATTTGTCTTGGAGCGTATGAGCCCGACATTGGGCACTGGGATAATCACAGCTACATCTGATGGTGCCCAACTGCACTACTGAGCTGCATCGAATTGGCAGCCCGGCGACGGTCAGCATGGGGAGACCACCAGTGCTACGAGTGAGAATGGAATTTCTCCAGTGGTCCACGATAGCGCTGGTCATTGTGGCGTGTGTACTGAATGCAGCCCACATCTCGGCCACTGCTCAGGGAGAACAAGGTAAGATTTTGCTTCGTAGCGCTATGCGACCGTATGTGCAAAAACCACCACGGACACTTTCGGGCTCCGGCTTTCAGGCCATGCCCGAGACGAAATGGTAATGGCTCAATGTCATGTTTTCCGTCATATACATAACATCAAACCCCTTTGGCTGTCCATTCCGCCCCCCCAAATCCCTCGTAGCCCCCCCCCCAAACCACCGGTCGGGCGACTGATGTTTGGTGCGCGCAGCAGTGCATTGAAAGCTCATTTCAACCAGTTCAAAGCGGTCGGTTGGTGCCGAGTAACGAAGCGTTTGCATAGTTTTCGACAACATTTTGAGCTTTTGTGTGTTGCCAACATGACTCGACCGGTGAACCGACTGTTGACATGTTTGGAGCTGTCACCATGACTACCGGACTGTCGGCCAACCTAAACGATCGTGCATCGAAGCGACGCGATGCGATGCTGGAAACGTTTAATAACAGAGTAGATTAACTTTAATAGGACTTATCAAAACCGGGAGAGGAAAACGGTAAAGGATGCACATTTTATAATCCGATCTTTCCTTGGTGAATTGTTTAATATTATGCTCTGCTACAATCAGGCAGTGGCATGGTAACCTACATCTTTTCATGGTATCATTGTTCACCGCAAATGATCAAGCTCTGTAAACAATTCGCCCATTTGGCTACGATATCGATCGTATTCATTTAAATGCCCGCACGTATGCACGTTCCCAGATATCTGTGCATTATGTTCGTCCTTTTTGGCTTGAATGTGCTCGTGATTTTATTTTCACCCATGCACCAGCCGCGCGATGCTTCCAGGCCAATTTCATGCATCGACAGTATGTCTTCAATGTCATTCAGGTGCAGGTTCCGAAACGATGGGTAGACTATATACGTACATATATTGTGCTACCTGTACGAAAGTATTCCATTGTATGGTTTCTCATTCATTTGTTCTTAAATTTTCGTGTTTCGGAAAGTTCATCACCGTGGTGCATTTGCCGAGCGTGCGATTACATCTGCAAGCCTTCAGCCTGCAGGTGCGGCAGTTTGAAGGCAGCTGAAGGCACACGCAATATATTTCCGGGCTCCTGCAACGTTGCGCAGGTATTAGGCCAGCCAGCGGGAACGGTTTCCATATATACTTTATATATATATATACTTTATAGACATACATACACTTTACGTTATAACCAACTTCTAAAACAAACTTTCCAGATGCTTTCGTAGGCAGACGGCAGGTACATTATGCACTGATTCCCTATTGTTTCGCAGATGAAAATTTATTATTTCCTGCCCCCCATTTGTGGTTCGCGCGCCAAAATCGGGACGGCATGGTCGAAAAATGGTTCAACTCGGTATTACGCTACCATGGTGCTCACTAATGCTGGCTATGAATTTCCTTGTCATAGCCGGAGGTACCACGTATTCCAGTCACTCCAGCCGTTGATGGAGCAAAAATCATACTTTACACACTGCTCTACGACGGTAAAAGGCGAAGTAAAGTTAACTCATAAAATGAGACGAAGGAAAAGGGAAAAGCGTGAACCAACGTGTAAGTGGTGGCGTCTTGCTGCCAGGTCCGATTGTTTCAAATGTTCCGTTCAGCTTCTTCCTGTCTTAGGTGCAGGAAAAACAATGCTGAGAACAATGCTGTTCCATTGAAAAAGGTGTTGTAAAAATATAACGGTTCATATAATGAAGCACACAAAGAGCTGATCAACACTGGCGACTGAACAGTTTTTGTGTACAGGGTCAGGTTCTTGGAATAGAATATGATTTTCATATTCACCGATAGTGGACGAACTGAGGTTCTAAGAAAATTGATAACAAACCTAAACAATAGTAACAATTTCATCTTCACAATCAATTATCATACATAAATCGTTACGTAAATGACATTGTGATATGCTCTATATCAGAACATCAGAAAGTTGTTTTTGTTCCTTGTTCTATCAATCTATCGTGTTCTGTTCCATCAATGTATTACATTTTTTTGTTTTTCTCAGTATGCAGTCAACATACGTAAAATTTACGGGATTTGATACCGGTCGAGTCTTTTGCCAAATTGATGCTACAGTCAGTGTTGGTGCTAACGCTTGCACCTACGCTTATAAACGTGGGTTGGATGATAAAACGTCAGGACACGCATCTGGTTAAGGACGTGTCCTTATGCGTGCGCTGCGTCAACCGATCGTTCTCTTTTCTATCCAACCACCGAGGAGACAGGACGAGTTTTAGTACTCCCATCACTCCGCTCACACTCAAAACACCTGTCACAATAATAAACGTAGCAGTCAGTAAACTACCGGACTGTTCCATTTTTTGTTTTAATTTTCTTAAAGATGTAAGCTAAATGTGAGACAGGATTACTAATCTACCAACTTCTTTCAACTTCTTAGTTCCTGTTAGGGAACTGCTACGACTAGACTTTAGCACCAGTATATTTTGTACTATCGGCCCAGTTTCACAAATGATAGGATCATATAGTGCACCAGGCTATCCGAAGTTGATTTTCACAAGACGGTTAATCAATTTAGAAATAATTTACGGCGGCTTTATTGACGATTTCTCTATGGTACTTCTGCTTTTGTATGCTTTATTTTCCAATCTTGGTTTTGCTCAATAATTAAGTTATGTAGGCTATATTTGCCAGATAACCAAATCAATACAATTAAAAATTGAAAAAGAAATAGTTATTGTGAAAAATAAATGCATTGGCCATTTTCTTTATATAAACTTATATAATACAATATATATACAAGATTTTGCTAATGTTAGACAAGAACACATCGAGAAAGGGAAAAAGATAGTGATAGAATTTTTACCAGAAAAAGCGTACACAATTTATTTATTGTCAGATTTATAGTTTTGATCTTGTTAGGCTGATCATTGGTTTTTATGTTTTTTTTCATAATTTGTACTTATATGTGTTTAAATTTAAGTATAAAGTTATTATTTTATTATTTACAAAAGTATAAATGTTACATACAAGTAATATTGATACAATTATGAACTTAAAGGGTCAAAATCCTTTCCAGATATTTCCAGATACTTTAGTATTAGTGTGATGTTTGAAACACGCTGCAATTCCCAAATTATCTCAAATAAAGAAAAAGATACATGAGGGGCGGCTACGTGGTAAAAATTAGTCTAATACGGCCACGTCGTTCTAACATAAACATAGAAAAACATGTTTGTAGAAGAAAAAAAGTCCTCAGATTTGTATTTATTAACAGAGCCTCAGGGTTTTTGCACCAAAAATTCTATACTCAAGGTTTAGACCATCTCTTTAGATTTTCAGTCAATAGTTACTAATAGAAAAGGTTTAGATAATTAGCAAAAACTCCAACATTCTTGTTGAACTGGATGAGTCTCCGTCATCGTTCTGCGGCTTCAACTTAAAATCATTCAATCGTAAATATTCGACACTTGAAAAGCAGTCTAATATCAATGATAAAAGCATCGTTTAAGGATTAAAGTACTGTTTAACAATCACTATTAATTAAGCACATTACATTCCTCCATCCATCGATTCCGTCAACGGAACAGCATTAATACTACTTCATGTATCACACTTCCAGCTTAACTGGAGGTTTCCTTAAAGTGCTTGACGAAGTTAGACAGCTTTTGTACAAATCGGGGATAATTAAGATGACGATTGTTCACCAGCGTGTATGCGTATGTGTGTGTGAGAGAGAAGGGTTGTGTATGTGTGCTGGAATGGCATGAAAGATCTTTTGCCAGTATTTACCTCACTCAGGTATTTGACATCTTCACCAAACGCCGTGTTGCCGTTTTGTTTGAACAACGCTGCTAAAACATGAAATTGGCCATTTTTGGCATCGCTGGGAAGGAACGTACGCGTCACCTTTCCATTTCGAAACCAAGCAAAACCAACGGCCGGAGTCAAGTCGGATTCCTCGAACCTTGGAAACCTTCACATCCAACCTACCTCCCGCCGAACGTATTCTCATGATGGCCCTTCACGATAAACGGCCTAGTTACGGTTTTTGGTTTCGGTTTTTCACGGAGAACAGACCACCATGCACGAGCCCCAGTCGGTATGTGTGTGTGTATAGTGTATGTGTGCGGTCTCCGCCGCTGCTTTCGGCATGGTTTCATTATTAATGATTAGCTGTTTGGTTATAATTTTCCTCTCCGAAAACCGCAGACTTTGGCTGAAATTGGTTGAGAAAGAGAAAATGCCAACAGTTTCCACATCACAGAGCACAACATAAAACCCGATGTATGTAAAACCTCTGGCTTTCCCGGGGTGGTCCACCCTCCTGTGCATGGTGGATTTCTTCGTCATCCACGGTCTCCACGGTCTGCACGGTCTCCCATCGCGCCACGGGTCTTTTGGTCTTCATTTTTGTGGTTAACGTGGTGTCGGGAGTGAAAGAACCCGGCGACTTCTAATAGCTCCTGCTGCGGATACCCTTTCGCTCAAGGCGAACCAGCAAAGCGAACTGGAAAGGTTGATGACGGCTAGCGAAACGACAAGCAGACGCGACACTTTGGCAGAAAGGAACCGCGCTGCTGTCGACGATGGCGTTCAGCATGAAAGGGAACCGACATTGCTTTAGTTGCTAATTAAATGAATGAAGGGGGATTTTGGTTTACCTTTTCAACAGGCTTGTAAATTTTATGATTTCCCTCCCGAAGCTTACTCACCCGTGTGCTAAAAGGAACGAATGGTCACGGTAAACTCTAAAGAACGATGTGTCTGTAATAACACTCTCACACGGTAACCATTTCGATAAGATGACGCCTCCTAATGAGCATAATTCACCTGTCACGTATGTTTTGCAGATAGTTTATACCATTCCCATAGTTTAGACCGATCCCATGGACCGATGAGTTTCTTTGTGTAAAAAAAGAGCTGAATTAAACAATTTCCCTTAGCTTAAAGGCATGGTAAACAGCACAAATGTCTGTGGCCTCACACTAAAAGAAGCGCTCGGCTGTTTTGCACTACTGTAGCTGCAAATCAAATACCAGCAAAGGGCAAAGCAGATGCAAAATAACTTCATTTAGTTACGCTCTGGGTGGACTTAACCGCGGGAACCGATGAACTCAGCTGCCTTTCAACGATTCGTGCAATTTTGACACGACTTGTTTTGGGAGCTTCTACCACTTTGCTCACTGACTCAAACGATGATAACGATCAGCAAAAATAAAACAAAAAAACCGTCGTTGATAGCTGACAGCAACGTTCGGTCGGTCAACAGGACTAGCGGGACGATAATAAAATCTGCTGCAACACACACTGTCGCACCCGAAACTCGTTCCAATTTGTTTTGCAGTTTAATATTTCGATGCGAATTGTGCTCTGGCGGTGCGGATCAGAAGGCGCCATCACATTGCACCAGGAATGTGGCACGGGATGGAAAGCAATGAATACATTAGCAAGAATGTTGTAAACAAGAGCTAAACAATTAAATTCCACTTTTACAACACTATTAAAAAGGAATAATAATCAGTGAGTGAGGGATTGTATAATTTATGACCGAGACGCGTACCGTGACCGAAGCGAACGACGCGTTTTCATATTCGGTTTATTTTAATTACACGCTTAAAGTCCTTGTTTTTCTCGTTTTTCCTCAACTTAACATTTTCTCTCTTTCATTCTCTCTCTCATTCTCTCTTGATATAGATGAAACAGTGGAGGAAACAAATTCGTACATACTGGATAAAGGTACGTATTGTAATGCAATCCATGTTGGGCCAGTTCCATTTTGTAGTTTCTTTAGTGCATTTGTGTGTTTGTTGTTCCTTAGTACATCATACTCCATTCATAGAACGTTTTGTGGAAAAATTGAGAAAAATCCAGCACACCACAAACNCTTGTTTTTCTCGTTTTTCCTCAACTTAACTTTTTCTCTCTTTCATTCTCTCTCTCATTCTCTCTTGATATAGATGAAACAGTGGAGGAAACAAATTCGTACATACTGGATAAAGGTACGTATTGTAATGCAATCCATGTTGGGCCAGTTCCATTTTGTAGTTTCTTTAGTGCATTTGTGTGTTTGTTGTTCCTTAGTACATCATACTCCATTCATAGAACGTTTTGTGGAAAAATTGAGAAAAATCCAGCACACCACAAACGCTGGAACGGAATAAATCATTCAATCTACTTTGTTAAGAGCATCTTGCTGGTGCTAGTGGTGTGAACCAGTGCAGATAATAGAGCACTGTGCCGTTATGGCAGGATCGGGGTTTCTCACTCGGTCAAAGGCAATCAAAAGCAACCCATTTTTCCAAACCCGTGCTCAATCAGAAGGAAAATGCATGCAGAAAAGAAAAAAAGACATAAAGAATAAAAGCGATATGATGAAAATGGTATATCCAGTGGCGAAAAAACGTGTCGATGTAAGAGAGAAACAAAGAAAGGTAGTAGTACGAAACGAGACAGAGTGGCAAAGGATAAAAAAAAAAAACGGGTGTGTATCTAGAGGCTAATTGCGATCGAATCGCTTGCACTGGAGCCAGTGCAGCTCATTTTTAGGAATAAGTGCTTCATGAATATAATATAGCAGTAGCGATGCATTATTCAGTGGCATTATGACAGTAGGTACGGTTGTGGGGGGTTAAATATTCATCATAATTAAAATTGGAAAATATCGTGTGTCAGCTGATAGTACGAGATGATAGCGCGCATGATGCCTCGAAAACAAGCTTTCGAGCTTAGCGGCCAGCTTTTCCCAGTAGCGACACACTCTCTCACTCTCTGTGTTTGTGTATGTACATCGAAATTGCATCAACGACTGGAAGGGCAAGATACTGTGTCTGTGTGTGTAAAACGCTTTTTGTTGTACAAGAGGCACAAAATACTATAGAGAAGAAATTAATTGATTCGATTTAACAGACGACTAAATGAATATCATTACAATCTATAATGAGTTCCAAACGTTCACCGATACCGAAATGCAATTTTCATTCTTTCATTAGTCTCCGTTTGAGTTGTACTTTGTGTTTATTTGTTACATCGGTCTTTCGAGTGAGCGAGACATTTCAATCAAATACTAAGTTCGAAAATGTGTTGTGTTGGTTTTGCAGATTTGCCCAAGTTTGGAGAACCGATCCAAAATCTTACCGTACCGGTTGGACGCGAAGCAGTACTGACCTGCGTCATCAACAATCTTCAAACGTACAAGGTACGCATAAAGTGCGAATCGACCTTTTTGTTTGTCTGGGAGTGACAATGTTGCTTCTTTTCCTCCGTGTTTTTGTGCTCTGAAGGTGGCGTGGCTTCGTGTCGATACGCAAACAATACTGACGATCCAGACGCATGTCATCACGAAAAATCACCGCATGACCATCGCACATGTCGAGGGCCGTGCCTGGGTGTTGCGCATTCGCGATGTGAAGGAATCGGACAAGGGATGGTACATGTGCCAGGTCAACACTGATCCGATGCGTAATCAGATCGGCTACCTGAACGTTGTAGGTAAGTCATGCTCCGTACTAGAAGATGTAACCACCCACGGACCCACCCACGTCGGCGGCGGTGGTGTTGGTGATTTAATGTGATTTAATTGTCGCTGTCCATGTTGGCTTATGCTAATGAGCTGCTCGTGCTCATCCACCGGCTTCCGGATGCTCATAAAAATATCAATATATGTATATAATACCGTTCACAGTGCCGCCCAACATACTGGACTATCCCACCAGCACCGATATGGTGGTGCGCGAGGGCAGCAACGTTACACTGAAATGTGCCGCTTCCGGTTCACCGACTCCTTCCATCATTTGGCGACGGGAAGGCAACGAGCCTGTCAGTGCCGGTGGTAAGTTGTTATGAGTTTTGTGTTTTTTTATCCCCCCTTTTTTTTGTTTATTTGCAACCTTTTTTTTGGGGGGGGTTTGGATTGGGTTGTTGTTTGTTTCATTGTTGATACACTTGCCACCAATTTTATTTGGTTTTTTGTACGACCATTAAAACTATCCTGCCGGCAAACGCAAGTGCAGCGGGCTGGCAAACTACAACGAAATTGTTTCATTATTATTCCGACCCGGCATTTCCTCATTCTCATCCCATACAGCGACCAGCCTGAACAGCTCCACCTTTTCCATTTCGCGAGTTAATCGACTGCATATGGGCGCATATTTGTGCATCGCATCGAATGGTATCCCACCGTCGGTCAGCAAGCGCGTCATGTTGATTGTCCATTGTAAGTACCACCCACCGGTTTGTGCATGTGTGTGTTTGGATGTGTGTTTTTTAAACTTCTGTTGATACTGTTTGCACTTTGTTTGATGCACTAAAGACCACTAAATCCATTCTACGGTGATGGGTTGCGATCGCTCCACATGGGTTTTGAGCCCATTCTGCCTCGTTATTGTAATTTCCTTCGAAATAATTGTTACCTGAATGTGTTGTGTATTTAACATTTACACTCTCTGCACCTTTATTTTATAAAAAAAAACTTATTTTTAATTGTCTACATCGATTACAACACCTTCAATTCACATGTATAAACCCTGGTATTATAGTCAGCCCTAAAGTAATTAAATAACCTCTCCCATGTGTTTTATATTATAAATGTAATATTTACATTAAACGTAACATTCTTATTTTATTAATCATCAATTATGTGATTTCTTAATTGATCTCGTGATTTACTTCGTTTATACAGCAAAAAAAGACAATAAAAATGAGCATCTTTATGCCATTAGCGTAGCCATTATAATTAGTCTTCAGCCTTTTATGGTTCACAAGAAGGCGCTCTTTAATTAGCAATGCAATCATTTATGTTTTCTCACCTTCTTCAATCTAACGTGCCACCGTAGTTCCACCGATGATATGGATTCAGGATCAGCTTGTTGGCGCCGCCCTGGGACAGCGTTTGACTCTCGAGTGTCAATCGGAGGCTTACCCACGCTCCATCAATTACTGGATGAAGAATGACACCATCATAACGCAAGGTAAGAACATTCCTCTACTCCAGTTTGTGCGTGTGTTTGTGTGTGTGTGTGTGATATCTTGAGCCCTTATCCCAATATCAATTGATGAGAGAAGAGAGATAAAAATATTTTGTTCAAAGCCATCAAAATCCGCCAACGCCAGCACATTCGGCGCAGTGGCTACTTGGAATGATGTTTGTCCCTCAATCAACCAGGTACGCTGCGCCTGCCAGTCTGCCGAATCGTTCATCATTAATATCTTCCTCTTCACTGCCAAGGAAACCGACTGACTTTTGGTTGACGGACGGAGTAGATTTGCCGTTGAACCTGTCACCCTTCCTTCACCGCCCGACAAAACCGGAGAACCTCATGTTGGTGTGCATGTTGGACGTGGCGAAGCCGTTTGCATGAACGTGGTTTTTGTCCACCTTTTTTTTTTGGTTTTGTTTTTCGTAACAACCACCAACCGGCGGCCAAGCGGAACGAAACAACACCAAACGGATGGAAATAATAAACAAGGAAAAATCTGATAACGAGGAAAAATTGTGTCACAATCATCATCTTGTTATTCAATCAATGTAAGGACATGCGACGGACAATGGCAATGGGCAAAACACGGCAAAGAACAAAATGGGAGGAAAAAAAAGAAGAATTCCAAAACCTGAGGTGGGATGAATTTCGTGAGAAAGGCAAGATGGACTTGGGGCCGTACTTGGAGCGTTCTTGGTTACCGTGCTTTTGCAGGTTTCAGGCGCTCACTTTTCCTCCCTTGCCCATTTCTTCTCCCCCTTTTCATCCCTCAAATGAAGAAGGGGGTGGGAATGATAAGGGCCCATGTCAACGAATTCATTATGCTGCACAACAGCGTTCGGCAACCATCCAGCGTGAAGTAGCAAAACATGGCATGCCAGCCAGCCAAAGCAGACCGTCGTTTGGGAGCGATAACCAACGCCAAGATTTATGGCGAATGATCTTCAGTTGAAAAGTATCTTTCGCTTGATTCGCCAACACTACGAACAAATGGATAAAAATGTATACATTTTTAGCAGAGATTCTTTACCGGCGCGGAGATTACGGTTGACATCAACTTTGCTTGCTTTATTTCCATTGGAATGAACAGATTTTTGTTTCTTACTTTGTGTGTTCTAATTAAATGAATTCTCTCGCAGGCAAACACTTTGAACCTTCCATTAAGGAGATCAACAGCTACAAGGTGGTGATGAAGCTCACTATTAAAGACATCAACATTGCCGACTTCGGGACGTACAAATGTGTGGTGAAAAATTCACTCGGCGAAACAGACGGCTCGATCAAAGTGTATCGTAAGTGTTGGCCGACGTAATTTGTCCGACAAAACTTTCCCACATAGCTCATAACGTTTGCATTTTGTGGTGTGCCTTTCCATACAGACATTCCATCAACCACTGCAATGGCCACCAGTCCACCCGTAACGACTACAATTACAACAACCACCGAAGCAGTGTTTCGGAAAAATTGTTAGTATCCACCGGGCGGTTCCTTCATTCATGTTGGGTAAAATAGACAAAACGAGCTTCATTCTATGTAATGTATTACAGATAAAAACAAAATCTATCGTCCACCGTTGGATGAGTTTTCCTCGTCATCCAATAAAATCATGGGCGCTGGAGACAGTTCCGAAACGTGGAACATCGATGGCACGATTGAGAAAGGTAATTGAAGAGTTGTCAAGCAGCGTAACACACCAAATGATTCTATTGGGTTTCCATTTTCGCTGCTGCTTGTATTCCATTTCTGTTGCACCAGATCGTGATCATCATCGGTACCGGGATAATGGGGCCAGCTACAATGAGGATCAGCGAGAAAAGGAAGCATTCGTTGATACGGAAGGTAATTCGCACGCCACCCTGCACTGGCCAACGGCTGCAAATGGTCTGCTGATTTGCGTCTGTTACACACTGTTCGTCGCCACGATCGTTGCTAGGTGATTTTCGCGTTAGATTCAATTGCGACGTGCCACGCTGCACATACGGACAACTTAACAATTGCGCAAACAACATTACTGAACTATAGATAAATTATGAGACTTAAGTGACATAGGAATCTGGCCAAACAAAAAAAAAAATACAAAGCAAAACAAAAAAGAAGAAGCAGAAATCCAGTTAGCGAATGACAAAAAGGATTGATTGTTGGCAAGGAGGACAATGTAAATGTAAAAATTCGCTGCGTAAAAGCGTAACCAAATAAACGGACGATTCAAAATCGAGCATCCCGCTTGGAGAAACAATGTTAAAAGCTGACAATGTAATAAAGGTTTTTTTTATAATAAAACAGATAAAACGAAGACTAGGCAGCTTTAGGTACCTTTGTACAGAGACACATCCGACATCCTTCGACAATGTGCTTCCGATTGTGCGCCACCAAACAGTGGACGGTGTTGAAGATATTCGGAACAAACAGCCAAACACGAATGCTGGGTGTGCAATCGTTCCTTTCCACGTTCGAGGTTTCGCCTTGCAAGCTTATCTGTTCTGGGTGGAAAATTTAATCTCAAAAATGGTTTGTTTACGTGTTTCTTTCCGGGCAGCAAACCGTACCTTACGAACGCAACTGTCTGCTAAATGACACTTTACCGTTTTTTCCCTCTACTTCTCTCGGTTGGTGTTCGTGGCCCGGAACAGCTGGACGCCGTTCACTACGTGCGGTAAGTTGTTTTGTTGATGTTTCCACAGGATCTCGCACCGTCGACCGCGCCACAAATTGTGGCCAATTTGTTTCACTTCAGTGATTTAATTATTCATGTTGGCTGGCTGGACTATGGCTGGTTTCGGGACGGGAGCTTAGGCTAGCAACCGCTTCGACCAGCCGACGAGCCAAACCGTGCCTGGATGTTGTTGTTGTGCCCGTTTGCTAACAAAGATTCCACTTCTTGCCCGTTCGGTTCCGGTTGCTGCTGGTGCCCGAAACTGGTGGCAACTGGAAATACTTGAGCGGTGATAGTTGATTGAATTAAATAAGGATAGTTTTCTTCGTAACATAATTGTGGCAGGCGCGAATTTTGTGAATGGGCTTCACGGCAATTCAGCGATTGTTGGCAAGCTTGCCAAGGTAAAAGCGGCAGCAATATAATCTTGGCAGTTGAAATATGAACTGCCTGCACGAACTTGTCCGACCATCTTGTTTGACGGTGTTTGTCGGCACAGTTTGACTACGGCGATTGTTTGTATTGGTACACCTTTTTACAAACGTTCTCCGCTAATTGTGTTACGGTTTATTGTTCGAACAAGTTGACGAAGGAAAGGACGTCATCCGAAATTAAGAAGATGTGTGCATCATGAGCATCGTATTCGACTACTTTGGATTTTCTGAAAACAGTTTTCTTGGCATGAAAGAATCTCACCAGCCAGGTAAGTGAAGGATTTGAATGTAAAATTAAATCTAATAAAATGTAGCCTTCGAATGCTGAAGCATTGAGTTTTGGTCGTTTCACGGCGTTACGTGCTTGCTTACTGTTAAGCTGCTAATGGAGTTTCCTCGTCATGTGATAAGCAGAAGGACCTTTCTGCAACCCAGTTTGCAAAGCGTGCAAAAATCGGTTTTCTTCACAATTCTGACCTGATCCGTTTAATTCGAATGTCGCACGAAACAAGCGTAATATATTCTTACCTAGAACGGGTATATAAAGGAGGACATTCTGGTTTTTAAAAATTGCTTTAAATCTAAACAAAGAGAACCCCTCACTCAAGGTCTGTGTGAATGGCTGGATGGATGGATGGCTGAATGGGAATATCAGTTTCAGCTTTTCCATAATGCGCCACATAATCGGTCAGCTGATTAGAAGCTCATCATAGTGGAAATTTGAGTAGGTAATGGAAAATTACCTGCGTGTTGATTGCTTCGTTATTGTAGGTGTGCGAAATCAAATGTGTTTATTCCCTTTCCCCCATTATGGTCCACCGTTGCCCTTCCTTGTTTGCCGATTGTCATCGTTTAGCGCCTAAATGTCTGCTAGTCAAGTGCCCAAGCCCAAGCCTGGCTAATAAGATCGTGCTGCGTAAATTGTAGTGAAAACGCACCAGAAAGACCATAATTTTAATTAACAAGCATTTTGTCGCGGTGCTCAGGAGGAGAGCATAAAAAATATGGATGCTAGTGTCGCCTCTCACCCAACCAGCCACCCATCCACAGTGGCAGTGTGGCGCATTCCTGATTTAGAGAAGTGAATGCGAAAGGCACGAGGCAATCTTCCAGAAGAAGAATCAGGTGTGCCAGGAGCAACGTACGCGGTGGCCTGTTATCTTGTTTACATTCCACTTTTGCTCGGTGGCCACGTGGAACGGCTGGCTGGAACGCGCGTAACGGCTGGGATGTCTGTGTGTAATGAAAATCCTGACATTTTTCAACACCTACAACAATATCACTTCCGCACCGTTAACCCGCCACTTCGCTGTTGGCGCTCGTTCGCCCACACAGACACCAAGCCAAGCCACGAGATCAAGAAAAAGTAATTACCATAATAAAAAAGAAAATTATTACCTTTCGCGAATGCACGAGCGTTTGCCGGCCCGACGTGGTAATTGAAGCCATTGCTGCTATCACCATAAATTCTAGTGGGCCATACACCCCATGGCCCCCGAAAACATGGAGAGGACTAACAAAAAAAAAACACGTAAGAGCCGAACATAGCACTTGGTCATGGAGCTCTTACATTCTAGGTGCGTTTTGGGGGAGCAACAGCAAAAAGAAAAAAGAAACAAACCAGTCAGCATTCGGTAAGGCGATAACCGGGAGTTTAAGAATTTAATGACGTAGCCATTAGGCGGGCTTTACCGTTCGAAGGACCATCGTTCAATTCGTTCAAGCGCATTCGAAGACGTTCGATTTTTTGTTTCGCATTTCTTCTTCTTCTTTTTCTTCTATTTTTATTGCTGGAATGTAATATAGTGGTGGCTAACTGTTTTTTGATGTTTCTTCATTTAAATGACCAATTTTTCATATTTTTGTCCATCGTTTTTGGGCCGATTTATTGTTATCTCTCGGTGCATTACATTTCTCAAAGGAAACCACTGAAAGGAATATGGAATATACCAATGAGCTGCACATAGCTTGTTGAATGTTTGTTTTTAAAATTTATCCAACCTGACAAACCTTGAAAATCCCGATTTGCAAAAAGACATTTGACAGACATTTCCAGAGTCTTATTTAACGGTTCCAATGACTTTAATTATTTCCATACAAATGTAGCTCGTAAGTTTTTGACGAAACTTATCGTCCATTTAGCCCTAAAACATCAAAATGTATACCATGAACAAAAAACTAGCTGAAGTCATCACAAACCTCAATAGTTAGGACATCGTACAACACGTAGTTTCGTCACCGTGAGTAGAGTACCTTTCATTTGTTAGTAGAGGACAGTTAGAACAATGACATTCTAATGATCTCTTTAAGTAGTCAGTGATCAATGGTAGTGTCTTTTGAGGGTCATTGTTGCAAACTTTCGGAATATTTGTAAAACTTTTAACAACTCAAATTGTAGTGAATTGTTCAAATTTATTATTATGCTTTTACTTGTGTTCGCAACTAAAAAATAAGGGCCGGATTGCGGAATGCAATCCTTTTTTATAAATGTTGACGGTAGCGCCCTCTTTCGTCGATGGATCCGAACTCCGATCCTACGTGATCGGGTGGTTCTGTCAAAAAACTTTGACAGTCTCACTTTATTTGTCTTCGCTTAAAATCATTTTATCCATCTTATTTAGTGAATATTACTCTTCTTTACTTCTACTTCTTCTACTCACTTACTTCTTCTACTCACTGTAAACCATTTCACAAAAAAACCTTTCCCAATTACGGTAAGAACATTTTCTTTTGAGTAATCGTCAACTGCAAAATGATTTACTTCATGAGCATTATGCTGGAAATGTCAACTATAAATGAATGGGTGTATTTATTGGCTATGGAAAATTTTATGAAAAATTATGAAAATTTGGTCACTTTTGAATGAATACGTTATTTCAAAAGAGCTAAAACAACCTGTGAAAAAAATATAAAAAATAGATAACTAAATCATAAAGATTATTGACAATACGGCCTTAGCCGTCATAATCGAAATTAAATAAAATAAATCATAAAGATCATTTTTCATTTTATTACAAATATGTATCTCTAATGTACAAGCTCAGACAAACCCTGCTTCAAAAAGAGCGAAAAACGAATGAGATAGATAAAAGTTTATTGAAAAACATGTTCATACAAAAATCAAATCTTCCACATGTTCCAACTCGCTCACTTCGTAAGTATGTACGGATAGTTTTATCCATCGGGGTTAAAGACGTTGTTAAACACCTCCAAACTCTACGTATATACGAAACCTAGCACATTTCCCGATAGGAGCAACTAACATTCCTCGGCATACGGCTAGACCTCGAACCCTCTCTACCACCAATAATCGGGCACTAATGATAATGATTTTATTGCCTAAGATATCTCCAACTTGCAAGCCCGATTGCAACCGTTTTCGGCAGCCGAAGTAGCTCGTAGCTGGGGGAATTTTGTTCAAATTTTAATTAAGGATGACCACACGGAAAAACAGCCCAGACAGAAAGAGAGCATAGTTGCGCTTTCCCTCATCGGATCGATGAGCCAAAAGTGTGAAGTGCGAAAGTTGCCCACACCATCTTCACCATCGACGAAACATGCTCATGTTTAAAAGATCTTTTAATGATTTTATGTTACCCAACAGGTTCCCTTCGTACGAGGTTTCGAGTTTTGTACGGTTAGCTCCTTCAGCTTCTTCGAGTCCCTTGCCTTCCCTTCTCTCCCCCTCTCCTCCCTCCCCTCCCCCCCTACTTCCCATCACCCCATTCCCGGGTTTCGGTGTGGCAAAACCTGGCCAGCCTCTGCAAACCGATCGAGAAACCCACTGTTACCTGGCACCTAGAACACGGAACTTTTTCCCTCTTTACCTTGGCATGCTAGCGAATGAAAGAAGGAAGGAAAAACTTCCCCATCTTGCCTTCATTGTAGGTGGTACACACATAATTTACGAAAACTATTTCACCCGACCCACTAGCGACCCCAAGGGTCAAAGTTTTTCGGCTACTAAAAAGCACTGCTGCAGCAAACCGGACTGCGAGCAAAGCGAGCACTGGCCAAAATGATGTTGGGACGGACGGTAACCTAAACGAAAAAGAAGAGAAGGAAGGCCGAGAAAAAAATACCGAAATGCCTTTTTATTTGGTATTTAGTTAAGAATTCATTCCGATAAAGTTTTGATTTATGCATCAAATTTTATTTCCTTCTCTACTGTATGTATTTAATTTACCTAGTTCTGTTTGTTTTTTCTTCGCTCTATCACATGTGCTAACGGAACCTTCGCTTACGACACCTTATCGTGTACGATTGGGCAGTGGTTTTGTGTTTTTATCCGAATTGTAATAATAAATATAATAAATGGCTGGATTTTAACACAAAGTATTAGATGGTGTTGTTTTTTTTCCTTCTTTGGTCTTTGTCGTTTTCATTCACATATCACGAGAACCTATCATACACATGCATTGTAATTCAGCAACATTGTGTAATCATAATGGTGGTTTTGTATTGTGCGATACTTTAATCTATTCTTTATGAATATCATGAATATTTAGATAAAACTTTGCTGTTTGTAGTGTTCAAGGCAAGGATTTTGCACTAAATTACAAACAAGAAACTCTTTATACGGATATTACTGCTTAAGTACTAGATAAACAGCATGCTTCTAGCGCATTTGCAGCATACATGTACTTGCAAACGCATTACGCAGCCAACAGTAGCGATGGACGAAAACGAAAAGGGAGCATAATTTAAATTTAAATAACAACTAGTTAACCTCGATTCGGTGTAGCTCATGGTTGTAAGTCATGAATGTCTTCTACACGCATGCACCAGTCGGGAATGCAAGTAAGCTGCAGCACGATGACATGTTTTCGACCATGCAAACGGAGCTGCCCCCAAAAAGGCTGAAGCCAAAATCGGTCCAGCCAAGCGACACATAGAAATTGTCTCAAATTTATCTCAGCTTCATCTCCGTCTGCCAGCTGGTTTCATGCTGTAAAAAGATCCGTTTGACTTCAAGAGGACAAAGTTTGTACCAAACAATCAGTGTCTCTTGTTTCCGATGAAAGACCAGTGGTTTAGTAATAGGTAACTGCCCTCTCTAGAAAATCGTCGCATCGTCATCTTCAAGGGAAACGATTCAATTTCCCCTTGCACAGTTTGTTGCAAACATAACTCGCTTGTCACTAATTTTCCCTGTTTACATTATTTATACGTTTGGAAAGCTTGTGCTCCACAACGTTCAGCAAAACAATCACAAATGTGTTTGTTCAAATTCAATATTATTAAAAACACTACATTTTGCAAACTGTCTCGAGTAATAGTATAATGATTACGCACAACAACGAAACCAAAACAGTGAACAATATTGAACTTGAATCGAATATTGAACTAAGAAAGCACCAAAATAGGATACTTATATTGTAAAACGTATAACTTCCATATTCATTTTCCGACACTATTCAGCGATGCCAAGTTTTTCCAGAGTAACACGGAAAGTAATGTTCAGAAAGGTGTTTATTTTCACGATAGAATCCCCTGTTCAAAACTTTCAAAAACAAGCCATTCAAAACCACCCTTTTGCCTTCGGAATGTGTACTTTATGTGTCTTCTTGTCTTCTCCAACACGTTTGTACTATGCAGGCACAGTAGCAAACGTGTATGGTTGAGGTGATGCTTCAGCTTGTAGTTTTGAGAACGTCTCTTGATAAACCATAACATAATATGATACTCTTCAACGTTTTCAAGGTTTGATGTAATTTTATGTAATTAGAAATCTTTCTACAAACGATTTCACATCGTTTATATTTAAAAAGTGAATTGTTTAGCATAAGGACTTCTAACTTTATAATGTTCCTCTTTCTCTACCACTTTAATTTTCCTCTGAATGTTGTCATACGATGGACCATATAGTTACTTTGTCAAATTGCTACTGCGAACATACCTTCCTTTCAATCATTTCAATTATGATACACCGGTTGTTAAACTTTGGCCATCCACCCATCCGTGTTTCAATTTTATTCCTGTTCAATTGCTGATGTTGTTCCTCCATGTTTCGCACAACACTGTGTTCCATTTTTTTCCACCTTTCTTTAAACCTTTCACTCTTTTGTGCTTTTGTGATTCAATGTCGATGTGATGTCACTGTAAAACAGTTAGGATCATTGTTCAGTGTCACGAATGATTCCTCGTACCAAGTGAATGGTTTGCAGAAAAGAAATTGATGTGAAATGTGCTAACGTTCAATTGAATAGCAATCATCAAAAAAATTGTTCGTACCTTTGACTTGTATTTTGTACCGTGTATTGCAGACATTAAGGCTTTTGTTTTTGATGTTATGCTTTTCTTATTGGTTTATGTTATAAAGTAAAATTACGTGATTAATAAATTTTAAATTTCCAAAATAATTTAATTATGTTTTGTTATAAAAATTGTATTACGTAGTGTATCCAAACATATCTTAAGAACTCCTTCCCCGTTTTTGTGCGTACAGTAAAGAGCGTCGGAAATAAACATCACCTTCCGAAACGCGTTTATGAATAGAAACTTTTCAAATGAAGAACCGGGCCAGGCTTTTCACTTTCACTTCACAAAAAAAAAAACCTCGTCACTGTGCCTCTCGTACCGTATCGAGCTTCGCCTTGGCGTCAACCGAAATGCCAACAGCGCCGTCAGCACAAACGTCAGTGTCTCGGTCTCAGGAAAGTATTTCAATCAAAAATTTCACTCCTAAAAGGGAACCGGAAGAAAGTCGTCATGCTAATGAATAAAGAGGCAGAAAACTCTCCAGGTAGTTGATGAATGAATCTGTGAAGCACAAAATTCATTGGCAGGACGTCCTACGTTGGCAAAAAAGGATTGCGACTCGAGTGCACAACCTTAAACTGTTGGTATGTGTCTTGCCGCACCGGTGAAGAAAGTATTGGAAAAGTTTGATGTCGATGAACACGGGCGAAAGAAAATTATCCATACAAACAAAACAACTTCACAAGAGGTCGCAGCTTCCCTTGCGCGAAGTTCAGCAATAAGTCATCCGCCGTGAAAGAAAGTGAAACTTTTGGTCTCACTTAATAGGCTGAGAAGCATTCGAGCGACGATTATACAGGTGGAAACAATGCGACACAGAAATTGTACGAAATTATTTTTCTTAACAAATAGCCCTGCCCCAGGCTCCACGTGGAGGAATCCATGACATTTCAATAAAATTGTTTGTTGACAATCAAAACCTGTCAAAAGCAAAGGAAAAGAATACGAGAAGAAAAGAAAAAGGGACGAACGCAAACAGCGCTTCACATCAGTAGTAAGATCCTCAGTTGTCACCTTTTTGGAAGTGTAAATATACACACACGGTCGTCAAGACAACGCTCGCCCATGCCAACTGCCACAGGTTCTTTTAAGCACCAAGTAACAATGACGATGGTTTGCGTTGATAATTGTGCAAGCGTTAACGTGCTGGAATGCAGCACGTTCTCCCTCGAGGAAGGTTGAAATTTTGGCCAGGATGCTGAACATCTTCTCACCATGGAAAAAGAGGGGCAGAATACCGGAAAAGTTTTCATTTGGTGAGCGTTCGATACATTTGCAAAGCTCACCAGCCCAGAAAACTCCCGGAATGGAGCGGAACCTGGCGTTCGGTTCACACCCATACACGGTCCCGTAACCGTTCGAATCGGCTGAACAAGGCTGGCTTGGCGTAGTGTTGATGTTGTTACTAGCATTGCTATTGCTATGCAACCGTATATGAGTGGTGAAGCGAAAAAAATAATGTTTTGATTCGATTAAAACGATAAGGTAGAATAATATGCACGGCCCACGGTGCCAAAGCGAATCATGAATCACTGAGAGACCAGTGCAAAAAAAGGCCTCTACGCTAACACACACATACCCGTTACCCACCCTTCCAAGCACCCAACCGATTTCGAAGCATATCACGTTTCCCGATTTTCGGTTGATTCAAATTTAATCCGGTTATGCCGGATCCGGTTTGATGATCTGTTTGACGGTCCGGTGGCCGGGTGTTTGGGTGAAGGGAGGAATGGAGGGTAAATAGAAGGGAAGAGGGCAAATGAAAGAATGCAAAGGGAGTAGTAGATTTGAAGCCAGAATGCAAAAAGGCAGACGGGCACTGGGCGGAAGGGCATAAAATAACAGCAAAACCTCATCCTCTTACGTTGGTTGCGTGAGTAAATTTTATATTCAGTGTACAGTGTTGGAGGAATGTTTTGATACGCAACTCGTGAAAAGTGAAAAATAATGGCAGAAAAGGAATGTTACGTAGCGATGTGCATGAGAAAATCTGAAGCTTATTCATTTCCATCAATGAATCCTGGTGAACAGCAAACCCTCTCTGCTACTTCTAAAATAAAATAAAAAAAATTAAAAATATTGTTACAAGAGATTTGGTAAGCTTATTTGAACATGAATTTGAACTAATTTAGATGATCATCAAGCATCTTTTTGCGACCAAATTGTCATTAATCACTTATCACGAGGCATTCCTATTATTAAACCCTTAAAAGCATTACCTTACCAATAGATTTGAAGATTTTAAAATAAAATCAAACTTTCACTTACACTCCTCATGTTTAAATATTTATTCTTCCTTTTATTTGTACAGAAATGTACAACTATAGTTCATGGATCTGATCCTGGATACTGGAACAAACTTTGTATTGTTTTCGCACATGAAATGCATGCTTTGCACGAAAACTCGATAGCACTATGCGGCAGATAAACATCTAAACGCAACACTTTTATTTCATAAAGCACATCAATAAATCCTTCACTCAAAAATAACATCCCTACCATTCCCGGCCAAACATCGAAATCGTTTCAAGCATGTTTTGTTTGTGGTTGCCTGCTATTTTTGCTTCATCTCCCGTTACAATTGGCCAGGAGTTTTTTTTTATTTTATTTTTGTGGTATTGCAAGTTCACGTGTGGATCAGCGGGGTTCGAGCGAGGCAAAAAGGTAAAACCAAAATAAAGCAAACTAAAATAAAATATAATACGGTTGGGCTGGCAAATTGTGCCAATAAAAATTCACCACTCAAACTCTTCGCTCCGTGAAGCGTACGCATTAATGGATGTGCAGGAAAAGAAAACGATGCACGTTCGCGTTCCAAAAGTGAAACCTTCGAAATCCTTCGAAGAAATTGAATTTCCTTTCGAAAACATATTTCTCACCACCACCACCACCACCACACCGCAGCCGCTTCCACGTGGATTCTTAGCTGGCAGCGTACGGCGAATGAGTGGGAACGTGGGCCACCGAACGCAACCATCGCCGAGGCAATTTAAGAGCGATGCAGTTTAGTTCGGTCTGCACGTTCCACAACACTGCCACCCACGGGATGGGAATCCTTGACTCTTGAAAAAGATTTCCATGCTTTGGCCGTTAGCACCAGGGGCTGAGCAGCCCGAAGCAACCGAGACACACAGATCGGTGCTTGCTCGTATGTATGTGCTGCCGACCGTTGGCTTTGCCAGGCGCGCGAGCGCTTAAAACCATGGAAATATAAAATAATATCTTAACATATGGGACGCCACGTTGTCTATTCAATACACCAAACGTCTTTACGTATTATTCTGCATATTGCTCCGAATTGTCGTATGGAAATAGCGACCGGACCAGCAGCGGGAGCTGGAGCAAACAAGCAAATGGAGAAAAATGAATGTCTTAAGTCAGAAACATGTTCCAATTTTTGCTTCACTTTCCCGTTCACGTTGTGACGATTCGAGAAGGAGAAACGTCCCGAAACAACAACAACAACCAAAGCCCCAAAACCCCCCATCCCTCAGAAGACGAAAAAGGCACACTCTGACACCTCAGATAGGAAGAGTTAAGCATACAGCGACAAATCGTCGTCCACAGTTCCCTTCTGCCCTTAAGCGACACTCGAAACACGGTCGCTTTCGGTCTTCCTTTCGAAAAACGAAGCCACAGACACCACACCATTCTCGTTGAAGTTCCTCTTGCAAATTGCATCCCAAGAAGAAAAACAGCGAGTCCGACTATTTGGCAGCTTCGAAGAGATGAATGGAAAATTGAATAAAATTGAAATTTACAGTGAAAATATTTTTACTCACACGCTTTGCTGGCCTTGTTGGTTGCCATTTTACCAACTGCTGGCCACAAAATCTGAACGCGTGAAGATGTTGCCAGTCACTTCCGTTTCCGTCAATGCGATGCTGCCCAGCTGATATGCGTGGCTTCCGTTTGTATTCCTTTTGCTGTTCGCGTTTATGCACGCTAGCGTAAATAGAGAGGTAGCATGGAAGAAATATTGATATCGACAGTCGGGAAAAGAAAAGAGCTAAACATCGAGGTTCAATTTACCATTCGTGCGATATTTGCGAGCTTATGCTGCTTGATTTATACGTTTTACATTGAGCACTTAAAAGCCGTCACATATCATATCTTCTCTCTGCTGCTTTTATGCGAATTGTGCAATTCTTCCCTTTCGATAGTACGACAACAATAACTGAATCGCGTCGAAAGCTGCGGCGTTCAATGTGTGAAGTGTGATGGATGGATTAAAAATTATGTCACCAAACAGTAACAAATACAATGTATCCTGCCAAGCTCACATCCCATCCCCATGATGCTACAGCAAAACCACCCTTGTCGATAATACCTTGCTAAAGAAATAAGGAAGGATACGAAACAACAGCAAAAAAAAAGGGTTTTTATTGCTACCTATTATCATGTACATAAGTCTCTCTTTGCCGCATCGAAAACTTTGTGCGATAAATCTTTCACGCTTGCGAGGAAATTAAAAAGCCACTTATGTATTTTGTTCCATTTGTCACTGATTGTAAGCGGTCTGTGTGTGTGTGTGTGTGTGTGTGTTTCGTTTTTTTTTTTTGCCGTCTAACGATGATATTTCTGATTGTTGAAATTTATCCCCGTTTTTTCTCACTTGCGCAGCATTAAGAGGCTCTGGTGGGCTCCTGAAAGAGGTTCGTCTTTCACTATATGGTTGAAGTTTCCTTTCAGCTCACCGCAGGAATTGGTCGCACTTGTCGCCAACGTGTCGCATTGCAATTCAATTATGTAAAGCACTTTCTGCATTTCTTATGCTTCGGTTTGTTTATAGTGCTTCGCTCCCTTTCGGTGGCTACCATCTTCCAGCTCCCAGCTCCCATGGCAGTTAAGTGCGGACTTCCGGGGTTTTGGTGCTCATCGACAGGGTATAAAGCCACAATCCACAAAGCCTACCAAGACGAAACTTGTCGTTCCCGCAGACGCTGAGCACTACGATCGACACTAAATGTACACTCACTCATCCGGCTGGCGGTAATAGCGTCAAGGACATCCAGAAGAAGCTTCCTTGCTACAGAACCACCAACGAGCAAAAAAAAAAAAGAAACATACTGGCAACTTTACACTCAAGTATGTCATCAATCAGCGTTGAATGGAAAAGGGCACAGGGTTGTGTGGAGTTTTAGTTTGCCGAGTCCTACTTGCTCGATGATGCTCTGGTGGAGTTGATGTAATTTAGCTTTCCTCGCAGATGCTTTATGCTTTGTACGCTGTTCCAATAGGTAGTTAGCCTGAGAACGATTTTTCATCTATTGTGTGTGGGATGTTCGATAGACTATTAGGAAATAGCGTTTCAGGAACGTTGCCATCGCCCTGTTCGTACCGCAATGAGCGGACGTTCATTGCACACATTGCAATGACACTAATTGTAGAATCATTTCTACACCAAACTTCTTTCCTTTCTCTCACTCACCCTCTCTCTTTCTCTTGCTCTCTCTCTCTTTCTCGCTCTCTCTCTCTCGCAGTTTCTTCGTTTTACAAAGTGCACACTCTCAACACACTGTGCATAATGAGTTTTGTAAATTTTTGTGTCAGATTTTGTTTTAACTCATCAATTCAAATATTCTACTGTTCTAGTTAAATAATAATCCCAATACTTGTTTACTAAACTAATGGAAGATATTGATCTTCGATTTGACTTCAAGATTAATATATTCATATCGCAATTATTGTCCCAGACCTATAGAGTACCAAATGGAGTACGTTGTCACAGCTTTGCCATCCCTGTGCTGTCAATAGCATGGTGAAGCATAATATAAAAAAGTGGAGATGATGTATAAAAATGAGCACACTATGCGGTGGATCTCCCATGCACAGGTTTAATCTGTCCAAGAAGGATAAAAAATGAACGCCCGGAATGAGGAACTGTGCTGCAAACTATCCTCCAATCTGATGCTAACCAGATGACACCAGGAACGTAAATATGATAAATTAGCCCGGAAAAAGTATTGTCATGTGGCAGGCTTCCGGATAAGCATAAGCGCACAGGAAAAGTTGACTGGCTGATTGAAACATACCTGCGATGGGCAGAGTTTGGTAGAAGCTACTGAGGTTGATTCGGAAAACAGTGCAGTAAAGCAAAATATAATTTACAAATATGTTTTATTGCAGGATTTCTGTCATTCGAACTTTGTAAATCTCTTTTTATTTCCTGCTCCTTCGATTTTCTGAGAAATTTTGGTAAAGTTAAATTTGTCCCTGAATGATGCTGCATTTATTATCAATTTCTCTATATCACCAAAATTTCTCTTTTACAATTTTATAATTGTATAATCAATTAAATCTTAAGTAACATAATTTTAGAAACCCTTAATTAAAAGTTTTATTCTTCCCTATTTTTATACATAAATCAAATACAAACTTTTAATTGATATAGATTTCAATATCAAAATCATACATATAAAATATCAAAAATATTTTATCTGAAAGCGTCTTTTAAATAAAATTATTGTTACAAATGCACTAAACGAACAATAAAGTGTAAAATAAATAGAAGCTTAAATTGTACAATTGATCAATTGTTAAACCTTTGGAAATGAAATATTCATTGGCACTGTGTTGAAAGTCTATTTATTTAAGTAGTCCTGAGCCAGTAGAGGAAATGTCCAGGATTTGTTACAGAATCTGTTCTCTAACTATAAATTTTAAATCTCAAAACCATTCATAAATTTCCTACTGGATTCTTAATAAGAACATCCCTATCATCTCGTGTTTGCTGAACGGTTTGCTGAATAACATGTGTTTGTACCACTTCCGATTACGATGATTGCAGTACATCCAGCGTATGGAGAGTGAAAGTATTGGAGCGAGGTAAAATTATTCATTCTAAACTAATACACTCGGCCGAGTGTCAATGAAGGGCGAAAAACTGATCATTGCCGTACGAAGGCGTGCTGAAGAAGGAGTAATGTCTTGGACAGATTTATGAATCCCTGATACTTTCGAATCCACCCACAACCCACCACCATCCCATATTACATATGTAAAGGTTAGACCGGTACAAATTATTGATCTGAGCTTAATGGAAACTACATCAACGACAGGAAAACGGGATGACCAATAATAAAGTCAACCCACTTTCTGGTTAGCGGGCAATGGCAATGGCTATTGGCCTCGAGGTAAACTACCGATCATCAAACATTCATAACTCACTTGTGAGCGGTTTACTTATTTTATCACTCTTCACCATAAAACCGGTGAGAAGCGGCTAGATCGGAATAAAGTAACCAAGCGAAAAAAAAAAAACGAGAAACGAGAAAACATAATACAAAAAGGTTCAACCAATAGGAGTAGCTCACCCAAGAGTATGGTTTCGAGGCTGCTAACTTACGCCAAGGGTTAGCTGCGCTTCGCCCAACAGTTCGCACGGCTTACCCTATTGCTTGACCGGCGATCCACATCAGATAACGAAGCCATTCGGCAAGCATATCACGAACCGTCAAAAATAACCAACGCCACTAAAGTTGATACAATTTTAATTCGATTTCTTCCGACCCCATCCTCGAAACACTGGGTGCTGCGAGAGCAGCGTGGTGCTTTGGTCGACTCGCAGCCTCGACTAACGTGCACCCTCGATTTAAGCACGGTTTTACGCTCAGGATCAACACGGTGGTGGCTCTGGCCAGTCCGGTACGTCCAACTACCTTGCCTTCTGCCACTACGGTTGTTCCACAGCGTGACTGGTTGTTGGTGTTGGTGGCATGGCGGGACCAGGATGGATCAAAGCGGTTATCCTCCACGAGAACGTCCCGGATTTGTACACGGAGAGGCGGAATAAACAGTGCGATTTTCTAGTCTTTACACAAGCTCCCACACAGGGCACAGTGGCTCGTGTTCGATGCAGCCTCATGGAAACTGCTGCTGTTTGGCCTTTCTTCTCGATCAAAAACGATTCCCCACGGACAGGACACGACAACCAACTGAATCGGTTTGCGAGCGTACCCAAGGCAGACCCAGGGCACGCTGTAAAAAGGTAAAGGATGAAAAATAAAACCCCTTACGAAGCAGCTCCGACTCCTTAACACTGCCGGCACATGCAACGCAGAGTGGTAGAGAAAAATCATGATTCTGGGTGGATATTTCGGGTGGCACGTCGGCCTGGACGAGGTTCAGCATCGGTTGGAGATTTCCTATCGACCGACTACGCCTCACCCGAAAATACGACGCGTGTCTGTCAGTGGGTGTTGTGCACCACAGGGAGAATGCAGAAACCTGATTAGTTTAATTAATTCGTAATCGTATTAATGAAGCAAAAGATTGGCGAATCTCAAATTTGACCACTGGAAAATGTTCGGTTGGCTGATGTGATTGTGGTTTTGCTGCGAAGCGTCAAATCGAATCATCTGCCAGCAACTCGCCAGGTAAAACTATGTGTTCGCTCCGTTTTTATTCGGACCGTATGCAATCATCGGTAGATTAGACGACTTGACCAAACAACATGACATGTGGGGATAGGCGGTAAATAAACTCTCGACAACTCCCAGCGCAATTGTACACCATTGAGATTGAGCAGAAACTTATACTACTAGATGGTAGTAATTAAACTTAACCATATATGTGTGGTTCATCCAAGTGGCATCGATCACTCTCTTATGTTGCCTACCAATGTTTCACCATCTATAAATTTATCCATCTTCGATTGGTACCATCCAATCTTTTCTTTATATGATTTACAGCAAATCATCGAAGCGAATCACATCGTGCTTCAAAATTAGTGCAAAAAAGGCGTACTATTCCCAGGATGTCACAAGAAAGATTGATAAACCGATCGATCGATGCATTGCTGTAACATTGCTGTTTCAGTGAATGCAAATTTTCCACCGCACCGCAGTACCGAGCGAACCGAGGTCACAGCACAGGTAGCAACAGTGAAGTGTACGTGAAAAACTGTATCGATTACTTTAATTCAATTTGCCTCGCCTGTGGCGTCCTTATTGTTCGCACTCATTAAACACTTGGCATCATTGATTAAAATCAATCCATCGACCGTCCCTAGTCTCCTCCACCATTCCGGCTCTGCGCAGTTCGGCTTTATGAAACGAGAGCCTGTTTCGCAGGAGGGAGTCAGGGATGTTGTGGCAACCCGTTTTCCATTCATCTAGAAACGCCGAAAACAAGCCGAATGAGCCGATTTGAGGGCCTTTCAATGAGCTCTGGATACATATTTTTTCTTCTTGTCTTCTACTTCAGCGGTTGTCGGAGATCAACGGCCAACGTTCGCTTTCATCCACGAAACGGAAACATCAAATACCACGTGTACAGGGCCGTGGCTAGAGCAGCGATGAGCGAAACCAGACACAGAAAAGCGGGCAAAGGTCAATCAAAATGTGCTGTATCGCGTAAAACAAGTGAAGAGTCGCGCGTATCCGTTGCGATTCCTGTTGTACGTGATGTCGAACTCTTCCGTGCAGCGTCAAATGCTGCATAATAAGCTACGGTCATCTTATCTACCGACACTCGACAATTATCCGATTACGGTTTCTGAAGTAAGATCTTCTCGTTGGGGACTTTCCACGTGCGATAAAAATGGCTCGTTTAAATCCTTTAATTCTATCTTTCCAGGTCAATCCAACCAGATAAACCATGCGCTGCGTGTGTTAACACACACGACAGCACTTTGCTACACTAAGGAACTCGCATCTCATCTCGGGGATGCTTCTTCGTGCACCTCCACTCATGGGAAGAAAAGTGGACAGAACAATCCAATCGATACACGCCGCAATCACCAAACGAAAGGATTCGAACCGCCGCTGTGCGCTTCATGCCGTGAAAGCGGACAGTGAATAAAGCCAAATTTTTAACACCCTTTGCGTTATTTATGAACACATAAACGCCTAGTTTTGGGCAGCCTGCCACCAAGGAAGAAGGGTTGAAAAATGTCTGTGCGTGTGTTCCGCTTTTTTCTTCCTCTCCACTGTCTCGATTGTTCTTGAAGTCTCAGGGCGACAATCTTCATGGGATTTGCTGCATGGGATTGAAAGAAATCAGTGGACCACCCTGTCCCACTCGGCATACTTTCTACATGCATTTCAATTTCATGTATGCAAGTAGAGGCGGCTTTACAGCCGCAAGATAAGGGTGTATACCGCAGACATGGTGGCGTCACTCACTGGGAACATCTTCCATTCGTCCTAGTGGTCGGCCTTTTTTGCATGAAATGTGAAATGTGTGACTACCATTGCGTTGTGGCCTTGCGTCACCAACCAACTACCACCCGTCGATATCCTGTGACCTCGACCGAAAATGTGACCGAAAAAAACAAGCAAAAGTGCGTTATGAGTGTGCTTGCTTGCTGTGACACAATGCAGAGCGAACATGGTTTCTAGTGCTGGTTCGAATTTATACTTGCAGAACGGATTCGTCGTCACACCCATGATAATGTTGTATTACATGCAAAGGCCCTAACTATTTGTCTAAATCTTGCTTAAAACAGAAGCAAACTGCAAATAATCAACCGTTTTTTTTTAATCTGGAAATGTTTTTTTTTTTTTGTCAGAATAATTGTGGCACTCTCTTTGGTGATCTTCTACGGATATTACTTTAACGTATCAATCGATAGTTAACACATATTGGTTGAACAATTTCTGTTTCTTTTTCCACAAATTACTACCAGTTGGTAATATTTCGTACAAATCGACAAGGAAGCAGTAACGTATTGCGAATGTGATACTTCATTTATCCATTTTTATGTTTTCTCCCACATGTCCGCATTTCCGGGTCCGGGAAGCGTCGTGCGCGTGTCGATGAAGGGATGAAAATGAATTCATTGTTTTCCTCTTGTGTTTGTTCGCCGTACGAATGCAACAAAAATTGAACTCGATTATTTAAGTAATCGATTGCCATACCGTCCGTACAGCATGTTTGGATGAATCATGCAACCATAAATGCAGGCTGACAGAAGAAGGCTTGTAGGCTTGCCGATGATGAGGTGTAACTCCCGATCGACCAGGTCGCCCAGGGTGCGAATAACTGTGGTCCCAAATTTTCTGGGTGCAACCCGTGGCCACGGAACTGTTGGGGCCGGGAACTCACGCATTGCCACTTTCGGCGAACGGTTTCGACTGCTGACCAGTATCCTGCACACTGCAGTGGAACGAATGTGGCACACTGCACCTACCGGCAGGATGATGGTCGTCGCCGTCGTCCTCCGGTAGATTGCACCACGTGTCAACCGCATGACGAAAGTGGATGCACAGTAAGAGAAGCTTAAATTGTTCTTGTACATGCATTAAAACTAGCATGCACACATGCACGAATGCATGCATGCATGCATGAGCATACATCGTCATACGGCAAATATTTGCCAAACGCGGCCATGGCAGAATATTTTATTCCATTTAAATTCAATTAAACAATAATAAAATTATTCACAGAAATAAATTTAAAACAAATAACAGCTCGAATGTTTGGTTTCCACTGGCCAGCGTGGACGAGGCGCGGCAGCTCGTGCACGTTGCTGATGTTCGATGCTGGCAGCTGCAATGCTTTTCGGTACGGGCAATCGGAAACCATTTTTGCACGGAAGCACATTTGTCTTCCCACCTTTTGCCTTACCGATTCGCATGAAGCCGATGCCACAAACACGAAACAAAACAAAAAATGCGTGCGTTTCGACAACGACAACGCAAGAATGATGCTGTATGTAGTGTGTTGTGTTCGAACGCGTAGTAATGAATTTGTAACATCCTTGCAAAGGTGAGCCATTTGCAGGTGTGTTAAGTGTAGCCGGTTCGGAAACTTATTGAAACGCTTTTGAACGGCCTTTCATGCCAAATAGTTTGATAACGACAATTGAAGGTAGCGTGTGACATGATTGATTGATTAAATTAATTTCATTTAACTTCATCTCTCCTTCGATTATTGCTCCTTAATCAGAAATTATTAAAAAAAAATCTTCCACTTTGAGCATCCACGATCCAGTGGCACGATCGCTTACTCGTTTCATGAAACTAGTTACCTTTTTTTTCTAACGAAATGCATTGAAAAGTGTTTTGATTATTTTATGAGAATAAATCCAAATGCATGTTAAACCCTTAAGTGATTGGAAGCCGGAAAGCATACCTGTTTCTCTAACAATTAGCAAGTTGGCTATGCTCTGCGACCTAACACAGACTGTTTCGTGTTGCAAAGACCGTTCCCAATACCTGTGCCACCAGATTCGGGTATGAAATTTGTATTAGATTGATCCCGTTTAATAGTTTCGGTTGTAGTTTTTTTTGTATTATTTTTGCTTTGCCTTGGATGAACATTCAATATTCATTGGTGCCATCACAACAGCGTGCACTGGAGCTCGCGAGGGTTTTGAAAGTGCTACGGTGTTTACACAATTTGGTTGCATTTTTAATTCATTTCCCTAAACCCCCTTTTTGTTCTTGTGGTGTGATGAATCGTACGTGTGTGCAGGCTGCTGCTGCTGCTGCTGCTGTGTGTGTGTGTGTGTGTGTGTGTGTGTGTGTGTGTGTGTGTGTGTGTGTGGGGCTTTAACTAGATTTCTGGTGTACTATTTCCTATCCTTTTTTTGTATCCTAAAAGTTAGTGATAAGCATTAGGCAAATGCAAAGAAAACGGAAAATATTTGAGAATAAATATACGGCCAATGGGTAAAGAAAATTAAATCTGCAATAATTAACCCCATCCCTGTGAGGTTAAAAAAATCCCATTTAAGTGCGACATTTCGAAAGTCAAAACATTTTAATGCAATCAGAAAGACTCATTAGCAAACATAATATAAATAGCACTCGATTTCGCAACAAAAGTCACCGCACACTCGCAAACGCATGCTCTTAATTGTGTGAATGTATGTTAAAATAAAGATTAGCTTTGTTGAGCACATTACAATCGCGCAAGTTCCGTGAGCCAATTGCCTGATTCGCGCAACGCATACCGGCATATCGAGCTCATTATTTTGTACGATTTTCGGGAATAAACCAACCGTTCATTTTTCAAAAGATGTCAATATTCGGATGACATGAAACGCCGCGGCACACCAATACATTCTCGTCTCTACTGGCACTCGTCTCGCTTTTTACCCGTCCTCGCTTGACTCTGTTTGATATTCATCAGCGACACGGTGTGGAATAATTTTTATCTCATTCTTTTAACTTTCAGTGCCCTGAGTGCAACATCATCATCATTATCTCCATTATCACCATCAAAGCGAGCGAAGGAAGAAAAAGTCGACACAAACTTTACCAAATGTTCGTTAATTGTCCTGCCGTGCGTCCCAAACGCAACATTTTAATTCATAGCTTTTGCATGACAAGCGTGTAGCTGAGTTCTTCTTGGTGACCGAAGAACCGGGGTCACACTGTAACCAATGTTACTCGTTCACATGCTCTCCCTTGTAAAGCAGATAATTATGGTAATGGAGATTGGTTTTTCAAACTATTTGTGTGTAGAAAAGCACAACAACCTCTTCGCTATTGGCAAGCAGGAGTGCATCAAAAACAAATAACGCACACCCATTAATTCTGCCCTAATACTTCTGCTGACTTAATTGAACAGTGCGAATCGTGTCAGAGTTCATCAATCGCTCATAATTCCGAGCGCTGCTCTGAGATTGATTGTTTGAATACCGATACAACATTTAGGCGTTCGCCGCGCGGCCAATCACTTAAATGAAGCTGTCAAATGAACTGCATTCATCTAAACGGAGGACGACTTCATCGCCAGCGGAACGTATTGATCATGCGCGCTTGTAACCACCATTTCTCCAGCCAACACCGTTCGATGTTTTGCCGAAATATTCCCGAATGGTACGTCCCACAGGCCACCGGTTTCCGAAGTTGTTTGGGGAATGTTCCGAAGCTTTTCAGCCGTGCCAAAAAGGATATGCAATGGATTGCTAACAGTTAGTACCGTCAAGGCAGCCAACAGCGGTTCTATGCTGATGTTGTCTGTCCAAGTTTTAAGTGAATTGTTTCTCACGTTACGTACATGTTCTTCACACTTTATTCTCATGTTTGAGTATTTTTTGTTATCGTTACACCAAAAGTTTCGTGATTGCAGGTGACCTACAGCAAGGTAAGGCTTACGTTCTAGACTAGACAAAATCATGCAAACACTTGATGCTGCGATGCAAAAAAAAACTGCCTAATATCGTCGCCTACAAACAGCAACAACAGGGCGCTTCGAATGATTGATATGGTTAAAGGTTGCATGATGCCATACGGTGAAGATATGCTAGGTCGCATAGCCGCGCAAATTATCCCAATTACATGCGCCTCCTTCTACTTAACCCCGATGGCACCCTAGGAGCACGTACAAGCTCTAGTCTAGAGCAGTAGCAGTAAGTGTCCTGTGCTTAATATGCATGACTACGCGAGTTGCCTGCTGCTGATCTCCCGGACTCAAGATGATAATGAAATACAATTAGCCACGGTGGCTGTGATTAATACAAGATTGATGGTCGGGCCTTAATCGTGCCTTTCCACCGCTTTCACTGCAACATCACCAACATCAACAAGTCGGGTGGGCCCATTTTACCGGATGAATCATTTTGCAAACATCGCTCCCGTTGAAATGGTGCGCCTGGGACTGCGTCAACACTGCCCATTTCGATGCACTGCAGCGAACCACTGTAGCTCAACGTGTAAATGCTAAAGTGCGCATGTTAATTAAATTGCACGCATTATCATACAGCAGCATTCCTTCGCATGTCGAAATTTGATCAGATGTAATCAAAACGATATGAGCGGCAAAGAGATTCGAATAAGATTGCTACGTGAAAGTGGTCACCTTAGGAAAGTCAAAAATATGACCCTATTACAGACAACAAACTAAAAATCGGCATCAACAAGAAAGCACTAACACCTGCGTTTAAAACAAACGATCATTCTAAATGACTGTCGAGTGTTGAATCAAATCTTCAACATGTGCACCACTAATTAGTAGTATTCAGCAGCTTCAGCAACCGACGCAAACAGCACGCTGCTGTAGATTGCTTTCCATCTTTGTAAGAGTTAAAAATAATTAATGCCTTGCAGATTGAAAATGCCTGGCTAGCAACGAATACGAATTCAAGCGATTGGTTAAACCTGGTTGGCTACCGTTCCGGCCAAGCACTTTCTACTGGCCCTACGTTCTATTGCTTGGCATAGTATGAATGTAGAGCGAAAAGCACGTAGCTACGTAGCGGTTGCTCATTAAATTCATTCACCTAGCTGAATATTTACAATAACCTTCCGACCGTAGTTTGTAGCATTGCAAAACCACCACCGTGCTCATGTTCCTGCAAAACCGTGAGGCTCGTTAAAGTGTTTCAGGTTTTCAAAAAAAAAAAATGTTGTGTGAATAGATTCCATAACGCCATCACCAGGGTGGCCAAAGAATTGGAGTGGGTAGGGTGCAAATCTCCCTCTTTTTTACCCACGTGCCATCATTTTTGGCAAAGATTTTTATGAAATGGTGATTATGTTGTCAATTTCATAAATATACTTCGAAATTAGTTTGTCCCGAGCGACGAACCTTATCGAAATTTTTGACATAAATTTACCTTTTTTCCCTCCAATAGCTAGTTAGCGAAGGTAGCAAATCGCTACCAGCCACTAGCTGACGGCGATCGACAGTTGATTTCTATTTTAGACAAATGGGAATTGAAACTGACATCACGAAACAAAACATAAAATATGATTTCCATAAAGAACGAACAAACACAGCTTGTGTGCAAAAACGCCGGGACAAAACATCAAAACACAAGAATGAGAAATCATTTGCCTTGGAGTAAAGGCACGTAAAAATCGACCCACTGCTACAGCCATCGGTACGTTCGGAGTTTAACCACATACCCCACCGACTTTCCACAGAACCAATCCCATTTGCATCGTTTCGCCCGCGGTATGGGCCCTGTATGAGCCTTTGTGCCTCGATTTCCCTTTTTTTTCGCCCTCAACGCGCTCGAAGCAATGTGTTTTAGATTGGTAAGGCTCATTCTTTTATAGTTTTATTCAGCTTAAGCCACAGTTCCGACGTACTCTGGGCTTCCGGAAAGTGACTCCAATTGTTGTCGTTGGCATCAGCCACCAAAACCGTTGAGAAAGAGCAAAACTAGTATTGGTGGAATGGATTTATCGATTGAATTTTTCACTTCCGCCGTTGCTACAGACCTGCCACTTTACCTGCCCTGTCTTTACCTGTCTGTGTTTGGTTTTTGTGTTTCTTTTTTGTGTTTAACTCAAAGAGTCCATTGCACTTTGACAGTATTCATCTTTGGGGCAATGGGGAATTTATGAACAATACTACACGCAATAACAATCAAGCATTCAATGTCACGTCTAGCCGTAGCACGATGGTTAGCCGAATTTCGTTTCATTAAAAGCCATTTTTGCAACATTGCACAAAACTGTCAAATTTGCACCAACCAATTTTATCTATTCCTTGCCAATATTGGCGTTCTTTCGTTTTTTAGATAGAGTCGTGTGCCGGTATGCTTGATACAACGCAAATTAAATCATTTTACAGCAAAACGAGGTTTTTCTTTCTTAGTTTTAAATAACCTAGTTGTTTTCGAAAGTAAATCATAAGGTGTACATAATAGGAAATAGCATAGTGAGGAAATACATATAATTGAATGGATTGGATTTGAATTATTGTTAGCTGAGTAATAACTTCAAACCTAATTTCTTGAAAGTGCTATTAATTTGATCTAATTAAAGCCAATTAAGAAACCTTGAAAAATATACATTTTTTTCTACTTGTTGACTTTAAAATCTACTAGTATATGCCTTTTAAAATATGACTTTCTTAGCTAATTTATATCGCTTAGTTGTGACACAAGCGCCAATTCAAACGAGATTCAAAACAAAATCGTGGAAAAGCCATTTGTTGTCCATTTTAGAATTTATTTACTTTGTGAATGATTACCCATAATTGCAACAACTTTTCAAAAACAGATAAAAAATGTCTTCCTTTGAGGTATGTTTGGAATAATTTTTTTTTTATTTATGTTAGAACGGCCTGGCCGTATTAGACTAATTTTACCACGTAGCAGGCTAGTCAGACCGTGCTACGGGGGGACGGTTCGAATGAGATTTGAACCCGGTCCGGTCGTGTTAGGAACTGGCGCCGTTGCCAAATACACCACCGGGCCGCCCCATTTGGAATAATAATCATGATGTTATAATTGTATGGCTTCCTTTTTTTTACCAGAAATTCAGCTCAACATTTTCAATGATATTAACAAATCATTCAAACTATCGTTTGTTTAGGTACAATCATGTAAGTTTATTGACTGTTGTTTTCACGTTTTGTTGTTCCTTTTTAGCATGTCCTAAAGCCAAGGTTTAAAGATAAAAGATAAAGATTTCAAACACCCATGAAACAACACACTGCCATTCTGCCTGCATGCTGTACAACGTTTACGGCAGATTGCTTACATGGCTACACCACAGAAACACATGCACGATGGATTAATCAAATACCGGAAAGCATAGGAAAGCAAAAATCTTCACCAGCAAAGTGTCAAATGCCTCTTTTCGTGTAGCGCCGGGTAGAAAACCAGAGCAAAAATGGCCAATTCCCAATAGAATTTGAACACTGCCTAGTTCCGGCTCTTCCAATGAATTTGAAACCATCTATATTATGCAAAAGCGATACAGTGCCATTCCGAAACAGGTAATGGTGACCGTTCGGTTCAGTTCGTTCGTGATCCAAACCGTGTGAAGGCAGCCCGAAACTCTACACAAACAGAACCGTTGGCAGCAGCGATGTGTTGTATCTTGGGCTAACCTGCAAAAAATCGAACCTACCTTGTGTCGTCACTAGCTTTGTGCCCAGTCAAACACACACGATTCGCTATTCACTATACCCTGCTGACCAGTTTCAGATGACAATACTTCCATAAATATCGGGCCACATGTGGTAGTGAAGCAAACCGTTTTCCACCCTTGGCATGGTGGCGTGGAAAATTTGCGGAAAACCCCAGAAGGATTTTTTCGTGAATTATCGACATTCGCTAACGTTATCGAACAGTGCTTCAGATTGATTCGTGAGCGTTGCAATGGAAAACTTTTCACCTATCATAAAATAGTCCTCAACACGCAATACAACCTAGCGGGAGCATATGTTTTATGTATAAAATGAACTGACATTTTGATGGAAGTGAATAAATGGAAGCAACATATGGGATTCTTTTGCTTCTTTAAGGAAACTCTTGATATCCTTAAATTACTCTCACCAAAAACAAAATATTGTTAGACATTTAAGGATTATTTTATTTATTCTTTATTAGAGTTTTTGTGTTGGTTTTACGAGCTTTCCACCAATTTTACTTATTACATTGCTCATAAAATCTTCCCACCACTAGTATGCACTCAAATCCCCACACACCGAAAGGTGCAATCTAATCCACAGTGATAATGAATGCAACTTTCTAGAAAATCCCATTATAATTACACCAATTTCCATCTATTACGGTTCTCCTAAATCTCCTGTCCCGACGGTCGGTTTGTGGGGTGGATGGGGTAGATGGTTCCGCTCGGAAGAATCATCTCCAACGAAACTTTAAATACGGGCACGCTCAACGCAATCTCTAAGCATATCAATAAGGAGCATCATCAGAAGATTATCACATGCTGTCTTTTGGCGCTCGATTCACCTAGTCACCTTCACCCGGTAAACTTCTTGCCGGTTGCCGTCAGGTGGGAATCGTGGGAATGGGGAAGATGAATAAGTTTTGATAATCTTCCATTATCCTTTTTTATGGGTGCAGTAATTTGCTTTGGTGGAATAAAAATTACCTAAATATAAATACCGATAAATCTAATGTATTATTCATATAACTAAGTTAGCAACCCCCAGGTAAAAGCCGCAACATTCATTTCCTTTCCTTATTTACGCGCTTCGTTTAAATCAATTTGTCTTCAGAGAGTTTTTGAATTGCAAAAAAAAACTTCTTTTTAAAAATATGTTCAAGAATTTAACTTATTGAAAAAAAGGAAATGTTTGATAGAATAATATTTTCCAGCCACAGTCTTAAGGAATGGAAGTTATATCATGTAACATATTAAAACTCCTACCGAGAGGGCAATTCTCATGGGTTTTCGAGGAGTCTTTAAACACAGATTGCTCTCCAGTGCGTGCAAGAATGCAAGAAATGTCCTCTTTTTTTAATCTTCAAATCTACTCCAGGTGTGTTAATAATCAAATCAATCATTCATTTTCACCCACTTTACCGTCATCGAACACGCTTCGCTCTACTGCCTGGCCTGGTACGTTCGATGACAGAAGCGCCGCTTAAGCCGCGGGCCTTGCACGGCTGGCAGCCCTATGTCAAACTAACCCGCTCATTTTGTCCCGGTTCTGTGATCATGTCTCAACCTCAACGAATCCCAGAATTTGCTAAGCTACCAATTGTTATCAGCGTTGGCTTTCTCTTCGTCTCGCGTAGTCACTGCGTCGCGTCGTGCCACCTGATTTCATGTCACTGGTGAAAACCCTTTGAGAGTAAATTATGCATGCTTTCACCGATGTGCCCAAGCCGGTGGGGGCCATCACCTTGTTGGCGATAGCACCACCAGAAGAGTGGGGACCTGAGGGGAACCAAGGTGGGGTGGGGAGTGTTACAGTACGCGTAGGCGGTACCGGAACACATCACACTATTCACGTCACTCGATAAGCGCCCATCTTCATCTATATGCAAATAACTGTGCTCAAAACGTGGTCTTATGTTAAATTCACCTATCTAATCAACTGTGCTTCTTTGCGCAAGTGTAGCAGCGGAACTGACTGCTTTATGTTGTTGCCTGCTTTCTGCTGCTGCTTTCTGCCGGTTTCTGTTGTTGTGCTTGCGAGCTTGTTTGTTTTGTTGTTCCTGTTTTTCTAGCTAATGATTGTTGTTTCGCATTGCTGCTGCTGTTTCGCTAGAAGTTGGCGTAATTTGGTGCTAAAACACCGGTGGCTGTTCAAATAGATGGCAGAAATTCAATTGACCGAACGCTAGAACGCCGTTTCACTTTCACTTTGTCCACGAAACTGTAAACCTTTCCCGGACGAACAGTTAATTAAAATGTCGTGTGAAGTGGTGTGCGACTGCACAATACAATATTTGTTGCTAAAAGACGAACCTCGATACAAGATGAGCTTTAAAGTGAACGTTTTAAAATATTAAACCGCAGCTCATTTTACAACAATTTTTATTTATTCATGCACCAAAGAGAACCTCCCATTGTCCAAGCAATTAAGGAATCCTTCTTGTATATCACACGCTTTTCGCTGTGAATGTTCAAGAGCGATGAAAAAGCTGTTCCAATCGGCCAGACGCCTGGCACCAAGCTTGTGTTCGGTCGCTTTGTCACATTTGTTGTCAACGAGATTTTAACTAAATCCATCAGTGACAGTTTTATGATTCAGCAGCCCAACGATGGCAGCGCAATATGGGACTGGCCTTTCCATCACCATCAATCAGTCGTATGGCGATGGGTTCAATCACAACCGAATATCAATAAAACCGATCAACTCCATCATCATTTCACCAGGTGGCTGGATGGGTTGGCAGCCAGTGTATCAGGACTTGCCTTTGACTTGCCCATTCTTCCTGTGCCGACACGCACGCCTCGACCAGCTCGCCCTTTCGAACCCTACCTGAAGTGAGCCTGATTTTAAGTTCCAACTTCCGCATGGCAACGATGTTCAAAAATCAACTCCATTCTGCCAAGCTTTTGTGGCCTTTGGCAAATCCATCCGTTGCCCCCGTTGCCACCGTTGCCTCCATTGCCGGTGCATCCGGTGCAGTATCAGGCACAAAATGCAACTGTGAATACTTGCCCGTTGCACCTGTTCCGTACGTCCTACACTCGATTGATTGAAATAATGACTTTCGTTTTAATGGAAAACCTATAGAGCTAGAATCGTACGAATGCGAACGTACGAACGAACGAACGATTTGCGGAACGCTTGAACCAATGGCAAATGGGTCTCGGCAGCCAGGCAGGCAGACCGCTCAAGACTGCCTACACAGTACACGTTGCTAAACGGTATACAACACAATGCCGGCTACGTTGTCTTTATCTTTGGGGTCCTCTACACAGCAGTGCGGACTTCTGCTACTGCTACGGGGTTTGCAGGGTTTTGCACTGGTGGTTCCACTTTACCACTCTTCAAACCGTACCGGAAGCAGTGAAGCATTTTTGTTGTCCACCTTACGAATCATTCATTTCGTCGCCACACTTGACGGCTTTGTTCTTTAGCCGTGCAAGCCACTGATGATGATTGATCAATTTTGTGATATTGAATTATGTGATCAATATCCGATTTATGGCCTAGCGCTGTACAGCAAATCATTGGTGAAACGTGGCTATAACATAAACAATGCGGAACCTGCACTGTAAATCATTAGCATGGATACAATCATTATGGAAACGGGTTGAAAGCAATAAGCACTCGTCCGAGGTAAAACAATGTTTGGAATGCGACTTTCCGTTTTTAAAATGATTTGACATTTTGTTACATTACTGTGCAAGATCAACCTAAAGAGAAGAACCAGAAATGTCTTCCCGTCAATAAAAGAATTCGTCTGAAATTCAGAGTCTGTTTTGAAGTTGAATGCTTTTCCATATTTCATGTTCTTATTTCTGACATGACGTTTTACATATTTATTCAAATATTTGATTCAAGCTTCATCCTGTGGGCTATTCATTTCTTTAAAAACAATGTTATAACGATGACATTACATGTCAATAATGGCGATCCAGGTGTTGTTTTTTGTTTATTTGTATCGATTACAAGTTAAAAGGTTTTAGTACTTTCCTGTGAAAAAGTATTGATTTGCAACTTTACTCAAAACTGCATCTAAAATATCATGTGAAACACAGTTTTCTTATCCTTTAGCTGGAGTGGACTAATGGAGTTGCCATGGCTCTCAACATAATGAATCATCAGTACTTGCGAAGATTGCGTTCCTTCTATTCTAGGTTATCATTACAACCTCAAGTTTAGAGTAACACCTTTACTGAACGATAACTCTCATATTCCTTCCTCATTCCCGAAATGGTTGCGTTTCTTTTAGTGCACACATATATCCCACACTATTTTCCCGTCACTTATCACTAATCTAACAAGCTTTCGTTTGCACTGCTGCTTGTCTTCATCAAGCACCCATCTGTGAATGGAGCGCCCTAAAAGCCACCATTCATTACTGCTACATCCGACCTTTCCCATAAACGTTTCGCTTCAAACATCAAAACGCGACTAATTCTCGCAGGATGGAAGATTGATAACTTAAAACAAAACACCGAATAAAAAAAATAGAAAGCAAACTCCAAGAAGTCGACCGCCCTATCAGTATCATAATCAAATTTGCCAAAAATGTCCGCCTTTCGTATTTTCGTAAACGCGAAACACACCCGTCATGGTGTCGCCGGAACGTCCACCGGTGAGTTGCTGCAGCTGAAGGCATTAGAGATACGTAGCAGGAAGCAGGATAAATTGAAGGTTCACTTTTTCGTAGCGTGCACCACCAGAGCGTTTTGTCCAGCAGTTTCGTCAACAGCATGACCCAAGGCATGGCAGGATATTATCGGTGCTAGTTTACCCAAACACGATCGGTTCCATCGTTCAACCGTTACGGGACTTAAAATGTCTGGCTCGAATGAGCCCGTGACATGAAAGAAAGGTATAAATACCGGTACCGCACGAAATCAGTTTTCATCTAATGCGTCTAGCACCAGTGAAAGGCCTTGTGATCGCCGGCTACACTTGCAACAGTCACGGTGCATGAAGCGAACCAAAGGCTGATGTCAGCCTGATGTGAGCCGCTGAGTATGTTTGTCCTCTTAGTTGACGTGTTTTTACGCGTCTTCCAATGAAACGATGTGCCATTGCCACCCGCGTGAGAAGGCAAGCGCCGAAGACAGGTGCAACATTTGTGCTGATTAATGTCGGCTTATGTTCACCAGCTCTACCTACCGCTGCTGTGGCGTTCAAAAGCATGCTAACCGACGAAACCAGTACAGTATTTGGAACTTTATGCATAAGTGTGTTTGTTTGGATCACTGCTAAAGTAGTGCCGTTCACCATTTTCCACCAAAAGAATGCGTAGCGCTTGTTTTTCATAAAATTTCCCTTGGTATGCCTTGCAAAGAAAACTTTATTTGATAAATGCAACAAAAAGTGGACATATTTCATGGACTGAAACAAAACAAACTAAAACCAAGGTCACGTTTTTCCTTGACTTTGCTTTGAGAAGTTTCCTTGGCTATCGTTTATTATTCGTCGTTTAAAAAAACCCCAACGCAGGTAGCACACCAACAATTTCGCTTTACTAAATTTACTAAAAGCAATACGCACATAATCTTTGTTCCGTACGTCCTTTGTTTTGAACCCACTGTCGCTGGACAGCCCACTCGTCCATCTTGAAGGCACGGTTATTAGCTATAGAAATATATTAACCAAATATCCGGCTTCGTTATGACACCTTTTTCCTTGCACCCGGGAATATTCTACATAACGAAGGATAATCATAAACATGTTTGCAGTGGTTTAACCTTTTCTTTCCTTGCTTCAACATTCTTGCTTGCTTGCTCCTTGGCTGCTTGGGGCAAGTCGCCAGACTGGAAGACTTTCTGCCCGAGTCTTACAAATAATGCCCCACCCAGCCCACCCAGCCCGATACAGCTACACGAAATGTTTTTCTTACTAAAGTCTAATGCTAGTTTCTCGGCATGCACTTAAGCGTTGGAACCATAACAAAATATACACAGAGAAATCCGTTACCCAACGAGCCTATCCCTAAAGGGTAAACAATACTAAGCTGAGCATAAAATTATTAAACGGGAAAATTATGAACTACCAAAAACCTAGGCGCTAGGCATCAGGGTGTGTTTTCTGTGACCCTCGACTGGCTCGAGTCGGTGCTGCCGTCGGTGTACGACGAACAGGCGGGAAAACAAAACACCGCTGGATCGTATGTTTTGATCCCTTGTTTATCTACAGGTTATGTGTAAACAAGATGATATCGGTCACTTCGTAGTAGATGCTGGTACAAGGTGAAAAGGGTGCCTGCTGAAGTGTTTGCGCATAAAATCAGGATACCGAAACTCCAAAAATAACAAACGCTCAAGCTGAGAAGTTTATTCTGGCACGCTTTCCGAGGTAATCAAAGAAAATGATAATCCTAGTGCTACCTGATGTCATAATATGTGCCTTTAGACACTAACTGTTAATGAAGATTATAGTGTAACTTCTTTGTTTAACGCCCGGTTCATACTTGTTTAGTCGTGCAATGAATGTGTTTAAGGAATTTGTTAAATATCTACATTGTTTTATTTATTTACAACAGCAAACGATATATTTATACAGTTTGTAAATTAACTTAATCGCATTATTTAATGTATTAATAATTGAGAATACTTTACCAATTAAAAAATAGTAATTAATTACAAAATAAAAATCGAGCAAGAATAAAAATAATTCAAAGAACGTTAATAAACAAAATGGTAAAGAGAATTGAAAAAAAAATCAATTCTGTTCGATTTTTCGAAACAATTGTGTGAAAAAAAACTAAAACGATTTTGAATTAGTAATAGTTAAACAATACGATTACACGGCGGACAAAAGTACATTTTTAAATGAATGAAACGAATTTTTAAAAGTAAATTTCAGCTGATACAAAAGAAATACTTCAACTTAATGTATTGCCTTGCGGCGTTTTTCTCCAGACAAGCACAAGACAGGGCAACTACAAAAAAGTTTGTCTCTAATTTTTAACATCGCTGAATGCTAGATTTTATCACGTAAAATATCTACATTACAGCTATGTTGGTTGATCATGATCAGCTAATGCTACACAAAATTGAACCATAGTTATTTCTGACTGTTCTTAATAGCTTCAGTAATGGAATCAGTCCCTCAAGAAATTATTTTTTGGTTCTTTCTAAATTATGTTGTTTGTGATGGATATGAAATGGGTTTCAGATTTCTTATACACCTCACACATTTTTCAGTATAATATGTAAAAAAAGCATTTTAACGGAAATCCATTAGGATAACCTATAAAACATAAGATTAAGCAGCATACACCGGGCAATTAGAAATTCGCAGCCATATTTACATATTTTACGAACCAACTATTACAAAGGCAAAAATGAGTTTTACGGAGTAAATCAAACTTTACAAAACAAAAATAAATAACTGATCTACATAACAGTTAAACTTATGTGAAGGACGAAGATCGTGAATCTTGGAAAATTTCGGAAATGAAAATTGGCGTTAAGTATAAATATTCTTCATCAACATTCATAGAAAAAACATGCATATGAAGAATATACTGTATATGAACATACAGAAACCTACAATCAAGGGCCTTTAGATAGTGCAGAAGGACATAATCATAACAATCTGAACATATCTGAATCCGTTTACAGAATGCATTCTTAATTTAGCATGTAAGGATCATTAAGTACACGTGTTTAATCATTGAAATGCACACACCATGCGCAGTTCCTTGTAAAACATCTTGATAATCTAATTTTGCCGCTTTTCTGTATAATCATACTTAACGAGCTTGTCATCCAATTAAAAGCAGGTGTAAATAAATTGCCATTGCTTACATCCACGCAATACATCATGCATTCGCCATTAGCGAACAATATCGATAAACTTGGCTGCGAAATACGTGATAAATCATTATGCTCAGTTCTTCTGTCAGCGGATCCGTAAATAATCGCTAACTTTTGATAAAAGAAATCAATTACCTTAGATCGAATCGTAAAAAGTCTTTTACCTTTGCTACCTACATACCTACCAAACACAGCGAAAGGTGAGTGTTTTCGTAACCTTCATCACACATAAACTATAGCCGTTAGTGGTGGCGCAGCCAAACGAGTAAGATGCTCATTAAATTGTTCCACATGACCTGCTAAATCACTTCATCAATATAAAAGCGAAAGATATCGTCAAGAACGTGTTCCGAAGAATGAAATATGTGAGGCGCTAAGCTGTGGAGCGAAAACTCTCATCCCACGTAATAGACCAAGTTCCAACTTTATTCGGCCACCCATTTTGGAGCCGTCGACCAAAATAACCATTGCTGAACTGTACTGGCAAAATGCAAAACGAATCGAGCCTGCATCTTATAATTTTCCCATGATTTCGCCTAAATTGGCAGACAAGCAATGTGCGCGAGTTAAAAAAGAAAAGCAACAGCCGTTCGAACGAAAAACTTTCCTGACAACCGCAGCGTGATAAGAGAAGCGGAGAAATAAAATAATAAAAAAACACATATATTCAGCCCTTGTTCCGGATTATTGGCACACGCTGCCTAACGTTTAAGCCGTGGCTTTACGATCGCTCATGCACTGCAACTCAACATGTGCGCTTTCGATAATAATTACGCTCAGGAGTACGATTTTCCATCCCACTGATTGCAAGAGCTGCGTAAAGAGAGAAACAAAAAACTTTCTTCTTTGCCACACCGAAGGGCATATCCTACATTGAGCTGACAGGTTGCTGCTGTTGAGAAAAAAAAAATCCCAGATATAGGATGAAAAGGAACTGATGACGTTCTTAGATAGAAATACGCATACGCACAAGAAATTTGGCGCGGAATTGGAAATTCACTTACGTGTTTCAAACTTTTGTTCCAACTACACATCAAACGAAATTTTGGTTTTGTTGATTCATTTATCCGTTGTAGACTTGAATGGAATCAAAACCAAATTTCATGAATATCTGCACGATTAGTTTGGTATCGACCACTTGTTAAAGTTAAAGTTAAATCTAGCCCGAGCTGAACCTGTGTAAGAATTTGGTCCATTTTTAGATCCCTCAATTATTCTTCTACATCTTGTGTATGGTATAAATGATGGTCACTCCATGTACCGAGCTCGACTTATTATCGTGATTGGCGTATCATTTGGTCGTACAACCCATATCAATGGAAAACAAAATTTCCCTGCTCCGACTCCGAGTGGGAGACCGGTCGGTGTGATCTAGTGGAAGAATTGAGTAACAAATTTGATTTTTCAATCAGGAAAAAATGAAACAAGGTGTGATAAGCATCTTGTTTCGTCGCTTGTACACGTACAAATGGTTTCCCAGAGGCTTCAAGTATCTTTCCAGTGTCGGCCGCTTTTGAGACCCTTTAGGACCTGTAGCGCCAGTGAGTAGGCTGTGTGTAGGCTGTCCTTGTTTTTTTTTGGGGGCAACTATGTATGTGTCGGTATGAATATGCGTTATTTCTTTCCAAAGATCGACGTGACAAGCTTCCAAGCATCCAGCTCGGCTTCATTCGATCACGTACCGTTGTTTTTATTACTTTCGTCATCAATAGGGTTTTTGCTCCGTGTAGCTTCCCTTTCTGTTTACCAACAACGCGTGTCGTTTGCCCCATGGCACGACACAACTCCACTGGTCCTTTTATTTTCATGCAGCCAAGCGAAATAATAATTGATAAAATTACTTACACTCTTCTCGGTGCCATTTCAAGCGAGCTTTTAGTATGTTACTATCTCCTTTTGTTAGAGGCAACCATCAGGCAGCCCGGAGGCGAGTCCCGTACCGGCGAGCGCCATCTTCATCGACACGAGGTAGCAGGTGCCTAGAAAAATACGGCTACGTGCACAAGACTGAAACGGAAGAATAAGGAACACCACTACTTACAAAGGACTCGCTTTGGCTTGATGGTTTCACCCTTGACGATGGTACGATGGTGGCGTCGTAGGAACGATGCGAAACGGTATAAAGCAATTGCCACAAGTCCCGAGATGAGCTCGTGAAGCGATCGAACAAAAGCAGAGGGAAAAATCAGCAGCAAATTGACAACTGAACAAGAACGAAGAACGTGTCATTATTTCTGACAATTTTCGATTCATTTTTCATTACTTACTCCTTGCAGTTATCACTGTGCTCCAGCCACATTCCAGTGAGAGTCGAAACGTTCCGTCCTTGTTTGGGATGGCGCTTTCGCTTCTTTCGGTGCCGTACGGTGCAAGCTGATTGTGCTTCGTTACATTTCAATCCACCTGACGACCGGTGCTTGCTGCTGCTTCGGCTTCTCTTCGGATTCTCCTAAATCCTCTCGAAGCCACAATGGAAAAAGGGCAATCCGTCTCCAATCATAAGGACACCATACGAGTCGGGAAACAAAAAGATCGAAGCCAATAATTAGCTACGTGTCACAAGAGTGTCAAAAGCGGACACATGGCGCTCGCTAGTATTTATCTCACTTCTTGCTGACTTTCTCGTTCCCCGAGGCTTCGGGCGAAAGCAAAGAGAAGAAAAGCAAACACATCTATTTTAGATCTTCCTATTAATTTTTGCCACAAATGCGATTGAAGTTAAATAAAGAGATGGTTTTCTAACAGTTTTCGAAAGCTTCAAACGCAATCCTTAAACCATATTCTTCTCCAAAATGATTTGTAACGTGTATTTGCATCACCATCTACTAGACGATCTACTCCGTGGCAGTGCTGCTACAAATTTGCCAGCAACATGTACACAAGGCACACAAGGCACTGCGGGAAATTTGTCATTCATTTCTGTCCCGATTCTTTACTTCCGCATACATAAATGCATTGCTTATCCTGGAAACATCGGTAGGCCCAATGCTCGGACTCCCCGGAAGTCCCAGAGCTGAGAATTGACATTTCCTAGTCACGGCAATCGTAGTACCCCCGCACTCGAATGTGATGTGTTGGTGACGAAGAAATGTGTAGCCCATTTACTACTTCATTTGAGGAGCTACCGGAATGGGTACCGAGGCTCAAAGCAGTCCAGCAGTCGGCATCAGCGCGTATGCACCGGTATGGTCCAGCGAATGTTAGGGAAAAAGGCAACCATGTGTAACAAGCTATCGTACAAGTTTAATGAACTAACCAATCTGTGACTACGGTGACGATGACTAAGACTGACTGTCCCGACTGTAACTGTTCGACTGCATAACGAGAGCTCTTTCCGGCGGTAGTAGTTGTGGCAATCGAAACGAACCTATTGTTCCCGGTAACGCATCCAACATTGGTCACCAGCGTGCGGCCCATCTCCGATGCTACTCCGGCTCTCCACAATAATGGACCACTGTGGCGAAATGTTTCGGTACGGGTTAATCAGTGCTACAGCATCTACTGCCATTCTACAAAACGTGTAATCCTGTAAAATTAAATGAAAATCTCCATGTCTTCGATGAATCTGTCGCCCGGTGGCGGTGGTGCACCGCTATCCAAATACCTGGCCAATGCAATCCTGGTGGGGTTCTGGTTGAATCTGTCACCAGAACCCACCAGGTCGGGATCGTAGCCGTTGTTCTGCTCTGGCAGGTACAATACGTCCCCAAAATACACCGGGGACGGCCAACCGCAGCATTTCGATTGCACAAAACGATACCACGTGTAAATAGATTCAGTAGCATATTGATGCTTATTTATGCATCGGCTCTAATGGAATTCTACCATCATAATCATTCGTTGGCAATTTCTCGATACTTTGGCCGACGTTCGGAATGGCCGACCATGGTCGACGTTTTGCATCAGCAAGGGTGAGAGCGAGAGAAGCAACAATAAAAAACACTTTCGCATGCATTGCGAATGGAAGCCCAACAGCTCACACTGTTTGTATTATTTCAACTCACACAAATGATTTCGAAAGAGCATTCAAATATTAGATGTGTGAAAACGATGCAATTAAACGTTTTACAGAGGGCAATGGTGGTGTTGGTTGTGGCTGCAAATGGTTAAAAACATACAGGTTAAAATACACAGAAAAAGGAAAGCTTGGACAATTATTTATACACTTACGACAGAATGTTCTCTTTATCCTCATACAATTTAAGTTAAAGGTAAATTCAATTTTGCTAACATGTAATTTATGTTTTTAAACTTTATTCAAACACCCGGTAAAATATAACTAGCAACTGTAACAATCGCGTACGTTAAAGTTCTGTTGTTGCATTAGCAACTATTAAGATAAGTTGCATTTCATTTGCATAAGCTAAAGGATTTATTGTTGCAATATATTAGAACAAAAAACAAAAATAATCAAACCCCAACTGCACCGGTGTGCTGGAGTAATTGTGGTTAAAGTGTTATGATGAAATAAGGGTTTGCTTAATTGGCTAATTAAAACAACAAAATCTAAATGGGATAAATAATCAATCAACATCGCACGTACCCATACACATGCTTTATGTTTGCGACACGTTAGCGCAATTAACGTTTACCTTTTCGTGGCGGTTTGAGCCCCCATACGTTCGGGCATAACGACCGACCGCTGTGTGTGTGTGTGAGAGAGTTGAAAAAGTGCCTTTTTGTTTCAATCGCGTCGTAGCGATCAGTCTGGCGCTGCGATGGTGTACCGGCATTTGTCGGTACCGTCGGAGTGTGAGTGTATCGCGTTTCGCAAACACGATGTGCGGCATATGGCTATTGTTTCAGTGCACACAAGTGTCACAATTCACACATGGCGGTGCTCTAAACGGTTTCCGCTTGCCTACACACCCAATAAATACCAACACCAGTAGTAGTGGTGGTAACAGGACTACAACTAATACTAGCGCAAACCACATCACACCACACGCCGGAACCGAATTGGCAATCGACCGAAGAACCGCTTAGGATCGCAAAGGTCAGCGATAGTGACTAAGCAGGGCGGGCGAACCGAAATCGGTGTAATGCTAATGAAATTAATTAATCACAGCGTGACAGTGGAAATAATTTAAAATTCTGCTTGATTTTATCATCGCTTTGTTTTGCTTTCACCTTCGAGTACGGTGGCCAGCGCCAGCACGTACGGCGCGCGATTCTCAAAGACCGGAAACGTTTCCCTTTACAGCACAGCACCGACTACAGCACATTATACCGTGTTCTGCCCGCACACATGCAGAACGACTTGCATATTCTCGTACGATAAACGGAAAAGTGCTAGATTCATGCAATGTAACAATTCTTGTGATAATTTCCATGTGAATCAATGCACCGCTTCAGATACATAACACCTTCGGACCGAATCCTTCTTGCAGTGCGTTTAGTGTGAGCTTATGTTGAGAAGGTGTTGTCTTCCCGCATGGCATTACCATTTTGCATCATCGCATACCATCGATTTCATGGGATTTAATTTTAACATAAATATTGCATTTAACCTGAAATTTGCGTGAATGTGCAAAACAGCTGTTTTCGTGGTTGTAACCATGTCTATCGTTTTTAACTAGCAAAATGGAAACCGCAATTCTCTTTTGTAAGATACGTACTGTAAGTACATTACAGTATAATGTGAATGTTTTTAGTAAGAACTAAACATAAGAAGAAAATATTATAAGGTCTTCATATAATGTGGTGCTGAGTACTTGGTAAAATGTAGCTTCTATAAAATGTATAACTCATATTGCAAGAGTAATTGTATAAGAGAATACGTAGACTAAAAAGGTCAAAGAATTGAGTATAGTAATGTTTTACTATTATTATTATCAAAAATATAATTGGGCGAGAGATTATTCACTTACGTGTAAACACATTATTCAAAGGGTTATGATTAAATGTCTATTCGATACAATTTGATGGGGGCGACCCGGTAGTATATTTGGCAACGGCGCTAGGTCCCAACACAACCGGACCGGGTTCAAATCCCATCCGGACCGTTTCCCCGTAGAGAGTCTAGTAAACCATTTGATGGCCGGCATGACCTGGTAGGTCGTTAAGCCAAAAAGAGAGCGAGATATCTTTTGATGCTTCATTAAATAATCGGAATACTATTTTTCAAACATATTTTGAAAGAAGACTTTTAAAGCGGGTTTTGCGATTTTCAGTAAATGGCGATTTGATCATCGTCAAAAAATTTGAAAAGAGGCATTTTTTGTTCAAAACTTAAAAAAAATGGCTTACAATTTGCAAAACTGGTTTATTCTTTGGCCAATGATTTTATTGTTTATTAATACTTAGTTTTGAAATTATTACTTATTTCATTATTTAAAGCTTAAAAAGGTAATGTATTTATTTTATTGCTAGTTTTTACTGTTGCACATTTTCCTTTGATCAATAAAATAACATAATATTTTGTTTTGGGGTTTTATGCACGGAAATAGAAACATAATCTAGGAATAACAGACAATAGGTTCAATACAAGAGTTTGGCTCTGGCGTTTTTATTATTTATCCTAACATATTTACACTTCTGCTAAACTATTGCTATATTGAAACCATTGTTTGCACATTTAACTTATCTAGGTTGTAAGCTCAGAATTAAGAAGAACAATTCGGAGTAAATGTTCGAAGACGTGCTAAGTGTCATATTATAGATGAATCGATCAAAGAAGGATAACAAACTAGCTAAAAATTAGCTGTAAGATTAAGATTTAAAATGTATTTACTTAATTAAAATTTTTGTTCGATGTGTTGCGCGAGGTGGCGATGGCTTTATTTGTTTTCCACTATGTGTTCAAAAATGCTGAAATAATCGTTGAACAAACCTATACTGCAAACTCCGAGAGTCATGTTTGTGCTAACCAAATGATTACTGTATAATCGCATACGAGCGGAATCTCAATCAAGCACAAATTTGAATAAGACCAATGTCTACGATCGTTCGATGTGCGTTGAATTTCAAAACAAATCAACAATTGCTTTGTCTAACGCTTTCTACACGCCAACCTTACGTGACTTCACACAAGGCGCTCTACATGTATTTGGCGTGAAAAGTTTCATCAACTCCCTGCCGTAAGAACTTGGGCATGAGGCCCGGGATGCCCAGCAATGAAAGATAGCTCAAGAACTCACAAACCACCCCACCCGAAAACTTCTCACCGTCACACCGGCTTGACTAAGTCAAGACCAAACAACGGCAACATCGGCAACATCGGCAGAAGCAAGTAGCAGCTGCGGGAAATGAAATTAATTTTATCGGTTTCTGATACTTCTGTTGCGGAACTGCTCCGGGCAGTCATACGGGTATAAACATGCCCTGTGCCACCTACGGCACCTGGGCTTGAGTATCGTGTCGCCATCGCCATCGATTCGATGCGAAGCCGAATATGTACCACCGCCGATTCGTGTATGCGCACCAAAGTTAACGTTGGTCCCAGCGGCGACGGCTGCTACGGGTACGCGATGCCAACCCGGCCCGGCACTGTTTGACGGAGAAGCGGTAAATAACTCCAACGCCACCGGAAATTGGATTCTCATAATGAAAGCAGCTCCAAGACAAAGTTCGTGGAAGTTGAATTACCGACGCGCAAACGAGCTAATTTGCTTAACAGTGCGGCTTGATATTTCGCTCCTAGCTGACAACAGATCTGATCGGACGGATCGCTAGATGGATAGGTGAAACACACATAGTCGCATTTTGACGAATCTTGTGTGCATCCTTGTTGGCGCATCCCTGTCTGTTGCCCTGTAAACGCGTCACAAGATGTACGCCATAACCAATCAAGCGCAATCAATGAACGATGCCACAATGTTCGATATGTAATGAATGCCCGTTGTTCCACATTCCGTGAAAAATATTGATTAATATATTATAAGTTGCTAGTGCAAACAAACCGAAAGCAATGTCATTTTAGTTTAATAATAACAAGCGTACAGGTCTTCATATGGGCATTATTGAATTGTTCAACTATCACACATATTTATAGAAAAGAGTTGCACTTCATTTCAAAACTTTTTTTTCTCGCACCTGCTCGTTACCTGGTGTTTTTTGAGTGCCTTTTTTTCGAAATTTTCACTCGCATCATTTGTACGCCGTCTTGCTGGTGTGCTATCTCTAGTGTCGGCCATTTTTTACGCTGACCTACCTTGGGGTATTATTTCGGGGTTGTACTTACTTACGAGCAATCGTTTCATTTCCCAACCATGCGATACCGAAGAGACCGGCGGTAAATCCTACGCCCTTCGTTGCATACGGTAGTGGTCTGTGGAAAGAAAACCGAGTTCATGGAAAATGCAGAACCATCTCTTAACCATAAAAATAAAATGCTTTTCAAAATAACACATAAGTACACACGTTCACCTAGTGAGCCTCCTAGCGCTAGTTTAACCGAAGCGATATCGAACTTTCATCGCCGTGAATGTGCCCGTTCCGTGTTGTTTTGGCCTTTTACCTTCAGTTTCCACACACGTTTTTTTTTTTTGTTCTTTGCCGTTGGCCATATTGCCACCCAAAACGGTATTTGAGGCGTTTGTTCTCGCGCCGATTCTATGTAGTTGCTGTGCTCCGTATTAAGAATGAAAGGTTCTCACTCTCGCCGCACTAAGCGACGAACGGAGTCACTAACGAATGCAACTACACCCGGAAATAGAAAATAGCAGAACAGCAGCGTACTGTACCGAGGGAACCATTGCGATTCAATAAAAAAGATGGTTGGAAATCGACCGAAAGACGAAACATAAATAAATAATGCATTTAAACCCGGTTCTAACGACAATCTTTAAGCACTGAATGCAGTTGTACATCGGCACACCTGCTGACCCTAGTTGTACCTGATGGGTTCCGTCTGCAGAAAAAAAAGTGTCACCTCTTATCTTAAAATCAATCGTGCTTTAAACGTTTTAACACCTTTTCCCCATTGCCTGACCGCAATGGATATAGTAGCGATACATTTTGTTCTTCAATAATTTGTTCATCACCACTTTGGTTAAGTTTTTTAGAATGCACCGACGGCGGTTATACGACTTGTATTCAAGACCTGTAGTTGATAAAAAACTAGTTGTTAAGAAGATGTGAATACTATAATTCTATATTAAATTACTTAGTTTAATAATATTGTTTTCCTCCGCAAACATTACTGCTAATTTACATTCTGAATAGTAAACTTTCATAATCAGTCAAAATAATCAACATTCATTTTATTATTGACGCTTACGTTCTTGTGATGATAACAGAATGAAGCAGCACTACTTGCGACTAGCTGATCGAGATAAACTGCGTCCATCAATAATCGAGATGCTTATGAGTAATCATACAGTACTTAGGTACACACTTATTTATTTATCAAACATTACAATCGCTACGTGCTGTTGTAGGCTGCTTTAGAATCGATCGAAACCACTTATGATGGAGTACCGTCGTCTGCCAATACTTTGCAGGGTTTTCGTGTTAAAAGTAAATTAGACGAGAATGAATATTTGGTTTTCCACACCGTTTGATATACTGCTGATTGTAAACAGCAATTCACTAAACTCTAATAAATAAGCATACTTTCTCTGCTGTACAGTTTAAAATCGTCACAAAAACAATAATCCGCCAAATTGCACTAGACAGCGAGAGAAGCACAAAACCAAGTGACAAACAGACTTAATCGAATCTTGGAGTTGAATGCAACAATACTTCTATTTATTTATTCCAATACCTTTTGAGGTCCCATTGTGTTTTCCAACTCTTTATTATTATTATTATCATACTTGTTCGAATGTTTACAACTCTAACCTAATAAACTTATTCTATTATGCATAATAAATATATAAGTCCCTGACTGCTTCATATTCACAAAACAATACCCGAATAAAATCCAAAAATAGGAGATGAAGTACAGCACCTGTAAAATAAAGATACAGAGAAACTAAAAGGAAAAAAAATACAAGAGAAAATTACGTGTCAAACGAAGTGGGTCCTAAACGAAGTGGATCAATCAAGTTTGAAGTTTTGTATCATCTTCGCGGATCCCAAAATGAGCAGACTACCTTGGGCACCAATTAATTGCCTAGATGTACTTCCAAGGGAAAACATGAAAATCTCTTGTTTTGGGAGTACCTCTTAAAGCTATGCAGCTGTCTTTATCGGATAACTCTCATAATTATACATCCATACATGGCCAGATGCATGCAGAATATAAAAATATATTATCATGTAGTCGTATGTATTGAAAAATCTTAGGACTGACTGAAATATACAATCGGTTTAACTGGTACGATAGAAACAACTGACCAAATCACTCCACGCACTCCAACCGCTAGATCCGGTTTTTAGAAACACGAAACAACGATTTTTCTAGCATCTTCTTTAGCATTCTTCTGTATACGTTTTCCGCCCTTTGTTTACTACTCTTCAAATGAGATCTTTCATAAAATATCTAATTCCTAATTGACATATCCTAATTGGATATTAATGATGATGAAATGATTGTAACAATGGCAACAATAACTTTTTTTCTTGCTGACGTACCTGTACGGGTTACAACGTGTAAATGATACAATATAACCAGTTAAGAAGTAGTTTATTTTCAGATATAGTATGATGGGGCAATAGACTACACGTTAGCAAATAATTTTACTGCTTGTTGAAAAGAGACAAATATTTAATGTCACATGGTGCATAATTGCTACCGATAAAATGGGAAAAATGTCTATATTGTTCATGCAGCTTACCAAAAAATCCCTATACAACGAATAAAGGGTACATCGTATAATTTTGAAACAATCACATGTATTATATATTTTGATACATAAGTTCATCGATTAAATTAAGATTTGTTTTTATCTTTACTTGCAGGTTACAACATTCATCAGAAACCATGTCATCATTGCAGGTGAACATACACTTTTACAAATCAAATTATTCATCTGTCTTTTTATATCATTTTAGATAAACTTACTTCGGCGATGTGCTGCAACTGTTGTAAATCCTAGTTCATAAACATGAAACGGTATGCGTATTTAATAAGGATACATCAAATGAACTGTGACGATTATGAAAAGGATAATCATTTTACAAGATAATTTATTGACTGCGAGACAAGCAAACAAAAAATCGTTAACGATAAGTTGTGTTTAATAATCAAAGCGTTACACCTAATAAACTTTAGTTAATTGGATATTAGTACAACCCAATAAAAAATATACATAATGGATATAAATTCGGCTCGCTGTGAACATATCTCACCAAAGATTTGCTGAGTGTACTGCTACAATACTTTGCAACGTACTACGAAAAGTTCTGTGCATACCGATTGAAGTGCCAAACTAGACAAAGAATGTTTTGTGCTACATAAAACAGATTACTGAATGTATTTTTACCAAATACCCGTTAGACCCACCATTTGTACGTGCGGACACAATGCGTGACCAAAAGAGAAAGTTGAACGATGATAACTTTGTTTGGTTTTTCATCGCTTGCTTTCACTCGCATCCGTTCGCTCAATATGCCACAAATCACCGCCTCGCTTTTTTACTGAACAACTGCATACATTTGTGTAACCATGCGCTTGTGTGTATGTGCGAGTTTTTTTTGTGTGTGTGTTCTTGTATGTTTTATTCACTTCTGAGCTAGCGAATTATTTTCATACACTACCCAGCAACATACGATCGTTAAAAAAAGTACACAAGAAGTAAAAATGATGAACGGATGTTCATCACCATAACAGTGTGCAGTGGAAGAACCGTTGTAAAGAGGGAGGATAGAGTTGCTACTGTTAACGCTATATTTATTGGACGCTGCTGCCAGGATACCACGATGGATAAACTGACGAAACACGAAAAAAAAACAAAAACAAAAACTGGATTACCAAGATCCCAAAAAACGACTAACTGAATTTCAATGAATTGTTCGATTGTTGACTGAATAATTGATGATTTAGCTAGTCTAAATTTCGTTTTTGTTGGGATATGCTGCGTGCGTTATTTATGAGATATTTTTTTACTGCGCGTGCATAATTTATGCTTGCTGCTTTTGTGGGTGAAAATATGAATTACTTCCAGTGAGTGATGTAAACATATACGGTAGAACATTATCCAAATGGTAAACGATAGATAGGATGAGAGGTTACACAATACTGTACGATAGAAAGTAGCTGAACAATATTATAACAAGCTTTTCGATAAATGATCATAACAAAGAAAGATTCAAATTTAAACAAAACCAGAAGCCACTATTTATGTGATATCATATAAAGCCTATTTCTTCACTACTAACATATTGTTAACAATTTATACGAATCATGGTTAAACGTTCAATTACAATTTGCCCGGGTTTATGGACTGAATTCGGGAGAATGGAAACAGTTTATGCAATGTCCAGTACAATGTGATGATCCTAATTGATGGAATTTTGTTAAAAAGAATAAATAAAACTTATGTAATTAGACAATTTTTGGTAAAATAAATCATAAGCTAAGTGTAAACAAGCAGTAAACGGAAACATAATTTGGTACGAATAAACATTAGCGCAAAATAATGGCTCGGTAGGAAAAATTAATAATTCACATAATGATAGGGAATTCTTTCAAACGAATTTCTTCATAACATAAGGAATTTTCCAATAATTCCAATAATTTCAGGAATGTCAAAGAAATATTTCCTAATTTCAACTCATGCCATAGTTACAGAATACACAGTGCTGGAACGGAAGAGAGGAAGAAATCTAGTTAAAATAAAATATTAAGAAATCTAAATAGTATGAAAACAATCACTTCATTTTGAATATCGAGAAAATCAAATCTATTAGATTTTGAGCTTAGCCACTTTGCATACAAAAATACAATTGTTCATGAAGAAAAATTCAAAACGTGCAAAACAAGAACGGAAAAATATTTTCAAGTTTAAACTTTGTTACCATCATTTTCGTCATTTATGACAACAAAACTTTAGTAAAAACCGTTTATGACATTGACAAGAAAAAAGGCTTTACTGAAGATATAATGACTCGAATATTGTCTTGTATGTATAATCAAATTCAATCATATATAATGTTTTGAACTAAAAGGAAACAAACGAAGAAATTCGTCTAAAACAATAATCAATTCCAGTAAGTTTCGGTTAAACAAAACACGATTAAATTAGACTTACACGACGAATACACGAATTAGGGCAAGATATAGTCCATTGCGATCTGAAACTTTATGAAACACATTATTTGAAGTGATACTTTGTTACAATTACAAAATACTAAAACAAATGAAATGTTCACTACTCGATCGAAAACTATCGTGGCAATATGATGAAACATTAAAAGTTGTATGATGAAACGTTAACGATCATGGCTGTAATGCACGAAAAACGTCCAATACATGAGTTAAGCATTGACATACATAAATTATAAGATATATAATCATATATCGCGTCTGAGAAAAACAATGTTATAAAACCAGAACAGTTTTTGTATTTTAATCGGCATTTTGAAACTCATTCTGCAGTACATTATTCGTATTCGTCCCCGAAAACCTTAAAGGGATAGTGAGGCAGAATCCTTGTAATCTTCTAAACTTTTGACAGCCTAAGGTTTCAATAAGCATACATATTACCTTAAACATGCAGCTGTTCTTACAAAACATAGTAGTACTCTTCACCATCAATTCTAGCTAATATATGGTTTGTTCTATCAGAATTCACGATCGAGCCCATAAATAATGCTGCAAGTCCCATAACTTTAAAAGAAAAAGTTTTAAGCTTAATGTTGCGAGATTTTAGTGTAACATTTCTGCTTTGTTATCAAGATTGAACGAACCAGGCCGTACTAGAATAACATTTCTGCTAAAACTACAAAAATCTACATTTCGATACATAAAGCTCTTATCTCCATCATCAATCAATTGATAAATCGTTACACAATGACAAACAAATCAATATAGACAACGTTGTAATAATTGCAATCTTCAAGATCAGTCAAAAACATACAGTACCAGCAGCTAACAAAAACATAATCAACGCATGTTCATTACAATTAATAGACTTGCGTGTTATTGTACCTTTTAAGTGCACATAATAAGTAAGTATACCTGTTAATATGATCCATCTGAGCTCAGAAAATGAAACTCTTCTCAATCAATCTAAGCGCTAACCAGCAGCCTATGTTGAGTGTGCATGCAAGAAAAGGAGGTATAAATGTGTCCTTTGTAAACGGAAGCTGGAATCTTTTATAGGTTGTCATAGATATAAACGAGGAAATTCGAATGTTTAACTAACGATTAATCCGTTTAATGCAAAATCAATGCTCTGCAGATACGATAGAATCAATGAAATATCTATTTCAAAAGCAGCATAGATTATGCGTTTGCAAGAATATTACTTTTAGGTGATGAAGTGATATGCAAAGTATTTATAAGATAGATTCACATAGATTAATAAAATTTACTTAAAAGTCTTTTTGTTAGAAATTGGTAAGTATGCAAATGAAAATTTTACAATGCTTGTATCAAACGATATGACTTTTACCAACTGCCATTAAGATCGTTCAATCATATTGAGGTTTTGAAGAAAGCCAAGCAACTTAATCTAAGATGGCACTAGTAAAGAGTCAGTGCTCTATTCAACTACGTGATAGATATACATCTGCGACGATCGTAAACTAAAAACTCTCAATTTGGTACATGACACAAATTAGGCATTTATCCTATCATCCTCAACTCCTTCTTAAATGACGAAAGTCTTGGAGTCATGAGTTCCACGTAATTGGTAGTCTATGCTCTTGGTAGAATCGATAAAGCAAGGATAATCGATCCTGCGTAAGACTGCAACATGACCGAGAGGATTTGTTACCAGTGCTGACGTGTGAGAAAACTAATGCCACTACCATTGCACTTCCGAAAACCCCATATTTCCCAATAGTAGGATTTAGTAATTCTGCCGAGTTATTTCATGGATCGTTTCCTAAGTCTCTTTATTTCCATCAAAATATTTTATCCTAATAACATATTACCTGACAATAAGCGTTATATTTCGCTTGTTTTATGTTTCAGTCCTTAAAGCCTACATTTGTTCAATACATTGTTTATTTTCTGAAGCCGATGCCGATTAAGCATTGTTGTTGTACAAGCATTGGCTTTTTTTGTTTTGTTTTGTTTTTTTGTGAGTTGTTTCTTATCTAATCTTATTCATTTGCCTAAGGATATGTATCGATGTTGCTTTTGGTTTGTTAGTTTAGGTAGAACTTGCTAGTCGTAGCAGCAATATTTACAATTTATAACTAGCTTTTCTTTTTCCGTTTGTTGGTTTCTAGCGCATATTTCCCTATCCTTGTTTTGCAGTTCAATTGTTCGCCCGCATAAATTGTATCGTTTACATGTGTTGGAAAAGTAACGCAACTCACAATATTAACGCAATGTCATAGTACATAACAATAGTTTTAAGGAATCATAATAGCTTTTACGCCAAACCCAATCAACACGTACGGAACAAATCAAATAAACAATTTCACTATTCTATCGACGTACTACGCTATTCTATTGGCTGTATCTTTTCATTACAAGCGTCATATCGTTCCGATTTTCGCAGCAAAAATGGCAACGGCTGAAACTAATACTATGTACATCCTGCAGTACAACATTTGCTCGAAGCAAACGGCTCCATTCACTCCGGTTGTTGATATTTCATAGCTGTCGTCATTACGATTGCCACTTATTATTACATCTGTTTGATACGCTCGCAGAAAGACAACACAATGCATAAGACCATGAAAAGAGAATAAAGCATCACGTATTAATAAATCAGTTTCTACAATTAGTTCTTTTGTGAATGTTTAACAGCTGATTACAGAAACTGTCAATTATATTTCAATTTTTTACCTTTTCTCTTGCTTGTACTGTCCATTTCTTCATCCATGAAATCATTAGATTCGTAAAAGTTACTACCTTTCCGCGATTTATCTAAAAAGTTATGTAAACAGATTAAAGTTAATGCATAAATTTAAAACTACATCATAATTAAATGTCAGTCTTATGACTATCATCATAAGATTATATATTTCAAACTAAACATTCCTGATCTTATAACTAACAACGTTTTAAAAGATGCAACATTGATGCTCATTGTTGAAAGATAAGGTTAACATACGTAGGAATCCTCCAGAATTGTAGAGTTTTTAAATCAAATTCCAAAGTATAACATGATCTAATAGATGGCAGTGTGATTCTTAACATGTCTGTATCTTGATCTTGAACAGATGAACAATGCGCTTTGATGGATGTTTTACATTGATTAATATAAAGGAATAAAGAATAAGCACAAAACATGACAAGTACTGCTTCAAAAACGCTTCAGAAAATTATGAATCTTTTAGCTTATTAATCATATGAGCTTATTAATCATATGAGAAACAGATAAAATTGAATGACATCAAATAATTTTTAAAGTATATTTGAAAAATATAAAATCCCCAAGCGTTTTGAAAAAACGATCTGCTGTCGACTGAAAATTTCGAAAACATCGCTCGGATTCCTATGTTTCATGAGAATAAAAGACCAGAATTAGATTGTAGTTTCAAATAATAATCAATATATTAATTGTTAGCCTACAAAACGGTTATAATTTACGACAGTTGATACGATTTTGCACTATTGGCAAAGCAGAAAAAGCAATTCAGCAAAAGCTGATAATTAAAAGGGCTTTGTGTATTGAGCAAACTGTGCGGCACAAGACTAAATCATGTAATGACAACCGCCTTACAAGATTAAATAACTCAAACAGGTATAATTGAAAGTATTCCCTTTACTGCTACAGTCGTGCCAATAGAAAAATATCAATATGACGGAAACAGAAACAAACACACACAGAAAAATTATCATCCAATTTGTTACGCTCATTTTCCGCAAAACAAACAATCCAATTGGATTTGTCTCGAATTTCAAGTTTTCATTTAACAGCACAACGAATTCTTTGGATTAGATTTTCTCCCGCCAGAAAAAACACCAAAACTATAAAGGGCTAGTGCTGTTTTTATATCTCATTTTATTCGACGGTCGGAAAACAAATTTTACTCTTGCCTGCTCCAAACCAAACCAAACCAAACCAAATAGGTGAGACATAAAAGAAAGACCAAAGAAAATGTCTGCAGGTCTCCTGGGAGTTGTTTAGAATCCTCTTGCAGACGGCCGCTTCCCAAAACTGGGGGGAGCTGGAAATCGCTTCCGAACGGTACCGTCATTTACTTTCACAAAAAGAAAAGCATGCTACAGTGATTTTTTGCAACGCTACACACATGACGAAAATTATGTTTTCCAACATTATACCGCCAAGTTTGCAGCATTTTACAAAATGTCTTTACTCCACATCATTTAAGTATGTTTCCGCAAATTTTTGGTCATTCGGAAAAGTTGCTAAATATCAAGCTTTTGTGCATTTACAAGATAGAAATTACAATTTATTCCAGATACATAGATGATTAAAATCTATTGTTTTATTATGTTAGAACACGGCAGGCCGTATTAGACGTTACAATCTATTTTATTATCAAACCATTTTACTCGATTGTTCGTTCCCGTCAGTTGTGGGAAATATTTTGTCCAGCACTGTTTGCATTTCGCATACGTCCCGGATTGGAACATGGAAACAAACAAACAGCAAAGTCCAAACGTACGTACGTGTGGATACGTAAGTTAATACTGACGGAAGGCCTTTGTGACCTATGAAGTCATAAAAAATGCTCCACATGTGTAAAGCCGTGTCTAATGAGTATTATTTCACAAATGAGGTTTGGCGTCTTGCGCCATTCGACTCCCGGAACCGAATTGACCTTACTGGCACAAGGAATTACCGACTCCGTCCGAGGCACTGGCTGCGAGCGTCTGCAGCGTACCGAACCAATTCGTCGGCAAGCAATCACAAATAACTTGTAATTTTGTACAATCGTACTATGCAACTAACATGTACCTAATTGTTAGCCATCATCATTTGCGCTACAAAATGTGCCGCATATGGTTGTGGTTGTTTTCTTTTTTTCGGGGCCCAGCCCAATCGCCAGCCATCGAAAACGAAAATGGAAACAACAGGAAACAGGAAATGTATTGAATCCCATTCCATGCCACCCAAATGGCAACAGGGGGGGTACAATTGGCTACACTAAATATAATTAGTCCGCATGGTTGGCTTATTGGTCGACAGAGTTCAAGAGATTTCACGGGTCATTTGCGTGTTGTATTTTTTCTCGCTACGATTTGTTTGTACCGCAGCCAGTATTGCGAGCAGCCAAACTAGTGATGGAACAGTTCAAATGGGTTTTTTTTCTTAAATATTATTTAATGCCATTGCAATTTTACCCAATCCCAACAGCTACAGAAAAGGGAAATACGAACCCCATGGACAACTAGTTTCGAGATCCTGCATAACCACCAGAGCACAAGTGCGAGGTGAGAAAGTGGCTCACTGGGCGAGTAGAAGTGTGTTTCAACCCTTGCGCTGATTGTAACACAGTCACAAACACACAATCCCCTGGGTGGGTGTAGCGTTTAAACGCCTTTTCTACTTGACATTGACACCTCCGCCCGGTATGCCTTTCATTTCAGTTTGAAAGAGGTTGCGGCTTTGCTTCTATTATTGCCAACGCTTGTTCCTACGCCAGTATCCGGCCATCCATCCAGGTGGCCAGTAAATTTCACTAATTCCCCAATGAACCACTCCTCGGTGGTTTCAAAGCATTGCCCAACGTCCGTCCGGTTTGCGTTTCACTTTCGTTACGAATTGGGCTTTTATGTGCCATTTTACTTTCACTCAATTTTGCAACGATAAACAATACTACAATACAGGCCCGGCTAGTCCGTCGATCGGCTTGACGTCCATTCCCATTCTTTATGGCATTAGACTAAAAGCGTGTGTACCGGGTCGGGGCACAAAAACACAAAAAACAAAGCTTCAGCCGTCTAGAAGCATTTACCTTGCGGGCAAATTATGGTGCCACCGTTCGAGCCGTCGCCGCATTTCATTAGGATGACCATATATTTCCTACCCGTGGATCTACTGCCAAAATACTACTTTTAGCGCACATCGAACGAATGTACGTCATGCAGATCATAAACACTATGTCTAACGAAAAGCCTTCGGGACGATTGCCTCAATCGTGCAGCGATATGCGCTGCGAGCAGCAAATAAAGGTTTCAGTGACGCGTCCATCGCGTGAAGCGGCCCTCATTTTCACAGTTCACAATTATATTTTTATTGTGATTAATGATGAATGCTGTGGTTGAATCGGTGCGCTAATGCTACAGGATGCCCGCGTGCTGTACATCGCCGTACACAACAAATATCGCAAACGGCAAACAGTCAAATGAGCATTCGCACGCATCCTTTACCCTACACGCGCGTTGTAATTTAAACCCAATTTTTCCCACCCGAGCCACCCAAATCCCCATCGCCCAAAATCGTCAAGCGTCTGATCTGATGGCGGAATAATTGCTTTGAAATGGTTGTGGAAGTGAACGCACACACCAAGTCTGTGTCCAGGTACCGCTAAACTGGTTGATTGCTCTATCACAATAGTGTGTTATCATCATTAATCTTGATTTGGTTAATGACTGTTTTAACGCTGATTAGTGCACTTTTTCTAAATATTTTTACTACATTTGCGCTGTTGTAAAGATGCTATCGAGGATGGCGACACTAACGAAGCCTTTTCCAGCATGGTCTATAAACTTTCGTTCTGCCCAAAACTACAAATGTGAAGCATTGCGTGATTAAGAGGTTTGCATACGCCACACTAACGCTTGGCAGACGTGCTATAAAGCTTTCATCGCCTATACTTACTTCTTCGCTTGCCGTCAATAGTCTCCACTGAGTTGATTGCACTTTTGGGTAGCTCTGAAAATGGGTAACAATAAAAACTATTAATGCTGTGAATATGCCGATTGCTGGCAACCGATTCATGGAGCAAGCATATAAAAGTGTGCAATCATTGCAAACGAATAAGGGAATTGAATGCTGTCCTTGTCAATGTTAATATGATAAACTATTAAAATTGTTTTGCAAACATCCGATCACTGCTGCTTACAGTACTTATTTGCTTTGGAATGCATATCACGAACAGGAATCGCATTTGTCTCACGAAAAACGTAAACGCAAAACAACCCGACAAAGAATTGCTTGAGAAAGCCTAATAACAAGATTTCGACAAACAAAACAACGAACGGCCGCTACTGGATAGGATTTGTCTGGCTTACTGTATAGTTTGATGGTTCCGTCGGTTTCCCCTAAGGAATTTTTAGCGATACATTTGTAGGCACCAAAATCGGCCTGGCTCACAACCTTGATGCTCAGCTTCATCACCACTTTGTACGCGTTGTCTATCAAAACCGGCTCGTATTTACCACCTGCAAAAACGGGAAAAAAATGCACACAAAAATGAGAAACACAAACACAGGACAACGACTGTGCTGCAGAGCAGAAGACAGCATAAAAGAACTAAACAATCGGAACAAGCGCGAACAACAACAGAAAAACGTGACAAAAACATGGAAAGGCTTTTCGCACCCACTGCTACATTTGCATAATTATTCACGAAGAAATCTGACACTATGTGGTGTTCCAGCTCTACCAGAATCTTTGGATTGTCTTCAAATTATCTGTTCATAAGACACCCGGCATCACATACGTGTCGCAGACACATCAAAACGTTGCCTAAACGATAACCATTTCAGTAGCCCGGAAAAGGTCGGTTGTTCCCGGTCGGAAAGCTATCGAACTTTTATAACCACTTGCTTCGCAAGCAAAGATTATATCTCAGACAAGCATGTTTCCGCACAACCTTGTCAAACTCTAAAATAGCACAATCCGATGTTGAATGGAGAGAAGAAAAAATGAAAATATTAATCATGTCAACTCCTTTGGCTATTTGTGCACGCCAGTAACGGCTCCAGGAGTCCATTGTAGCGGTGTGTAACGTGGCCGCTCGATGCCACAGCAACTAATAATGTGGCATTAACCTAATTTCAACCCAATTAAGATATTACTTTCGACACAACATCTATCGCTTTCACGGTGTTCTGAAGGTGGCGTGAAAACCACCGACGAGCGAAGAAACTCTACGAAAGAAATCTACGAACCACCAACCCGCAGCGTGTGGTCAAAAAGGGGACAAGGAAGTATCGGAAAACACAGCGAGCATAAATTATGCTTATCAAATCATTTATCCTAAATCCTGTCGCCTCGCTGTGAGCTGTGCTGTGCGGTGCAAAGGCCAGCGTTGTGTAGCGTTGAAGGAGTCCCGATGGCCGGGAGGGTTAATCTCTTTCCACAGTCACAGCGCGCTGAATAGAAAAGGCTTCAAGGAAATCAATGGCAGAAATCCAAACGAACAAGCTAATGGGTTAGGTTAAACCTTCTTGTCACCTTTCGTGTCCAGATGGAGCTGTTTCCTAGGATACAACTTAATAATAAACACTGCGCCGAGGGAAATAATTATTGAGCGCTCTTGTCTTGCGATGCTCATTTCGTAAAATAAGTATTTTGTGTCTTAGCTCGTGTCATCATGCGTTTAAGATGTTGCCAAACTTTCGTGTGCTTTGAATATAATTTACAGTGTCATTCTAATTATACACCTCGATACACACACGTTCCGGAAGCGAACATTCGGAGCAACGCTACAATGTCATTATCCACTGTTCTCGGCTCATTGGTGAATGTTGCGTCCCAACCATTACACCTTTTCATTCTGTTAACGTTTTGCCACCACGCGTTTATAACAAAACCCACTATGGTTACGTGTACATGAACGGCACTACTAAAACTTATCAACCGCTAGACCTTGAACTGATATCAAGATTATCAAGACCTTTCGCCTCTGTCACACTCGAAAGTACGCATATAAACATTGATGCACCGGCCTTTACGCAAAAGCAACGCCATCGAGAGCACGTACATGGTAATGGTGTGTTACGGTTTCGTTTTTCCCAAACATAATAAGAGCAAAAACAAACCATTTTCTTTCGCTTCTCTCGCTCCCAACGCCCATTAGCATTCACTTATCCCTCACTGATAACAATCCCGACGTAACAAACAGTGCGAACTACAACACTCTTTTTCGTATCCTTAACGCAACGTTGCGTTCCATTTCGCAATTTACCACCGGAACGTTTGAACATGTTGTGCCCTTGGCAAAACACCACTACAGCACCCTTCATTTTCCCACTTCCTTAACACGTAGCACAGATGTAATCAATGAAACGTGATATGTAAAAATTATGATAAGAAACTATCTGACGTAGGCTGGATTTTAATTCACTTGAAAAGGTGTGCCCTCGGTGTTACTACACGCACGGCTTGTAAACTGCATCTGCCAACAGTCACAGCAACAGAAACAAGCAAGCAAAGCAAGCAAAGGGATTATATGCTGTATGTTTTACAATACATTAGGAACTATTTGTTGTGCACACAACGAGCAAACAAAAGGTCACTTACCTTGGGGAACAATATCACCCTTTTCGCGAGTCCAATAGTTAATTGACTTGGGATATGCTTCCGAGTGGCACTCAAGAGTCATTCGTTGACCTTCAACCGCTCCGACCAGCTGATTGGGCACCCATATCATCGGCGGAACTGCAAGCAAACAGCGAGTGGTGAATTATGCGCCAAACCTATCCACGCCAAGCGTCCATCGCTGTCCGCCAGTGCGTCCAGATGGTATCCGTATGCAGTTCGTATGGTACTTACAGTGCACTATCAACATTACCCGTTTGCTCACAGACGGTGGAACTCCGTTGGATGCAATGCATAGATACGCACCCATATGCAATCTGTTGACTTTCGGTATTGTAAACGTTGGACCTTCGACTGATGATACTGGAAGAGAACAGCGATTATGCGGCAAACAAAAACAATTAAACCAGACATCCGGATAACCGGAAAGGCTTCTAGGTTCTAGATGAAAAAGAGCGTTTCGTTAAGGTTGTGCACACACACCACGAAACAGAAATATCTATCCCTCTGGCCGTTGTCACCGAGTGGGTTAAGTTACTAAACGCTTGCAACATTCTCTTCCACACCGGAAGAACCTCACAAATGCATCTGGAATGTACCGGAGCTGCAAATAACAACAGGAATTTGGACCGCATCACAATACCTAAGGATTCCTGACGGCCACAGACATAAGACGAAGGAATTCGGAACAGTCGAATATTCTTCTTCCTGCTCCTTACTCTGATCCCCTCGGTAGATCTCTTGGCAAGAAGCAGGTAGAAACGCTTACTTATACTAAAAGGTGCTTTGTCTCCTTAGCCCTACCGTACCGGTTGGTGTGAATGATAAATTTTCAATTGGCTGGAAAATTGGATCTGGGAAATAAACTTGTCATAAAACAAAATTATTTTTCTGTTCCCTACGCTCATTTTGCTCGACTGTGTCACACAAACACACACACGGATGGCTTCGTGTGAACCCATTCCTGTTGAGCGTTTGTGCCCTGGGTCGACTGATTTGGTGTTTTGCGTGTGGACACCAACGGCGAGATGCTGGTTGATTTGACGGAGGGTCACACAACAACAAAAAATAAAATATTAGCAAACACAAAACTATTTCACTTGGCTTCTGGATATCATACACATATCAACGATAAACCAATGGAACAAATATGCAAATATTCAATTTGCCACAACAAAACCCCCAAAGCGGTTTACAACAACTACATCGATCAGCTTTTTTTTATGCTACAACGTGAACTAGCCAACACGATGAGCTGCCAAAAGACAGACTGTTGGAAAATGAACCAATCGATTGAACCGGTGCCATAGTGTGACCTTCATGGCACAAAGCACAACAACAACAATGGTAGCACATGTTCCATAGCATTCAACTTCAACTTCATCTATTGTCTAGACGCTAGTCTGCCCAGCAAAACCGCAGTTTGTGATATCTTTGCCGTGTAAGTGAAGATGTATAGATATTGGCGGGGAAGTCGTTTGAACTTTTTCGGTATAAAGTTCGATAAATATTCTGAACGACGTACCAACGAAGGCGCTTCACTTGTACATACGCACGCCTTTGAGTTGCCCAATCATCCCCCACAGCTAATGGACGTCGATCCATCCTTCACATACAAATCGACAGCGTTAATCCGAGCTTGGTACAAGTGGAAACAATAAAATGTGTAAAGTATTTGCCAAATTTCGACGGTAAATTAGCTCAATTACACTTTCTGTCCCTCCTATCCCTACAGGCTTCTGCTTCCACCCTGTATCACGATGTATGTTTACCTTCCATGACTCTTTCTTTCGCTCTCTCAATCACACATACCAGCGGTGGTTCCGGCCCGTCGAACTACATTTACCAAACAAATAATTCATTTGCACCCATTCGTTAGCTTCGTCTGATGACCGATGGGAATGTGGCTACTGACAACGATTAGGCCCGACTTTCTCGTTTCCAATCACCGACAGCATACGCTCTCAATCAAATCAAGCTTAGCACCGATGATTGGCGTTCCGAGCGTGTGCCCCGGCGGTCGATTGTTTATTTTTGTTAGCATAAATCTGTTTCTTTTGCGATGATTGTACTGAAGCGCTGCACACTGTAACAGCCGGATAATAAGAGCCGGCTGCTAACAAAATTCAATCGACATGGGAGTTTTGTTTGCAAAACTGGAACCACCGGAACCACCACCACACTAACAAGCGCCTGCCGTACCGTACCTACAGCTCATAGCAGCCTCCCCGGCGTAACGGGCTATTATTGAAATTAAACTCATCTCACCGATTCGTATATCATGCTCTGGATGCAAACATATCTGAAGTAATACGAGTGTACACCGGTGCGCCGGGTGGGTGGTTGGAAATAAAACGCCATTGATAAACAAGCTTCATGTGCACTCTTGCCAACACACACACACAGCCTCACATCACAGGGGCCAATAAATTATATAGCCCATCAAATATCATTGCTTTACATCTCGACGCCCTTGTTACCCACCGACGCTCACTCTCTCTTTTTTTTCAATTCGATACTTTTGAATTCTTCTTTACTTTGCCCACACCTTCTCGTGCCAGCAATGCCACGTTTACACACGTTTTACACTCACTGCAACCAGTAAGTATCATCTTTTTGCTACGTAAAAAGCAGCCAAAAGTTTCAAATTTAATGGCCGTACACACATAAAAGTACGGAGTAGTTTAAATTTATAGCAAAACCTGTACCAACCAATCGTTCTTAGTTCGGTTCGGTGGAAGGATGGTTTGCCATGCCATCGACTTATGAGCCGGGCCGGGTAGCTTAACAGTTTAGTGCATTCCCGTGATCGCGATATCTGCACACCTCTTATTGAGCAACACTTTGTTTTATCGTTCTGACATCATGCACAAACACATTCGTAAATCATTTAGTAGATTTATACGAATTTTATTTATTTGTGTGTTACTTCAGCTAAAGGGTAAGATGGTCGGACCGACCGTCTGCTACTCACCTTGCTCACCGTCTTGCAGTGAAATGTTATCACCAGCCTCACGGCGCCACACGATTGCTGGTGCCGGCGATCCAACGGCCGCACATCGAAGCGTCACGTTGCTGCCTTCGCGTACTACCATATCAGTGCTGGTTGGGTAGTCGAGAATGTCCGGCGGTACTGCAAAATACAAACATATGTACGTTCAGCAAATTTATGATTATCATCTGGATGTTAACTATGTGCTTACAAAACCATTTCACAACTAAACCAATGCAATAAACTGTTACTCGATACACTTTCATCATCGGTGAACATTTGACATATTTTTTGAAGGCTAACCTGTACACATAATTTAAACACTCAGACAGTAAGGGATGATTTTGAGCACTCGAAGCGATCGATTTTCTACCTATATTATAGAGCGCAAATTAAAATTGTCCTACACACCAGATTACATTCAATTGCTTTATACAATTGAACAGTTTGGATGTCATTCTTTGCTAACTTTTCTAATGTGTTTAATTATTCAATCCGGCACCGTTTGACCACGTCAGTGGTTTTGCTTACGTGCAGTAAACGCAAGCAAGACACAAAAATACACCAACTCAAAGTGCATTATCACCACGATGACAGTGCAAAGACGTTTGGTAAAACCTTAGCCTCACAAAAGGCACAGTTCGCATACATACATTTGCGGAAAATGCGGTGTTTGCTGTCTTTTCGTTTTATATTCATTCTTACCGTTGATTATACTTTCCAAAGTTGCATGGCGGAAGTATTAGAAACTATTTATGATTTTGTTGTTGTTTTGCTTTTTTTTTCATTTTTTCCATTTTCCATTCAGCCAACTTCTTCGTTTGGTATGTTCTTTTGGTCGGATCGGATCAGGTTGGTGGTTTCATCAACAAACCTGGGCGACCCACACGTCGATTTGCCATATGGTGACCAATTTGAATATCACGTGACTGCCAGTAGTAAGTCGTGACACAACAGTAGCGTCCTGCACATTCCAATTCACTCATAATTATAATTCTCTTTCGATACATGTATTGCATTGGTTTGTTGCTGTTGCATAAATGGGAAATCGTGTTTTCACCACGATGGTGACTCATTCCTACAGGGAAACAACAGCTTTTTTCCCAAAAACTGAAATGTCTTGCAACTGTGGTACTATTCTTTAATAAGCTTTTTCTGCTATAGCCGTAAATATTAAGAAACTGTGTGTGTGTGTGTGTGTGTTTTAACCGAGAACAAAAGAAGAAAAATACACTGACATTTTAAAGTGTTTTGACAATACGGCGCTAAACCGTCATAATTAAATAAAATAAAAAATAAATTTTACTGTGTTTTGGTAACAGTTTTTCATTTTATATTCATATATGTACCTACAACGTCCAGATATCCCATCTGGCTTTTCATTGGATCCGTATTGATTTGGCACATGTACCATCCCCGATCCGTTTCACGGATGTCCTTGATGCGGAGTTGCCAAGTTTTTTTCTCCGTATATGTAATGCCAATTCGTTTGTTCTTCGTAATGACATGATTCTGGATGGTGAGAATTGTTTGTGTGTCCACCCGCAACCATGCAACCTGTTTAAAAGGGAATATTACCAAAAAAAAAAAGAACACGACCTCGTTAAGGTGATCATTTTTAAACTTCAAACAGCAACGAATTATTGAACAAAGAGCGACTGCAGGTTTTTTAATTTTTCATATGTTTTCTCATCAATTTATACGTGTTTTACAGTCATATTTTAACATTAATTTACGAACTACCATGCATCTCGCTAATGAGATTTAAAAACGAAATGTAAACAATTGTTTTGGCCAGCAATTTAAGAGCAATTTTAAACAATATCTTTAATCAACTTAAATCGATAATATTTGCATGAAACGTATCAATATTTGTCACTTTTAAAAATCAAACCTTATATGCACCTAGATCATGCACTACACATGTTAAGGTTGCTTCACGTCCCACAGCTGCCGTTACATTGGTGATTGGTGTGCTAAACTTTGGATCGGTGATCACTGAAAGAAACAGGAAAAAAAACATCAAAAATCAATCAAAAATTTATTTATTAATAATCACAATCGGTTTTTATGTTAGTTTAGTGCAGTTATTATGTTTATTATGCAATTTATATTGTACAAATTTGAGAAAGTTACGCAAACGAAATTGATCTTCTAGAGTATTTAAATAACTTCATCATTGTAAATTAATTGACACAGAATTGAGATCAACCAACGTTCAACTGTACTATATTTATAGGATAATGCACTCATTCTTGAGCTGTGTTGCACACAATAGGAAATGCAAAGGGATGGTTGGTTCGGAGTAAGTGCCTCGTCACGCAGCTGACAATTTATTAAACAGTCTAGTGGTGTATTTAACCGCCCTAATGAAAATCGACGTTTAAACGAAATAATTGAATGTACGATGGATGGTATCACATAAACAGAGCAGCAGTGATGCAAAACCCGAACGATATACTTCTAGCACGTTCTGGCATGTCTGGAGCCGTGCACGGAGCAGAATCGGTGCATAGGAAAAACAGGCAAAACATCACGAGCAGAGTCCAGTGCAAAGTGGTGCTCGTGCCCGATAATTCGAATTTCCACATATTGAGTACAATTTCAATCTCCTACCTTGGTCACCCCGGCACTGCTGCATACGCATACGTGTAGCTAAAAGGGGAAAGCCCTATTTGACTTTTCCATAAACCCACTGTATTTGTTTGACCACCAATATGCATGCAAGCATACACCTACACCTACATTCTTCGCCCGAACGAACCCGGTTTGGGCGAAACGTAGTCGAACGAACCGTTTGCGTTTCTATATCAATTGCATTTCGAACCTCTAAATGGATGAATCTGTGTGTCCAGCCGGTGTGTATCCGTTTAGGACAGGTCCGGTACGCAATTGGTGTTTTCATGATGATACGAATGCCATCGGTTTGCACATTGCACAAACAAACAAACGACGACACTTTTACGATTGAACTGGCCACTGCGCGTCGTGTGCACGATACACCAAACAATACGAAACATGCTTGCTGGACTGCCAAGTACTGGTCAATGTAAGCAATACATCGACATCTGTTGCAAATTGCCGAATGTTTAATTGTACTAAACACCTAACCCGTTGCCAAAATTAAGCTCACTGTTGTGTTGATTTCGAAACTTTCTAAACAAATATGTTTTTTTGAAGATTTTTGCACAAAAAATTCAGCTTTACTACTTTTCTTTACTGGGGAAGGACAATATAAAAACAAATTTAAACAAAAGAAATTCAAACATAAATACTCCCTTTTATCTGATTTGTGTTTATATTTGTTATATGATAAACAAAATGTAGTATTAACAAACTTAGGTCATAGTTTATTAAAAATACTTCCCGATAAGTAATTCAATTTTGTTGTAATTAAATCATTTATCCAAATGGAAACAATGTATGCACTTCAGTGGAAAACGATTTACTACATTTACTGCTAAATAGTTAACAAATGAACAGTTTAAAATGGCATACAGAAATATGGTGCGAGTTTGAGCCGCAACTTATGAATATTGTGCATCCGGTTTGCTCATTCGTGGAAACAGCAGCGCTGCTAACTGTGGCAACCGTTCATCAAAGGTGTACCACCCAAAGGGTAGTGAATGGCTGCCGGGCAGTATTATTCTATAAACCAACTGCTCCATACACTGCTGGTCAGAGATCACTGGGTGGTGCAAAAAAAAAGGGCGGCAATATATAATAAACTGGGAAAGCAAAAATCTGCCCTCAATTTATGTAATGGATTTTCTCTGCTCTATATTCCCTCTTTTTTGTGCATGTCAGCCCATTCATCTTTTCCCGGATCCGTGAATATAAACCTTCAAACAACTGGACGGCTTCTCGCTAGCGCTCGGAAATACGGCCGTAGTACAGTGCAGTGTACGCTTTACAGATCCACCACGACCACTCGGCTGTCTGTTGTTTTTCAGCAAAATTTTCCTACCAACATTCCGTCACTCGCACTCTTGTCATTTGGTGATATTTTGCACGACCCTCGTCAGTGTTGTCTCATATCTGCAAGGTGCATCTGCGGATGTGCAGTTGCATGCGTGGATGTAAGTGAATCGGAAACTTGAGCAAGCTACCTTTGGACCCGTAGATAGTACGCCCCGAAAGGATTAACGTGTGTCTCGCACTAAAACACGAAATCCTTACGAGCGTCCAATGGTCGGTGTGCGTTAGGTTTTAATCCCGTGTCACAAAACTTTACTCTAATCTGTGGCGTTCGGGATTTTTCTCGTTTCCACTACCAATAGCGACCACTAACGTTCGTATGGGACGGATTTCCAACCATCCACTATCCTGTCTGCTGGACACTTTGCAAGAACAATTTCATAACTGCAGCTCACTCAAACCTCCCACACACACACACACACAAAACAGTGTTCGGTGTAGGTCATGTGAAATATTTCTCCGGCACCACAGCTCAACGGCCGTCGTAAAGTAAATAAAACTCATCATATTAATTAGACTCCTAGGTGTTATGCTTTCCCACACACCACTGCTGGCATTCTAGAGCTGCTGCTGGCCGGTCGCAACACCGATTTATTTTATGTTATAATGTCGTGCGATCGTTCCATGCTCATGTTCCAACTACCGAGAGTTTGCAATGGTCCGAGCAAACGAAACGCCACAAAAGTTTGGGAAAAAGTTTAAAATGATCCTTAAAAAGTCTTAACTTTTTCCATAGATGTTTCTACTTTTTTTTCATCTACACTTGCCAGAAGAAAGTGATTAGCACAAAATATCTTGCAAAGTTTAGGATTGTTTAAATTGTTCTTTGAAGCTTCACTTTAGAAACAGCACTCTTTTTGTTAATCCTGTAGCTCCATGAAATTTTGCAATCGTTGGTGAACTATTTGTGGGAAGAACTAGCAAAGCTGTTGCTACGAAGGTATATTAAAATAGTTTTATTTGATAGTTTGCTGTATACTTGCTCAAACATGGTTTCAAGTATTCTAGATACGTAAATTAAACAAGAATAATGTTTTATAATTACATAGCATTTATACATAATTATTGTCACCATAATTTCTCGAAACAGAATTCTTTTTTGCTGTGCGTTGAGAAGTAGAGTCACATGATCAAGAAGCATCTGATTAAGCCTATGTCTAACTATGGTTCACCACTGATGGAAATTATTGCTCACCAAACGCGGTGAACTGCTGAAATACGGAAACAGATTGATGCACATACAGTAAATTATGGATTTATCAGTCATGAACCAGAGAAAACCACGACAATATATCATCCTTCCTCATGTGATATATGCTCAGAGAAGTAACTGCCACCGGTCGAATGGGCAAGCTGCAAGCTAATCGTAATGTGCGCTCTTGCGTGGAACATTGCATGTTGTAAAAGCTAATTTCCTTCCGATGCCTCATACCCAACAATACCCAACAATGCGCGTCCACTGCATCCAACGTGTGTTTGTGTAACATTATTTAAAGCATTCCCGTGATTCGGGTGGAGATGTTCATTTTAACATGTCATGCATCTGCGGTGCTCAAGCCAATTCCACCAATAATCATCCCGATACAGATGCCAAATATCAATTACCATTTTGCAGGAAGAAACTACGAAACATGGTTCATTTTTTGCACCACTAAATGAGATAAGAATGTTAGCACAGCTGCACGTCGGTCTAGATGTCCAGTGGCAGCGGCTGTTGTTTCTTTTTTCTATACAAACGAACAATACAATATATGCCCACAATGTCACAATCAGCAGATGTGTGGACCGTTTCATACCAATTAAGCAATCCAAAATGGTATCCGTGTACCTTTTTTTTCCAAAAACCGATGCCAAAAAATCAATCCCAACACGGTGAATGCAACGGAATTTGATTTGTCCATTTATTTTACATGTCCATGGCGTACGCCTACGATTTACTATTCACAAGCATACACACATGCACATGCACACATACAAACATAAAATTCACATTCTTTTCGATCAATGATTCACTAACAATTGCAGATTTGTGGAAAATTTCAACAATTTTCGGGAGATTCTTCAATCGTGTTAATTACGAAACATGTTGAACATGTGATTTTCGGCACATTTTACAACAGTTCGACTTCTGAGTATACCTTTAAATAGTTGTCCTTGGTAATGAGTAAAAAAAATCGAAATACAGGGTTTTGCAATAGATGGGACACAGAAAACCCACTATATAGAACTGTTTACTTACACTGATAAGCAGTTCGTACTAAAACACAACTAGTTCACTAAAATTTACAAAATAGCAAATTGAATGGCTTGCACATTTTAGTGAACGGGAAATCAGCCATATTGTTTTATTTTTCATGTTTCCGCTATGAACGCCCGAGAGTGTATGTATATATGCTGATCTAACTGGGATGGGATGTGCCGTTATCACATCCCATCTAGGCAGTAGTCCTATTCATCCAGCTACGAGTAAAACAAACGTCATCCAAACAGGGCAATACAAGGCCACTTAAGGCTGTAGTGTCACAAAAAATATCATCTACTGCGTTTGATTTATACATTTACGCAATTCAGAAAAGAAGGCTTGTTGCATGTTATCAATTTCAAAAACCCTGTAAAACATATTCTATTTTCTTGTTTGTTGTTTGTAAGTTGTAGTAGATCCTAGCAGACTTGGTCAGACCCCTCTGGCTTTTCTGGACTTTTATTAACCAACAATTGGTGGTCCAGCCTGGATGAGATTTGGTAATGGTACTTTCCTGTGACAAATTGACACCGTTACCACACCTCATCTGTTCTGTTTTTATTTTGCATTGTCCTTTCTTTCTCTTTTGAGAAAGCCAAATTCACCGCTTTTCGATGGATTTCCGGTAATTCCTTTTCTTTTGAATAGTTTTTTAATGTTAATCTATATTCATGTGAAATAAAATGTGTAAAAAAATTAAGAAACTTACCTGTAACTTCAGAAAATGATGCTGGACAAACGATAGATGTAGAAAGGAATAGAAGCACCCATAACGTCTCAAACACGCTGGAACAAATCATTGCTTAAACACACTTCAAGTTGATAGCAAATGCGAAGCTCGATTCGTAATTGTTCCACATCAGTCCATACACTTTACAAAAATCATGTTTTTTTTTTTAATTTAGTCGTCTTTCAGTCACCAAACAATCTCTTCCAGTGTGACTAAATCTGGTTTGCCTATCAATAAACTATTCGTCGGTATCATTCGAAAGCTGGGCATTGTCGAACGGCATTCCGCTAGAAATACATTACGTTACTATTAATTTGTGTTTCATCTTTATGTAATTTAAATGTTGAAAATCGAAAATTTACTCAGATAAGCAGGAGATAAGCATAATTTCTTCATTTCCCCCACAGAATATACATTTAAAAAATACTTTAAACGTGCTTTTCGATATGTTTGGAATAGCATAAGAGATGTTCGTTGTTCATCATCAATTTGCACATATTTAGCACTATTCCTATCTAGGCGCTCCCTGTGATGCTACTTACTCCTGCATTCTAACCACTTTCACAACGCTCATAAATTAGCCAAAGGACACCAATTCCTTGGCAAGTACGAACAGCCACTGGGCCAATAAAAAAATTCTATCCCTGTCTGGATGAAAGCAAGTGCTAATCTTCCTGGGGGGTAAATCATCTTCGTATCGAGTACTATCAACACAGGCTCGCAACTCGTACCTCGTACTAAAAGCTTGAGAAAGTAGCATTCCCAGCACTACATGCGTAGAACCGGCATCGAACCCGAACATCGGCACTGGCACAGAGAGCGTGCAATGCCATCGATCTACCATCTGTCGAATGGCTTAACGTTTGCGAGTGCAAATCATTCTCGTAGCAGGAACACAAATGACACACACTGAGCTAACTGCTAACGGCTAGGGCAATCAACACATCCGAAAAGGTGATTGCAGGTGGAATAAGAAGGTCAGGCTCGAGGCCAGCAGCGCTGGCCTTTAGCACCAAACACCAAAAGGGTTTCGATTCGATCCATGTGCGATAATCGGTCGCTTACGGGCATCATCTGTCTACTGCCACGGTGAACGGTTGGACGAGTTTTGCATGAGCAAAATTTCTTGTTTTCGCCATCAAACCCATCACACCACGGTACGAATTTCGGTGCTCACAGCGCCGTCCCAGTGTGGCTAGTGGCGACCGACGACTACCACGACGACGCAGACGACCACGACGACAACGATGATGATGATGATGCGTCGAAACTCACATATTAAACGAAAACACCAACATAAAACTTCTCGATCCGTAGCCGACACCAATTGACATGCTGTACGGATGTTTCGTGGCTGTTCGTACGAAATGCAAGAACCAACAAAAAAGGTAAGGCACGAAAGGGTGTAATAAGGAAGGGTGTATCGGTGTCGAAATGAACTTTGGCACTTGATTAACGCCAATAACCAGAGCATAGCGAAGCATGCTCGACTGCAGCTCGTTGATATGATGATACGATGATAAACACGGTAAACGCTCTCACGAGTAACTTTGTCACCGCAATCACCCGAAAAAGTTGCAAACATTCGGTGATATCTGCTGCTTTTGATATATGATGATACGGATCGACTAGTGTGAGCATGAGAAATGTACCAAAGTTGCCAAACAGTTAAGGGTGCATCTCACCTTACCACTAACTCACACACACACGGTGGCACTAGCTGCCAGGCAAAAGTATGACAGTAAAATTACACCACATCGGAAATGTTTACTGACCGGTTTTGTTTCCCAGTTTACTGATGGAATTTTTAAACCTCGCATTTCCTAGCATCTTCCGGCACTTGCGCTTGGTGCTCGGAAGCATACCGCATTTCTCAGGTTTCCATCTGAAGCCCAGCTTGTAATAAACTTGTGCAATGCACAAACAGTCACGATGCACTTGGAGTAATGCCAAGGCGAGAATTCGCATCGTACTATCGGCCCTGATTAGACGCAGACGGGCACGAAGTTCTCGTCGAGTGGCGGATACCGGCAAAATCAATAGAACGAGACCTCCGAACTACGTTTGTCAGCTGGTGGTTGAATTTCTCGTTGCACAAATTGATTTTGCTTTTTTTCTAATGAATGTATGTACAACAGCGGCTACAGTAAAACCCGCTTCCTTTGCTTTTGACATGAACTACTACGGGGTGTTTGCGTACGTACGCGAAGTTTGTACTGTTTTCATGCGTCTGCCATACGCAGTGCAATCATTGTTAACCCGAACCACGGTTTTGTAAGCCATCATCGGTATAATTTCCAGCAGCTAGCCTGTTTCAACTAGCTTGTCAATCATAAACCTATTACTAACGGCGTTACGCTTTTTGGTCGCCGATGGATGGACACGATGGGTGAGTGTGTGCCAGTCAATGCAACACACCATAATTTATGATTATTACATACCATAAACTGTATGTATAAGGATAAGGAATTCTCAAACATACTATTTAAGAACAAAAAATTGTTTCCTATAAATTAACAACAACACCAAGCCTTTTAATGTCTTTCATCTAAACGTTCAAACAGCAATATTAGCTGTACAAAGACATATTTAAAAGTCGTCCAATGATATGGAAAATCTCATCACAACATAATCTTAAAACCTTAAAACATAATTTTTTCCCATAAACGATTCTCTACACTGACCATCAGCAGTGCTGTGCATCACATGAAAAGTAAAATCCAACCTATGTTCCCTAAACGCGAAAGGCAGTAATCTAAACCTCCCAAAGTCAACAATAATAACACAAACGGGAACGGTCAACCATACCTGCAACTGTTGCAATTATTATTCATCATGTTCCAGCAGACAGAAGTAGATGCAAAAGGCAAATGTACCGGTAGTAGTGCCAACTACAGCATCAATTATAATCCAACATGCAAACGACACAACAAACGCGACAACAACTCAGTGAATTATGCATAATCGTTTTGGGGTTTGAATATTTCAACATATTCAAAACATCATACTTCTTCACGCTCAGTCCAGGGATCAGATTTTATCACTAGCCCGGGCTACACAAAAGGCACACCACCACCATTCATGCACAAACTGACCGATGTGTGGGAACACAAATTTGGACAACCGTCTATTTCTGTGGTACATTCTCACTTATCATCTTCTAACGTTATAATTAATTCTATTCCTTCTAACGTACATTAACGTTAATGTACGAAACGTTACAAAACTGCACATGCACGCATCAGTACGTAGCGTAGAATGCTTGTATGTCAGCAAATATCTGTGCTCAACGCGTAATTAGACCTTTTCTGCGTGCGACGGTGACGGATGAATTTTGTAACAATCAGCGTACCAATTGGTATCATGCATAAGCAGGAGAACTTGATGCGACCAGTTTTTACTAATTTTGTTTCGCAATGCAGATGATGATTTACATCGCAATTCAATTGAATCCACCTTCCCACTAATTAATGTTTAATCTAATGTTAATGTCGCTTTTAGTTCATGTAAACATTATGTTCTACCTAGCCTCATTGCCTTGTAGAGATGCTTTTTGATTGTTTTATAGACCTTTATTTAATGGTTGCCATTTTTAGACAAATAGAAGATAAAACAATAAAACATCTTTTGTACACTTTTCGACAACTAAAAGTCGCATTCTTATTAAAAACAATAAATCTATGCATGGAAATGCACAACCCTTCTCGTATAAAGTAACAAACCACAAGGATTCGGTTAGCACATCCATTAAATAACGAGGAAATAAATGGCAATAATAAATAGGGTGGTTTTCGGATCGCTACCACCACCAGAGCTTCGTTCTTGGAATGTTGTTGTAAAATGTTGATCACTTCTAAGAAACCGCTTTCCCCACGCAAACGACGGCATTCTGTTTGTCCGCTAGAAAATTACAGAGGGTGCATTGTCGAACGGTGTGTGTATTTGAAGTGTGGTCGGATTCAAACTTCACATGATAGTCGATACAACGGCCGGCAAGGCTCATTCCTGCACCAAATGCACTAAGCTACACGTAGGGTTGATTCGTTTTTCAACACATTTCTTCTGCCGCAAACCGTTCATTTAACCCGAACGCTTTGACCACCATGGGCACACAAATGCATGGAAGAATACAAATGAAAGTTGCTTGTTTTTTTTTTTTTTGTTTTGTTTTGTTGCTTTCATTTTGAAAAGCCATTCCTCGCATGATTATTCTTCTGGCGCCAAAAGCGAGACGCTGGCAGAAAGCGTTATTGATTTTTTTTTTCCTTCTCAACCAGAAATAAGCATTCAAAATTGTTGGGCATATTTCCAACATAAATCAATTGATTGTACATCTGTTCGTTTTACCAATGCCACCAAGTACCAAGAGGTAATGAGACACCTTGGCACCGGTGGTGGTTGCCCGTGTTCGATATATTATTTACATCCTTTATGGCAGCTAAGTGAATTGAAATTATCTACAACCCGGATGGGGCACGGGTTTGACAACACCTGATAACGCATGAAGATTGCGCGCACGTGGTGCGTTCAAAGGGAGCATCATCGCTTGAAAACTGGAAGGAAAAAAGAAACGCATGGGAAAGCAATTTTTGTTTTTTGTTTCTTCTAAATTTTAAAACAAAACCATCACTTTGCGTAAAAACACTGACTCACTGAAGGTACGATAGTCTCGCACATACACACACACACGCGATATCCGATCACCAGGAAAGCTTGCTTGCGGGAAAGAAAATTCCCCAAAATGTGGACAAAACAAAAAAGCAAACTAACATCGTGGAGTACAGCGTGTTTCTTCAGCCTTTTCGCTAGTGAAAGTAACATAGAAATAGTAACAAAAACGAGCGCACACACAAACACACAACATAAGAAGCGACGAGCAATATCTTTCCATTCGTGACTAAATTACAGCTCGCTGGCAAATGGGAAACCGACACAAACTTTTATGATGGTTTGTTTTAATTCCAAACAGCACACAACGTCACGGAACGGATTTCAACGCAAATCTGAACACTATCAACCGTCATATTAACATACACGGTAACCGCAACGCCAAAGAAACACACACAAACCTGGCACCACTTCAGATCAACAGAGCAAGCAAAACACAACGGTGACCGTGGAACGAATTCGATATTTTTGTTTGCCAATAGTTTAGCTGCTTATTCCGCTAATGCTTTGTCGGCAACCGTGTTCCAACTATTGCTACCAATCACACCAACTACCACAGATCGACTGGTTTGCTGCGATTGCAGGCCAACGGATGAAATGTGGCGTCGCGTGTTCTGGAGCGCTCAACGTTTAAATTCTGATTGAGTGCTTCAACAGTGGAATGATGCGTAATGCGCATGTGCACGGCAAGGATACTCATGGAAACCGTTAATTTGGTACAATACCGCAAAGTTATTTCAGTNTTCCGCTAATGCTTTGTCGGCAACCGTGTTCCAACTATTGCTACCAATCACACCAACTACCACAGATCGACTGGTTTGCTGCGATTGCAGGCCAACGGATGAAATGTGGCGTCGCGTGTTCTGGAGCGCTCAACGTTTAAATTCTGATTGAGTGCTTCAACAGTGGAATGATGCGTAATGCGCATGTGCACGGCAAGGATACTCATGGAAACCGTTAATTTGGTACAATACCGCAAAGTTATTTCAGTGTGTCTACATTCCATCGAAAACCTCGTAATCATACCGATATAAGAGTTGTGAAAACTATTTTAAATGTATTTTTACAATTACTCAATATCTCGATCACTTTTGCGGTATTTCTGACATAAATGTTCCATTCTTATTTTCCCCACTGTTGTTGAGATACCAACCACTCGGTACTCAACGTTCCAGATCTTCCCCTGCTGCAACTATCATGTTCCATGTTCCAATTAGAGCCAACCCTGTCGGTAACAGATAAATCCACAACAAATCAATGAATGCAGTGGAACGAACCGGAAAACATTCCATCCTGATGCGTTGTAGCAAAAGTTTAACTTTGTTAGTGTGTTTTAGTTAAAATAACTACTAGTCTGTTTGGTAGCGGTTCTGGGGTATTCACACGACAGAATCGATGCAAAATCTCATCGAGACCGTTCCATCGCAGCAAGGCAATGGGCAATCCGGCTACGTGAAAAAGTAAGTACAGTAAGCCACAATTTCGTGTTCTAGTAGATGCCCATGTATGTTGTTAAGTCATAAAGATAGAAAATCTTATCACATTTTTGTATCATTGTTTATTGAATTATTTTGTTAATCACTAAACTATTAGTTTTCCAATTTGCAAATCTAAAGCTGTTTGCCATTCCTGTAGTGGAAAAATCAAATTAAACTTTGTCTTGCCAACATTGCTTTACCGGTAAAATTTGCGCAGAGTCTTAGTCTTTCAGGTCATTTTCATAATCTATTTCATATATTTCATTGGAAATTAATTTATCCATATAATCAGTTATTGTGTTCTAATATCACACGACATTTAGCATTGTATCCTTATTTCCTTTACACCAGTCCTTTTCCAATTTAATTTATTAGTTATGTATTCAATTCGCATTCCACTTATTGAGTTATTGATAAATTTATTGAATTATTGCTTTAATTTATAAAATAATACAATACTTAATCAAGAATACTTGATTTTGATTAAAAATATGTGATATATTCTCCATAATTTATGATGAGAACTCAAGACATCAAGCCATTTTAACGTATAACTTTTAAGAACATTTTCTAGAGCCAGCTTTAAATTAAAAATTAATTAGAATAATAATACTTCAGGAAAACAACATATTTATCTAAAGTGCTGTATGTCTTGTTTTAAAGAACCATGATCATGATTTTCCATTTAGTTTAGAAAATTTTTAAAATTATTCATTTTTAAGTTTGTGAATCAACTTTAAGGCCACTATACATTACTAATGTCTGTTATGACAATCGATTTCAATACTAGCGTTCATTTTTTATTTTCTGTTTATGTTCATTACAGTTTATGTACATTTCTTTTTACAATTATTTACCAATAAATAACAATTGATACTGTTCACCAATAACATAAATATTTCGTTACAACCTTGTACATTACTGTTAGCGTTGTTGCAATTGCATATTCTTTTAATTTATCCTTATTCATTGCATTTCATAGGTAAGCTACAAATATCTAAACTATAAATCATCTAAACAGAGAAAAGGGAAGTCCTTGAAATTTCTTAAGCGTTTCTGTCTCGACAATTTCGGAACTAAATTGAACTTCGCAGTAGCACGCAACCGTGAGTGCAATAAACACACCTTGCTGTTCATCCTTCCCCGACCATTTCATCCATTGCTACACATTCTGCCTGCCAAAAGAGGAAACGGCACATGGTACTGTGTGGAGAGCAAAGCACTGCCACTGGGAACGAGCAGAGGGATTAGCGACTACAACCGCGACACGCTTTATTTGGCGCCAACACAATATACATGTACTAACACACACTTAATGAGCCGTATAACTGTTAAATCTCATTACTACTGTTGCTGCGAAGTGTTTTTACAGTCATTCTTGTTATTGTTTTCTGTTTCATCGCCCGCAGGCCATTTTCCAGCACAAAGCACACCGAATGCCTTTGTTTCTCGCACACGCGTCTGCTTGCGAGTGTTTCTGTTTGTTTACACTCCTTACCACAACAGAGTCCTTCCTTTCGCGGTGCTTTTCACTTTCTTTCCTGTGCTGCTCCTGATTCAAACCAGTATATTTCCGTTGTCGATTCATTTTACTGCCCGAGATCAGTACAATGGTCCAGCGGGTAATTCAACGTGCCGGTTACACCAGCACAAATAAAAAGCACGTCAAGCGGGAAAGGAAAGGAATAGGCATGACTTTTCTTCCCACATGACGATGAGCTCTTCATGCCAAAGACTACTTCTCATTTGCCAGCACCAAACCCACGGACAACCAGCAGCATTAGCTTCTGCTTGTTTGTGGCGAACGAATGTAGCCTTTGTTCGTACACGTCGTTGGTTGATATAAAACAAAGTGTAACCATGATTGTTATCGCCCGGTTGGAATCAGTGTTAAGTACTCGGTGACAATGACGAAACCACAGAAAGCACGAACAAAACACTCACACAGTGCTTGTTTCGAACAATGTCATAAAATGTGTCCCGCCTCAACCTTTCCCATCACGAACGGAACGTTTCAATTTGCGTTTTTGGAAGTGTTTGTATGCTTTTCTTTCTATAGCTGCAATTGTACGTTCGATTTCACGTCTTTTTGTTTCACACTTTATGCAACTTAATATATTAACACAAATAAAGTACAAAAAAACCCAGTCAAAAACCTTATAAATTTAAAAAACAACAAATCATTGTTCAAAATAATTATACGTTAACAATAGTCTCGGCTGTGCAAACATTGTCTTCACATCGTAAATGTTTACCTTGCAATCACTTAATTATACGCAAATCGTCCAAAAGCTCAACCGGATTGCTCGATTGCCATTCTATTAGCATCAAATGGCACCTTAAGCTTATTGCTTTTCTTGAGCAGCAAGCTGCAAATGGATAATCGCACCTCAGCCAACCCCTGCGGTATCGTTATTAAATCAAAATTTGTAATTTTATCGCTCAATTTCTCCCACCACCACACACTGACATGGTGCCGGCTGAAGTCGCGTAATAAATACAAATGTATCCATCCTTTGTTGCCAGCCATGCCAAGATCCGGTGTCGTCGTCGTCTCATCGGCATCGGGAGCATAGGAATGAAGCGGTACGGTACGAAATGGAATAAATATTTATTCTACATTACGGCTGATATTATCATTATAACATCACGTCGTAAGTTTGATGTCAAATCAGAACCTACGTAACGTACGAACGGATGGGTAGCAGCAGTAGTATTCTTTGCTGCTTGTGCTGCTAGAACACAGCAGCGCTCTCGAAGGAACAACGTGTGCCGGTGAATATACTGTGCTCTCTTAAAATTACATCCCTTTCTCTTCATTTTTCAGCAAAGAGGGAGCGTTTTTTTTTGGCATTTTTGTTGCCAGATAACAAGAAAACGACACCCGAACGAACGATCAAAGTAGAATGGAATCATTTTGTTATTCCAGCCTCACCCGTCCGTGCACTCGGCAGGAATATTTCCAATACTCTGGAAGCAACGATGTCGTAAAGATGAAGCCCACAATTTGTTATACAGCAAAATGTGACCACAAAACCCACCACAACTGCCATAATGGTAAAGGACATAAGCTATGTGGCTCATTATCACATACGACTATTTTATATCGAAAGATTTCGCCTCGCATAAACGATACGCTTTTGATATCCTTGTTTATCCTGCGACGATGTACGGAATGCTAATGTACCTTCCGAATTTTACTACATGCGTTTCTCTCTTACTCTCTGCGTGTTGGGCATAAGGCTAAAGTTCCCACGTCTCTGCAACCGCACATGCAATCTTGTCTTGCCGGTTTCGTTTCTTGGCCCATTGCGTAATGTTCGAACTAGCATCCATTCAGTTCACACCAGCGATGACTCGTGGGAATAATCAATCCCAATTCCTGATCTTCATTTCTTTCCCCCATTCGGCTGATTAATGTTATTTCTTCACACGTTGAACAGCAAATTAGAGTGCATCGCGAATAAAGTGGAACCGATCCCTCCCAGACGCTTTCGCCCCTAAATGTTCACCTGCTATACTGCTTTACGTCACCAGGNCGTTTCTTGGCCCATTGCGTAATGTTCGAACTAGCATCCATTCAGTTCACACCAGCGATGACTCGTGGGAATAATCAATCCCAATTCCTGATCTTCATTTCTTTCCCCCATTCGGCTGATTAATGTTATTTCTTCACACGTTGAACAGCAAATTAGAGTGCATCGCGAATAAAGTGGAACCGATCCCTCCCAGACGCTTTCGCCCCTAAATGTTCACCTGCTATACTGCTTTACGTCACCAGGCGTCTCCATCGTGTCCGTTGCGTTTTATCACGGTTGCAAAATTTGATGAGCACTAGTTGATTGATTGAACATTAACAATAGTAGCGCGCTGTATAACATCCAACGGACGGTAGAATCAATCGACTCGACACGGTCGCCTACCGCGAGCGCACACATATGTGATTAATCTCATCATAAAATCTATTAATTACCATCAAGCGAATCAATTCGTGCGATGCAAGCATTGGTGGAAATTCCATCTCGCCGGAATCAGTGCCGTCTGTATTCATTTCACCTGACACAACACACGACCTATTTGGTAACGATGTTAATCAATATTCTTCACGGAACTGCGTCTTGTTGCGCAATGTCCAACAATGATTGCTTCTCCCTTTGCACAGCGTATTGACCTTCCATATCATTTTGCCCACACACACACACACACACCTTCTTCTTATTATTCTTCTTCTTTTTCTTCGCTCTTGCTTCGCGTTAGAAGATTAATTATATAACATCAAAGTTCAAAGTTTCGCCATTTGATTTGGTTTATTGATGGATCTTTTTTTTAGCTTTCTCTTTTGCGTTGTCAATTGGTGCGAGCAACGTAAATGTTTACAATGTATTATTTCTTAAACAGCATAATGGCAAATTAATACCAACGTGCTGAACCATTCTAAGCTCAATTAGATTTTATAATTATGGACACGCGGTGCGGTGCGACATGAAACACATTTTAAAATGGAGTAATTAACCATCGGTAAGTACCGATTTGTTTTGTAATAAAATTAGCATATTTTGTGATGAAGTTTTTGCTAGAATATTTTGAAATTTTGGAACAACCATATGAACACATTTCAGAAAGTTAACAAGTGAAGTAAACCATTTCATTGCGAGTAAACCTTACTGAGAACATTCGTTTATATCCTTATTAAAAAGCTTTTTTTTTCGGTAGATTCACACCCACCTAAAATGGTAAAATATATAGCTTGTTACATATGTTTGTGTGATCCTTTTGCAATTCTCATTTTCTTCATCCTTTCTCATTAAAGTTTGCATAGAAACTTTCACTAAACATCATCATCCACCATCACATACTCCTTTCGACCTTATGTGTGGGGTTTTATGTCAGCATTCTCCTTCGCCGGAGGTACGAAAAATGCTACTTTATTTAACCCCTTTGACAAGCCAAACACTTGAATGAAGATGTTCACTGCTGCGAAATGCAAACCTTGCACCATTACGTCCCAGTCGCTCTGCACACTGACCATCGCCATCTCACCATCATCAGCAAACTGCAACTATTTATGCTTAGTTTATTCAAATTAACGGTAAGGGTTACCGAAGTTTGCGGTTGACACCTGAGAACCGACCAGACCAGCCAAGTCCGAATTTCCGCTCCTAACAAGGTATAACGCAAGATGGAGCATGGGCACCAACACTTGGACGCCACACCATGTACATTGCCATGCCATGTTCCATTCATTCACATCGTGTCCAAGCTAATGTTTACCAAATCAGAGCATCGCTTTGCCTGTACCCGAGTCTTTGGTAACTCAATGTCAGTAAGAATTTGCTTAGCTCTCTCGTACCACGCACGTTTGCTATCCTTTTTCTCAGTCCATACATACCCCGGCACGGAGAAGAAACAGCTCTTTTGCAAAAGATTCTTTGAAACAACGCTTGCTCTCCTCACCCATTGATACGGTGCGAGTTGCTTGCTAACTTGATGTTGCTTCCATTCCATTCCAATCCATTGTTTTGTATAACTTTGATCGTTCACTGCCTGGTGGACGGAATTTTAAGCACTGGACAAAACTGGATTTGTATGACTTTCCAAACATTCCCTCAAACGTGGTTAGCTACTTCCTCATCACATACATACACGCGCAAACACATCTTACACATTCGTGATTTGCAAAACAACATCACCCTCGACAATGCTGCTATCAACGTCAATCCTTCATATGGTGCATAAATGAAAATATCCTTTACGGTGAAGACTTTCACAGCGGCAAGCAACTTCAGCAGGGATGGAAAACAATGCAGCACAATAATTGTATGGGTGTGAGCACACCGACCCAAACACAGACGGGGGCTAGCGAATGTGAGAAAGATCGAAATCTGCACTGAAACTAATTATTTGATTTAGCTCATCCGACAATGTAAATCTCTCCGTATCAAAATGCATGAGAGAAGTCGGGTGAAATTCATTGTCATTTGCATTTTGATTTATTTACGTTTTGCCGGTGAGATGCCTTAGTGTCTTTACACGTTATGTACATAAATAAGGGCAAACATCGCTGTGCAGTTTGTCAGAACGAATGCAAACCAACAGTGCAGCTTCGCATTGCCGTCCAAACGTTCCCACACACCGATGGGGGTTGAGGAACTAGTTAGTTCACAACAACTACACTACAGCTGACTGTGTGTAAACAATTATCAAAAAACTTTATCATCAATATACTCTATACCGAGTAAAACAATTATTTCTCACGCGAACGATCATTGCTCATATTTAATTAGAGTGTCCGCTTCACCATACCCAGGATGCCATTGTGAATATACGCAATACATATCGTTCGGATAGATAAATTTAACATTGTCGAATGTTTAGGGTAGTGGAAAAATAAAACTTTTAAAAACTATCCGTAATAAATTCACAAAACATTATTTACCATTCTTATTTAAATTTAAAAACAAATAAAAGATATGAACAATGTGTACATGGAATAATACATTATTCCATCCGGTCTTGAAGCGTTCGCATCCTCTTAACACCGTCGACACAGTTCGTGATATCAGGTAAGTTCAAACATGATCTCCCGTTGATTGATTCACACTCTATTACATATACGTCCAATAATCACGTTTCAATCACGTAATGAATGTTGCGACCGTGTCCTCACAAAATTGAATATTTTGTCACATCCCTATTTCCCTACCATCGCCATGTTCAACGAATGGCTTTGTAAATACTTGTTTTGCTCCATTGTGCAATGGAAGGAAACCCATAACACCCTTGCTTAGTTCGATATTTAGTGTTAAAGATTTTACTTTCACTTTACGTCGGCGAAAGCTCAACATCTGTAAAACGATGCGAAAAGAATTGATTTTAGGCATTTGGCTTTTAACATTCAAACAATTTGGTTTGTTTTATACTGCGTATGCTTAACTACATCTGGAAACGTTACACTTCCGTTCATCGGCGTACGACGCAAGACTTCCACGTGTGATCGTGAAATAAAAAGTCATAAAACGAAAATGTGTGTTACACGTAAAAGTATCGTTTGACGCCAACGAGATCCACCCCAAAACAGTCAAACATCTTCAGCTTGTGGCATGTGGAAAGTTACAATAAACTACAACAGTAGTTCCTCGTTTCGGGCCACATTCACCATTCGCCAAAAAGCATGTGGCGCTTCATCAATTTGCCACGTTTCTTTGTGTATGTCAACATGTACGAAATTCATTCTTCTTTTATCACGATGCCTTGCCGAAGACATCAAGCCACACACACACACACGCACACACACACACATACACGCATGCATACATACGCATCCCAAGGGGGTCAGTAGCATGGAAATGTTATCAAATGAAACCGGAGCAGCTCCGTACGCACTAGACGTAGGACTTTCCGTTTTCTCTTTCTTGTTTGCTTCTGTGCTGCTGTAGCTGCGAACGTTTGCACGTGCCTAGCTGATTTTATTAGTTAGAATGATGACTCGGTTTAAAACCCTAGACGTCCGTTTGGTGAACCTTTCCGGAAGCAGACATCAAATTCAGAGAATACATACCAACGAATTCATTTAAAGATACAAAATTTACATTTACTGCAGGCACATGTAACAGTGGACTGTTTCTTTCTAATGCTATTTTACTCAAAACGCAGCAAAGGTGTGCTTTTGTGTGTGTATTCAGTAAAGCGATACGTTATACTGCTGATATGAAACAATGTAAGAAATCATTGATCTACGAAAAAAACATGTCGAAACATGACGTAATTACGAATTTACTCCGTTTCTTTTTTTTTTTTTTTAAGTATGTTAGAACGGAACAGGCCGTATTAGACTAATTTTACCACGTAGCAGGCTAGTCAGACCGTGCTACGGGGGGACGGTCCGAATGGGATTTGAACCCGGTCCGGTCGTGTTAGGAACTGGCGCCGTTGCCAAATACACCACCGGGCCGCCCCATACTCCGTTTCTGTTTATTATAATTTTTATGAATAGCTAAATAATCCGTACCACATCGAAGTAATGGCCATTGAAACGATATTCACTTTATTTGTTAGCCTGATAAAATGAAAACGCTACGAGTTTCTGGTTATTGTATTTTTATTATTTTCCATAATGAAATAAACACATAAAGTGTGCCCTTGAGTTGCTTAACATGCTTGTACACATTTATTTGTTTTTTTATCTAAGTTTAATATTTATGGCAAAACAATATGGAACATATTCAAAAGCATATGAAAAGAAGACAAAATACATAAATGTTTCTCAAAATACTTCAAAATCGTTAAGAAAAAACCGGAAAACGCTCCGGATAGGATTTGGTATCATTTTTGTAATGTAATGATCGACGCTGCAAGCACTAAACCCCAAAATTACTTTAGTAAACATTTTATTACTTTCGTAACGGTGGAGTTACGTTGTACTTAATATATTTAATTAATATGTTATTGAAACGATAAATCTCGTATTCACAGAAACACTTACCACTAGTTTATAACATATCGAAGCGGTATGTACTAAAAACCCAGGCAATACATTAACCACAGAACCGCAAAATGAAAACTTCAGCATTCTGAAGCCTGATCGATTCACATCGCCGCCTCACGGCCTGTTCAATAAATATGAAATCTGTAACTAGTGAATTTTAATTTAATTTTCCCATAATTCATACCGTATCGCCTCACCTTTATCTAACCCAAACTTTGTCTTTGCTAAACCAACCACATCACCACGGACGCGAATGTAAACCGCGTGCTGCGTCTACTGAGCCGTGGTTTTTTTTTTCACTTTCAAAGTTTTCAAAGATAATTTCGAATAACTGCACAATGTCTCCACGACATTCCACGGTCACAAGGTAACCGGTTTGAGCTATTATTACAACTTAACTATTTTTCCATTCACAACGTGCACTTGTTCGACGACCCATGCAAAGCGAGCGTAAACAATTCATTCACATTACATTGATAGCGAGGACAAGACAACTGATTGCGGTAACTCATACCGGCAACAGTCTGCCGGTGCCGTGTCTTTCCACGCGTCGTCGGCGATTGGAATTTCTGCTTAAAAAAAAAGAAACCCACTATCTGTCGGAAATTGTGGTACATCTGAATGCCGAACCTGTGTAGGGTGTTGCTAACCTTAGGGCGAGCAGCCATCACCGTTGGGGAGGTTTGTGTAACCTATCGGTGTTTGCTGTCTCCACCAAAGCGGGAACCCCCAGTATTTGTGTTGGATTTTCGTCTGTTTTCTTCCAGCCCAACGAGAAAGCACTGACTTGCTTCTTGGCACTGTGAAAACTTCTCCGCTACATTCGGCGTGCAGTGAACCATTTCCATTTGCTTCGTGCCAATCCGCCACTGAAGGTGGCTTCGCCCTTTCTTTCTTTCTCTCTCTCCATCTCTCCCGTTTTCCCTCATTCCACTTACACACACGTTAGCATTTTATTTCAGAATTAAATAATAATAAATCTTCCGCCAGGCAACAACATTTGCGCGCTTTCTCATCGCATTCGGTGTGTTTTGTTTTGTGGATATGGAGCAACAAGAAGCAAAAACGAAGAAACAAAATACTTTGCAGTACTAATATCAATAACGAAATACTTTGGACCTTTTCGCCTAGCCTGGCCGCAGCAAAGGTAGCATTATGCCAATCGCAGCGACTAGATGCGAAGGAAATTTTCGAAAGTCACAATCGGTCACAACCGTCGAACAAAACTCCAAAACAGTCCGGAAATTATAATAACAATTAATAGGTGGAAAGTTGATTTTGTCGCTTCCACTCCTGGTGCCTTTTTGGCTAAATCTTCTCAAGCGTTGCTAGTATTTTGCACGAAGCGAAACTCCAAGCGAATGCAAAAATTCCAGCTGCTGCGGAGAGTGAGAAAATAAATAAATATTTTAATGTCTTAATGCCTTAAGTGGCGATTAAGTGGAGGAGTTTTCATACTTATTTCATGAATAATGCATTTTTGATTATGACCATCCTTGGAGGGAGAAAGCGATAGGATTAAGTCCCAATTTTCGGAAACCCATGACCCATGAATACTTCTTCCGTTCTTAGAGCCAGACAATCTGTTTTATTACTGCTGCAAGTGCCCAGAACAACTCTCTATTCTGGATTATTGTCCTCGAACATTTGAGTAGAATCTTAGCTGTGTGAGATATGAGCGAATACACTGACCATTCTTATGCTTCTTCAATCGTTTATACTGAACATATGGATTCCCTTCTATTAACTCAAATAGTTCTGTACTTTTTTCACTGGCATTGGAGATCTGGAAAATCTCTAATGAATATCAAATATCAATTTACATAAATACACAACGGTCAATGGGCGACACGTTTCACTCAAGGGTTTTTTGCCAATCTGCCAAACAATTGAATCTAAATGCCTGAGCGGATAAATGTGGATTATGAGAGCTTGCTTCGGTGCAAGGAAAACATCTTGTTAGACAGATTTTATTTTAAATTCAGATATGTTCATACCATACGCCGAAATGTTTAGAGAACACTTCATTTTTAGTACTGCAGGGACATTTCGAAAATCAATAATAAACAAAAAAAATTGTACACCTTCCCAGGCCAAAACTATATTTAATTCTGGTTTTCTATGCAATCCTACCAAAACGCATGCTATGTAATTATTTTCTTGTATTGTCAAATAATACCTACTCATTACTGGAAATGAATGGGTTATGCGATGTATGCTACCTTTCGAGAGCAGCGATGAGGTTTTTAACTGACAAGGTAACAATTTCATTGCTAAACTGGTTACTGTTTCCTTCATTTTAAATATTTACAGCTAATCCATGGAGTAGTATCGATTGTTTAAAGCCTTTTTTTATGTGTGTAGTGGAACATCACTTTTCATTCAAACATATATATGTTATAGACAAGATGGGGTTGCATTTTTGATTCATCAATTTATATTGTTGCTAACGTTTGATTAATTAAATTTTTTAATGACAATTTGATTACATTCTTACATTAAATTACATTCTTACTACGAAACGGCTTAAATATATTTTAAACGTTAAAGGATTTTAAATGTTCATTATGTTTTTCTTCTCACTTACAAGTATATAAAAAATCTCCACTTAACTGCATTTGTTATACATAAATAATTTCATTTTCAATTGAGAAAGACAAGCATATAATATTGTCATATTTGTGTTACAATATCATTTAATCTCCATTTTATAAATTTTATTGTGCCTCCATCGCATTTTTTCGGCTTTCATTTATCATCCTTTCCTGCGTATTTGATTTGGTTTACTGGTTACAGCACCCCATGTCATGTTAAAAATCAAAATGTTCCATCATTTTACCTTATTTCCATGTTATTTTAGTGCTAAAACATGCAAAGAATGTAACATCATTCACAGGGCCTAACCTTCTTAAGGAAGTTTGGTTTGTGAAGTTTCTTTTCTTAATAACAGCATGAACCTAACACGCTGCTGCGCGTGCTAAACATCCGATCGATAAATACACTCACGCTAAACTACACATCACCATTGTCGAAACACGACCAACCGTACCCAATGCAGACAGCCAGAAATTATTGACCCCTTCTGGTACTAAACCTTCGGATTCAATGACTTCCGGATACGATTTTCCTTACTGCTTATACTGCTCATTGTCGCGCAATCCAGTTGGTCATACCTTTCGCCATGTTTAGAATAAAACTCACAAAAAGGTATTTTCAAAGCTAAATCAACTGGAAACCGTTTGAATCATACATTTGCTTGTCAATGGTTCTCACGGAACCGGTGCCGCACCGTTCGCAGAAAAGAGTTTTCACCAAGCTTTCACTCGGAAGCGCTTCATTGTTAAAGCTTTAGCGACACTTCATTTCCATCATGTCCCATTGACCAATGTTGCAATGCTAATTTCTTCCGAATACCGTACCACTGTTGTGCGGCGTTCTAGCTAGAACTAATCCTCACAGCCAATGTGCAGGAAAGGTTGGCAGCTCGAACATTTGCCGCCACCAGGTTGCTTCCTGTTCTAAGGCAAACGGTGGCCCCGACTCTGGGCGGCACATTACCACATCGGAACGTGAAACTATTTTTATTAGGTTCTGCTGGCAATCAACATGGCCATTTTCCGAAACGTCTTGGGAACGTCATCGTCCCCTAGTGCACCAAACTGGTCAATTCTTTGGCCACACTTCTGGAACTAACCCCCCCGGCACCGTTCCACGCTACCCAACGCGATTTGATTCCCATTAAGGTTCCATTGTTTATTGTCCTTTTTCGCGATTTACGATTATTAGTGTCCAGTTGCTGTAATATTCATGATATTGCATATAAATCGTCGTTAATATGTTTAACTTCCCACTTTCTGCAATGAAAATCACCACACCTAGCATGGCACACAAATCCAACGAACTAACCTTGCTCCATAGGTAACTGCTACGTACGAAAAGACATAAGCCGGCCTCTGGAGGCTTGCGATGGCTAAAACTTTATTTTAGACCAAATAAGAAGGAACAGTCATACATTCACCAAATGCAATTGTGTTGTACAACTCCTACCATTAACTATGATTAGAACATGTTGTTCTTTTCTTTTTTTATCTTTTCAAACTGGTTTTCGTTCAAAAATAAATTTTGTAGCTTTGCGTAACGTATTGATCACCAACTATCCCAAACAAGAAAATGTTATTCAATAGGATCGATTACATTACTCTTCTATTATCTGAGAAAGATTTGGCAAAATAATAAAAATAACATATAAAAAACATAAAATAGGAAAAAAACATAAAACATAAATAGGAATAAAACAAACAGTTGTTGACAAACAAACAAAAAATGTAATGTTGAAACATTCAAAAAATGAATTCAATTCATATAAGGCATCCATTCCTAATCAGATGCTGGAAATAGTAAAACTATGATTACAATTGGAATGATAACCTTTTCTGTGTCTTTTATAATGCACAGTGTGAAAAAAGTAAACTCCTCCCCAAAGTAAATCACTTTAATACTTTTTATGATGAGATTGAGTGAGAGCTGCTTGTCTTACTTTCTACAGCAAATACGGACAAATTTCCAATCCTTTGTCCTTCATTTGTTTTTAAATGTTTCTCATTTTGTCATAAATTTAAATTTTCAAAATCTGAATCGGCAAAAAATATTTTTTTTTGCAATAAATTCTACAATTAATTTTGCAGCTTTTTTATGAATATGAATATACTTCCCTGTAAAACGTTACGAAAATTCCTCAAATAACAAAACCTTCTTTAATACACTTAAAATAATCATACTCCATCTTCTTTTTTCTTTGATTTTAGTGTTCGGTTTTAATCAACAATAGATTTACGAACTAAAAACTACTACCAACGAAAATTTTACTCGACCAATCCCTTGTCACAGGAGGGTTAGTCAGTTACAGTTAGTCAAATGATTAAGTCGGCTTCTTGATCCTCAAACATCAATCTAGCAACTCCGGTCATCTCTAAAAGCTTGGTTGAGTTTCTTCTAGTGATGAGCTTTTTGGAACGCACCCACGGTTCCGATCCGATTCTGGCTAGCATGACTCCGATTCCGATTCCGGAGAAAAAGTACCACCAGTTCCGTCCGGAATCGTCCAGAATCGTCTGGAATCGTTCAAAACCGTCGGAACCGTTAGAATCGTCGGAACCGTTAGAAACATCGGAACCGTCTGAATCGCCTGGAATCGTCGGAATCGTCCAGAATCGCCGTATCCGTGGGTGTTTGGCGCGGACAGAAACGTTCCCATCTTTGTACTGAGTTTCGCCCAATAACTTTAAGAACGGCGATTCTTCCGCACGCAGTACGTACGGCGACGATTCATTATAGCGATTACACATACCACCATTGGGTTGCAGTTTTTTTTTTATTGGCAAGACGAAATATTTCTTCGACGATTCTTCCCCGCGTTGTTAGTGCGGTTCGATATTTCAGTTTGATGAATTTGCTTTGGTTAGGTTGTTAATTAAACAGAGCGAGATACCATTACCATTTTCATTCCAAACAATTTTGGGCGATTACGACGATTCCGGTCGGTTCCGACGATTCCGGTCGGTTCCGACGATTCCGGACGGTTCCGACGATTCCTGACGATTCCGATAGTTCCGCTCGATTCCGGACGATTCCTAACGGTTCTAGCAGTTCTTTTGAACCTACGTTCCGGAGCTGGTTCCGAAAATTGTTGGAATCGTTCAGAACCAGCTCCGGGTTTGCGACAATTTTATCCATCACTAGTCCCTTCGTATTCCACTATGTGGCATTACCGCCCTCTGTGGTGAAAAGGTGCAACTTCAATCGACGTAGTGTAGCGATCTCACTCGGACAGATAATTTTCGTGAACATCCTGTTTTGTCAAGAATTAGAATAATTACAATCATTCTAATTACAATCAATATTTTACAATAATCAGTAAATAATATGGATATCTATAAAGTCTAAAGATACTTCCCACAGTTGAAATCATTAGTGGCATTTATAATTTCCAGGTTTCAGGACATATGAACACTACACTGCTGTACTTTTATGACATGAAAAGAGACTTCCTGAACTTAAGGTAAATATCACCCTTGGTCATTGATTGGAAATCAAAATGTTAATAATTCACAACCTCTCTCTCTCTTTCTTTCCTCCTCTCTCGCTCGTTCTCTTGCTTAACCAGATAATAAATAAGAGCCACAGGGTAGAGTGCTACCGTGCACAAACTGCCGCATACCATTGTGCACGTGGTACCACCTTGGCAATATAGTAGCATCTGGGATGCAATACGCGACACGTTTATTTCATTACGCTCCAACTCATTCCTCTATTATTCATGGATTATGTGCTCGAGACAATCAAATTCATAACTTTATTAAATCGTTTTCTCCTTCGAGCAAAGGCATACAAATATCAAGCCAGCAGGCCGAAGTTGATGCATTATACGAAACAGCATCCCTTAAAACAATAGCAATAACAATCAACAGCTTCATTTTCAAGGGAAGTTTGCTGCAGATTGTTGCAACCGCAAGCAAACAGCCATGCCGAGCTCTTATTTCATATTGCACCCCAGCCGGTCGACTGTCCAGAAGCTACATTTGACATTTGTTATCATGTCGAAGAATGTTGCACCAACAGCGCTATTTGAACAATAATCGAATTGACCCAAATCAAGTTCAATCAGCTCAGGTCCAGTTGAGCATTCGAGCTCATGGTAAACAGGCACGAGATAAAGTTGTGCCAAATAGTTGAACGCCAATTCGGTAACAATTATTTTGATATCATTGTTGGACACGTCTGCAAGCCAATGACGAACTCTGCAGGGAAATAAACAACATTCTCTTACGAAAAGCACATTTAAATTCACTAATATACTTGCATTTGTTTTTCTGAACTAAAAATAAAGTGTTCTTATGAATGCAAAACACAAATTTTACAAAACAGAACGTTTAAATTTCTTTACTTCGAAGCATCGTGCTAGCAGCTATTTTGATGTAAAATCCTCGCATTTAATATCACCATATTTGTACACTCATTCATTACTCTCATGCGAATCTGAATAGTTTGCAATTAACCGTGCACCAAGTGCCCTAACTAGGCAAATTGCGAACATTGCCGTTTCCGTGGAGAACACTCATTTTGAATATGAATGCTCATTGGCAATGCCCTTTTTGTTCGGACCATCATTAAGTAAACATTGAAAACCTGCGTTCAAAGAGTACAAAATGCTTTTCAAAATAGCAACTAATGAAATAACTACAAAAAAAAGCCGGGAAAATAAAATCCATGCAACACGCTGTTGATCTGTTTGTTTGTATTTTTATTTTCCTTCGCTTGCTGCTACCACACTGCCTATCTTGCCTATCTTGTGTAATACGTCTTTTTTGTCTTAGCATAAATACGATTTATCCTCTGCATCGCGATTATGGCCCGCTGAACGAAGCGTGCGCTCATCTTTGTCGTTCCATGATGATAGAGCATCAAATCAACTCCATTTGAAGCCTCAATGCCAACCCGTGGACGAGATGAATAGCTCGGATGATGGTAGTTTTCATCATNTCCATGCAACACGCTGTTGATCTGTTTGTTTGTATTTTTATTTTCCTTCGCTTGCTGCTACCACACTGCCTATCTTGCCTATCTTGTGTAATACGTCTTTTTTGTCTTAGCATAAATACGATTTATCCTCTGCATCGCGATTATGGCCCGCTGAACGAAGCGTGCGCTCATCTTTGTCGTTCCATGATGATAGAGCATCAAATCAACTCCATTTGAAGCCTCAATGCCAACCCGTGGACGAGATGAATAGCTCGGATGATGGTAGTTTTCATCATGTCGTTCTCTGCTATGATTGCTGATAAAATAGCTGTAATGCGGCTCTAATCCAGCTACTCCACTACACTACAAGGCCAGATTAACCAAAACGGCTGACCACTCGTCGTTAAGCAATTGCTAAAAGCCTTCCATACAACTACGCTGGCTAATAAAATCTTTATGGCGTATCCTTCAAGCTGCTGAATCCTTTCTTTTCAGCGTACACAATTTTAAAATGCAGACCAAAAGTTCTTGCCTTGCTATTAATTTTCTCTTCTCATCGTTCCGTTGGTAAACGCATTAAACATAATACGAACAAGTTTTTGCATTTACTACTTATTACAAAATGTATCTAGCACATCTACTACAATGTTTTCATTCGTTGTATGTATTTTTGTACAAAACCCCATCAGAATACTAAACTGTTATTTCCAGTACTCAGATACATGTTTTAAAAAGGGAATTTATGAAAAAAATAATGCACAAACCACCGAATTCTGTTCAAAGAATGAATTATTTTTAAATAAATAAACAGAAACTGTAGCATCCAGTAAACATAAAATATCAATTCAAAAGAGTTAGCCAGAATAAAGTATTATGGAATCGGTGTCTTATTTTAGTCTTCAATTCGTCAAAATCTATTATAAATCCCCCCAAGGCATTCCTCAATCAATTAAATTCCAGTAAATTACTTCAAACCTACTTCAAGGTATTAAGTTTTCTGGAATGACAGAATTGTCGATGCTTTAAATTTATATCCCACTAATATGTTTCGGTATCCTATCGACCTATGACCATGTTTTAGCGTCGATTTTCTTTAAAAATTGACGAAGTCTCACCTCTTGCCATGCTTTACAGCAGCAGTCATTTTCAATTTTCTTCATCACCCACGTTCTAAATAGAACGCTTCGCTGCACATTTACACCAATATGTGGCCTTAAACCCTTGTGACCGTTTTCTCCACAAAACGTGTCAATAACAACTCTGCCACAACAAGTCACCAAAAATGGTGTCAGCGATGAACAGAGTGCAACAGCAACACAAAAAAAAATCCATTGCTCAATAGCTACTTAACATCGGTGAACCGTAAAAGCCTACGATACACATTCGGTATAGAATCCGATCGATGTCCACACATGTGCGAATGAAGCAGGTTTCTACTGCGGTCGTTTTAGGGCATGGAATATGGTTACATTATTGAATTCACTGCATCAAACTTGGTGTTTTTTCCTAGTTTTTTTTTTTTGACTCACCTTGCTTCTAGGACATGGAACACCAGAACTAACCTTTGCTTCGTTCTAGTGCCGTTTGTTGGTTCTCTTTAGTTACACGAATAGCTTTCCAAGGTGCAGTAACATTTGCACTCTACTATTAACTAACGTTTGCAGAGATTCGACCATGCCGGGACTTAAATATAACTAACTTTTAACAGCGAATCATACATTTTCTTAGCTTTTCTTCTAAAGTGTCTCTCATTTTACAGTTGTTTAAAAAATATATTCAATTTGTGTACTTTTTTCACTTCAATTTCAATCACAAAGTCAAATCAGCAATATGATTTAGTTTATGGGTAATGTACAAGTGCATGTGAAATTATTGTCCATACCAGTTATCTGATAGAGCACCACGAGTCTCATCTGTAGTTTATGGTGCTCGATACTTGATTTCAATCAACCCTAATAGCAGGTCAGCTCGATTGGAGATATGGAACGCGTAAAGGCCAACAACATCCAGTCGACCATATACCATGCACATCACGTTGTGCTGCGCTAATGCATTGATGGTATCATGTTTTATATCTGCTTCAATGACGAAAGGACGATGAGACACCAAATACACCGAACAAATCAAAGAAACATTGCAACCACTGTGTTGGGTTTTTGCCGCTTTCTTCCTCACTATCAGTGCGTGGACCTTGCGGTACCATACTGAACGTGGAACCTCTGGATGTCTGTCATGCTTCGTGTAATGATAGCGCCAACGGAGCACAAAAACTTAATGTATTGACTAAATCAAAGCTAGATGCACGATTCAGCTATTTTCTCGAAGCCACCAAATTCACCTTCCCAAACTTATATTCGTCTCATACGCTGTAAAGCTGCAGAACGAAGCAATTATGATGGAAATATAAATGAAAGCGCAGGATACAAATAGCTATAAGAATTTTAAAAAAATACCTTTAAAAACCTTAACACCACCGAGTCGAAGGAAACGGTGCTAAATCTGGATTCCTTACATGGTGGAGCTTCGTTCGAAAATAAGCTCCTCCAGAAATGCCCTATAAATCAAACGGTTCATCTGTTTCTTGAGGTGATAGCATGCTTCTTTCAGTAAACTTTCCAAAGTGATGTATTGCTCCCAAAAGAAACAATCGAGCTAGTGGAGATCGTTTGTAATATGCCGCACGTTCGGCAACAACACACTGCAGCAACCCACGATGACCAACCTTTACCCAAGTCCAGAACGATGATAGTGCAAGTATGTTCCGTCGCTAGTACACCAGTACATCCACTCCTTTAGCAACATCTGTACACACTGCTAGCGTAAACCGAACCTGCACGGTCGATTCCCGCTGGTCTGATGAAGTGCCGTGAATTTACAGGTTGACAGTGGCTAGATTAACAGATGATGATTATTTGCAACGGCGTTTTTACCACCGAACGGGTTAAAAATGGAACATTTTTCTTGCTGAAAACAACTGATGCGTACCTAACAAACGCTTATTGCTATAAATAAAAACCAAGCAGATAATGCTAGGTTCCGAATGATTAGCTCCTAAACATAATGAATTGGACATTTTTCTTCTAGGTTCTTCAGAAGGCTCACAAAAATGTGGATTTATATGTTTAAGTACAACATTTCAACAACAAAGCAACAATAATCCATGCACGATCACACTGCACAACGTATCAATCTTGTGGTCAATGACAGTATCTGCCGCTTGCAGGCAATTTTTTAAACTTTTACCTGTACACTTTTAGAAACAATTCTCCCTTTCATCATTCGACGTCTCGTTGTGTATGTGCCTTTAGTGCATGCTCATTAATCACTTGACCAACAGCTTCCTTTCATCTGTGTGACAATATACATGCCGTTGTGAACACGTACATACAAATCCTTTGCAAACCATCCAGTAACGCATACTATTGGGCTCTCGAACGGTCGGTTTATTGAGTGACCGTGGCACCATTTCCCCTTCACACACTCAGTAACTTCCAACGCATGCGTACTGGGAAGTAAAACACGTGTTTCCAGTAAGGAGACAACTCGCACCACCGCTCGTGTGTATTGCGTTCTCAATGCGGCCGGCCTGTAAAACATAAACCAAAACTTACCCTACCGTTCTGCTGCAAGGAGCTGCAAAAATGATTGAACGCACTGCCAAGCGTCAACTAGAGGAATTACTTCGTGATGCAAAATGCAGCTCGCATTAGCTCTGCCTTCTCACTGCTTTGTTTTTACTTAAAGTGCATTCGATTTGAGCGGCCATACGACGAAGGCGGCATTGTACACTGAAATGCCCTCCACTAAAAGACTAGCACGAGGGTATGATTTAGTTCCATATTTTCATAACACTTGCTGTGAGTGTACTTGCTCGGGTCACTTCACCGGTCCAATCGTACGTCTTGTTGCAGTGTGCGTAATGCACCTATCTAGCCACAGGCGTTTAAATCGACCTAGCAAGAAAAGTAGAAAGAGCTAGTAGAAGATTTCGCCTAAAGCAATGGTAATGGTTTCATGAGGATCAAACATATACAAGCGACGATAACTACAAATTGTACTGCACGGTTATTCAAATTGGAGAAAAACAGTCTGTACGAAGGATCCATTTTTATAACCCGGTACTAGAAATAGCTTTTTCCAGCTTATTTAATACTTTGTTTGAATTCTCCGTTGTACAATACACACTCGATTGGACAACTTCGATCTCCGGGCTGGATCAAAATAAATCTTGAGAACATACCATGAAGTCCAGTGTCCATTTAGTAAAGCAAAATGCAATACTTCTACTACTAAAGTTTTATGCTGTTCTTACGTTGCTTCAGACGCACTTACCGCTCTCCAGTGTTCTTCTATCCTCTTCGCATTCTGCCCACACACTACCTCCTCAAAAATGTAGAATGTTCTGTTGAAAGCCGGACTTCTCATCATTATTTACAACGTATCTAACTCACGCTATAATGCATATTCTTACAGCGAAAGATTCTTGATTGTGCCGATCCTGCAAACTATCGATATATCAATTTTAATGGGCCCTCAGTTAATAGTAACTCGCAATATATAGTTGTATCCGTTTCGTATTAAATTTGAATACTTTCAAATTGCTCTCTAGTACCATCAGTCATTGAAGCATCGGCTCAAACAGCCAATGGGGCCCGGAACGCGTTCTGGCTAGATGCACCACCGTTGGACGCGTAGCCTTTTTTCAATGCAAAAAGGTCTAACCATTTTCTGCACCACTGGTGTGTGAACAAGATTCAAGCACCTTCACGCAAGCCATCAACACCGCCGAACAAAAGGTTTATACATACGTAATACGCTCAATTATATGCAAATGAGATAACACCAATCAAATTTACATACATCAGACACGTACGCTGCTAGCTTTATAATTAATTTCTTGCTAAATTTTAGCTCCTTTCACCTTACTACATGCCGCGGTTTGTAGCCACTTTCCGTAAGAAGCGTATTATCCTATCCGCAAATCTGTACGCCTTATTCCTAGCCGTCCGTACATAGGTATCGGTCTGGCAAGAAATGGCCTGCGCAGCCAACACGGTAGGAACACACTAATCGGCATGACTGCCGTACACATTGTCCTGAAAATAAGTCTAACAACTCCATACGGCAATGATGGCCCCAGAATCTATCACCAATGCTGATGGACAGAACAATAATTCCTGCTAAGCAGAATATAAAATATTATGATATTCTGCTCAACGCCATCATTTCAGTGGGAAAGTAAGTATCACGTGAATAAATCATTCATTTCGTGTTATTATAGTTTTCAAAATTATGTTGTTATTTTTACATTCTCAAACAAAATGTCCAATACTAATAAAAGACCATCTACAGTACTCTGTTTCTCTAGAACTGTTTTGCATCGAAAGTCAATAACTACTCATTTTGCCATGATTGAGTTGAGAAAACAAGTTCTGTGCCAAAATAACCGCTTCTTATTCGAACTCAACAAATAATGCACTATTGCAGCCAACCATTTTCTAAGAAACCCGGAAATTGACGCCATTTTGAGGACATCAGAAAACTTGTAAAAATAAATTATAAAATTTGTAGAATGATTAAAATACGAATGACTATAATAACAAGATGATCTACATTCTAGAACCCGAAAGCATCAACAGATGCGTAGTTCTGAAAGTTTCTTGTAAAATTGAATAAATTCAAAAATACTCTATTCGAGCGTTTTGTGGATAAGAGGCATGATTGTCTATATGTTCCCGTGTACAAAATGAATATATGTATGTAGAATGCCAGCATCCCCGATTGGTACGTCTATCATGCGGAAGTAATACTGCAAATGCTTTTGAATATTGTTGAATACTACTTAGATTTGCTCCATCCTATCGCTATCTCAACAACAATTACTTAGAAGATACTAGAATGAAATTCAGATAAGAACTACTATGGCAAATGATTTTTAATCGACTTTTTCATATCCTCTATTCGTCCCGCCTTATAATCACACAAGAGCGACTGATAGCGATTGTGTGGCATCATAAGTAATTCGTCATCCTAATAGGTTCGCTTGGCATTTGTTTGGGTTTGTATCAAATATCTTGTTCCTTTGCTCAATCATCGTTTGACATAAAAAGAAAGAGAGAATTGCAGATCAATGAGGTTAAAAGTCCAGAAGTAAATAGACCTCGAGGTACCAAAATTATAAATCCTAGTGCACATAAATGTATTGGGTAATTACTGTCTAACTGCGTACAGCGTTTTGATCAATCTCGGGGAATGCGTCAGCAGCGTCAGAGTGCTAAATAGAACATACAGGCTAAGACAACAGCGAACTTCTATAGGTGAAGGTGAAAAAATTCCAACCAGACAGTTCTCACCAGTAAAATTAGCCGTTTTTCCGGGAACCAACATCTTTAAGTAAATCCAAACAAGCCTTAGATGGTGACATTGTTTCACGGCTCTCCTATGTAACAGAGACCAATCAGAGGACGAAGCAGGTGCTGGCAAATATCACGTTGGAGATTCAAAAGGCAAAATATTTGGGTAGGATGGTGGCATTACCGGTGGCCCCGGAAATTTTTCTCAACTTTCTTAGGGGTTACGTACACATAGGTGGCCACACTTCTGTAATTATCCAAAATTCACCTATATTGGGTTCGCATTGACAACAGCATTAGAATACAACATTAAGAATTGAGGAAATATGTAGGGTTCTGGCCGCCACCCAGTTATATTATCGTTCCAGAGATAGGTGCTCACAAGGTATGTTGGTCCGGTAAGTCTGGAACAACGATGAAGTAGCCACTATAACTAAAAGCTATAAGAGCAGCATGATGAGCTTACTATCGTACAAGGAGTTAAACTCGCAAGGGTCCGGAGCGCTGGTCATGCCATTAGATTGATACCGGACATGGGGACATGGAGAGAGGCGATGGTAAAGATCAGTGGCCAGACGTTGTACCCTGAGCATGTATTATTGTACATCGGAAAATTTTACTTTACGGCTTTAGAATATAACAGATTTAGAAAATAAATGAAATTGTATTCACCTTATGTGCATTACCGTTTGGATATCTGTATTGTCCCGAGACCAGGGAAAGTAGGAAAAACATACTGTATACATACTGCAGCCCTGTACAATTCCGGTTCCTAGGAACGCACCTCATGGTACTCTCCAACGACGCTGATATATATGAAACAGCACAGGAGAGAAGTAAAGCAAGCTTGACCATTAACTGGATGAAGTAAAACTGAAGTTATTGAAGAGCGGTAGGGTTATACGATTGGCCCCGTACTCAAAATGCAATAGTGGTATGGCATGTCAGCAAGAGATTTTAAAACAATTTACCGATAAGTGATAGTAATGAAAATGACTTATTGCATGTATTAAACCTGTTTCCGTCCTCAAACTGTGTCCTGAAAACCTTCGCAGTTCATGATGAGTAAAAAAACATTTTCAAAATTACGAAATGTTTGTCAGCAAAACAGTCGTCGACCACTGTGCAAATGTAAACGTCAAAACTGTCATTCGTATTGACACATTGCTGTTGTTGATTCGCGCCTTTTTGCAGGCATCAACGTTGGTCCGCCAAATTACAAGAAACTACGCGTATTTGTCTTCACATCTTGGCCGCGCACGCACGTACGTGAGGAGTTTTCGTTATACCGCTTTTTGTTTCAACCTATTAAAGTGAGTATTTCATATAATAATCAAATCGGTGTTGAAGTTAATGTTTGTTAAGCGCTAACATTACTGTGACTTTGTTTCGGTAGCATCAACATGTTTGAGGCACGACTAAACGCCAGCAACGTCCTGAAGAAGGTCCTGGACGCTATCAAGGATCTGCTCAATGAAGCTACATTCGATTGCAGTGATTCCGGTATCCAATTGCAAGCGATGGATAACTCCCACGTATCTCTCGTATCGCTATCGCTACGCTCCGACGGATTCGACAAATACCGGTGTGACAGGAACTTGTCGATGGGAATGAACTTGGCCAACATGGCCAAGATCATGAAGTGTGCAAACAACGATGACACACTCACCATGAAAGCGCAGGATAATGCTGATACCGTTACGTTCATGTTCGAATCCCAGAACCAAGAGAAGGTGTCTGATTATGAAATGAAACTCATGAATCTAGATCAGGAACACCTGGGCATTCCGGAAACGGATTATGCGTGCGTGGTACGAATGCCGGCTATGGAGTTTGCCCGCATCTGTCGTGATCTGTCCCAGTTTGGCGAGTCCGTAGTCATCTCGTGCACAAAAGAAGGTAAGCGTCAGCATGATTCAGTAAACAATGCCACGGAAAAGTGATACTAAGTTATGTATTTGTTTGCAGGCGTGAAATTCTCGGCGTCCGGTGATGCTGGTTCGGCCAACATCAAGCTGGCACAAACCACAACCGTAGACAAAGAGGAAGAATCAGTAATCATCGAAATGCAAGAACCAGTTAGTCTTACCTTCGCTTGCCGCTATTTGAACTCCTTTACGAAGGCAACGCCGCTGTGCAACCAGGTGCAGCTGTCCATGTCGGCTGATGTGCCGCTGGTAGTTGAATACCGAATTCCGGACTTGGGCCACATCCGTTACTATCTCGCACCTAAGATTGAAGACGATGAGAATTAAGTTAAATAAAAATACTCGTAAGACCATCTTTTTATGTACATTGCCAAATCATCCTCTTATTTTGGTGGCTTTACAACTTGTCTCTGTCTTATCCGCTCAATCAATCCTACGCACTGATCCGAGTTCAAACCACATTTGTAATTGAATCGTACCTTTTCATCTATTATACCATTGAAGCCCTTCAAATAATATAATTTATTTGAATACAGCTTTGTAAAACACTATCGCTAGAGCTGTTCTTTCCTAATTTAATATACGGTAAATGTCCATGTGAGAAATTGAAAGATCAAACCACCTTATTGTACCTACGTGGAGAAGAAATATTAATATTTCTACAACTTAATAATAATTCAAGATGTATGCCTATAGCGATGCAATCAAAAGTATATAAATAAAAATTTCCTAATATTTTGCACCAATCAACGTTGCAGCAACCAATTTAAATAACAGCCAACAGTATCGGTATTCAGTAATATTCTGTCGTGCCAAATAGAAAATTAGTTATGGCTACGAAAAAAATATGCCCTTAATTACTTACACACTCATTCACTCATGCAATTGCATCTACTTGTCATCTCTTTGTACAATGTTTTAACATATCAGGCGTATCGACATCATTGTAAAGTTTATTGTTCATGTGGTATAAAAAAAAGCAAATTGAAACACGTCCTTAAATATTATAAAATTTCATTAATAATTACGTGAGAAAATTGATGTACGAACCGATGGATCGGACACAAACTCTCTTTACACAACTAACTTTCAACAATGTAATTGGGATGAACCACCAGCAGCACATCTTCGTCCCCGGCAGGTCCTTTTTCGTCGAGTCCAGCCTTCTTTAGGGGTATGATGACTTGATCCTGTCAAAATGAAAACCGAAATTGCCATTAAATGTCGATCTCCAAGCACTACAACAACCATTCTACGAATATCGTTACTTACATGATAGATCAGTCGATCGATCACCTTTTCAATTAAGATCTTTCGCTCCGTCAGTTCCTCCACCGATTCCAGTTGATCCTCAACCTGGCCAAGGTACCAGTTTATTAGCTGCGTCTTACTGATTCCTTCCTGTTCTGCTTCTTCTGATTCAATGCGGCTTTCCTCGTTGCGCATGTGGATGACCAGCATGTTGGACAGATTTTTGTACTCTTCAAAGGAAAGTGTGAGCTTCTTCTTAGTGACACCCGTCGCTTCGTGACCGTTTTCATCAGTTCCATTCGATGCTGGCGTGTCTTCGGGTGTGTCCTCTGCAGTATCCATAATGTTTTCGCTTTCCTCTCCTTCCTCGTCGTCCAGATGGATGTCCGGCTGTTCCACTCTGATGATTGACTTGTTCAGCAACCGGTACGCTTCCTTCACGTGCTGCTCAGTCACCTCCTCACTACATTCCATTTTGGCCATCGCTTCACTCAGCCGAATCATACTTTCGAGCTGACGAACGGTAATTCGCCAAGTGCTCTTACCAGTCGTACCCGTGTCACGCTGTCGCAAATGTCCATAGTTTTCAACCAGCAGCTGCATGGCTTCTGGCTTGATGACCGGTTTAAACTGGCGTGCAAACATTATATACCGCAGCACATCCTCACGCGAATAGGCCTGTTCGACACGATTTTCAATGTGGGAGTGCAGATCGACAATCTTTCTGGCGATCGCATAATCTACTACTTCATTGCACTCGTCCACCAGAATGAAAAACAGATCGAAACGCGACATGATCGGAGCCGTCAGCTGAATGTTCTGCTGCAGCGATTTCGACCGATCATATCTGCCACCGATTGGATTGGCAGCGGCCAAGATCGAGGTACGAGCATTCAGGGTGGCTCGCACACCCGCTTTCGCAATGGATATCGTTTGCTGTTCCATGGCCTCGTGGATCGCTACCTGATCGTGCGGGTCCATCTTGTCGAACTCATCGATGCAACAAATGCCATTGTCTGCCAGCATAAGTGCTCCGGCTTCGATGACAAAATCGAAACTTTCCTCGTCTCTTACAACGGCCGCCGTCAGACCGGCAGCGGACGATGCTTTACCCGATGTGTACACCGCACGGGGAGAAAAGTCCGACACTTGCTTCAGAAACTGCGATTTGGCTGTACTCGGATCACCGACAATACAAACGTTAATATCGCCACGAAGAGTAGTTTCTGTAACATACAAACAAACCCCCAACCGAATGATTAGTCTAGTTTTGAAACTTGTGTTTTAGAAGAACTTTCTATTACTTACTCTCTTGCGTAGTTTTGGCAACACCGCCGAAGAGCATCAACAGAATTCCACGTTTTACTTCGTCGTTGCCGTAGATCGATGGGAAAAGGCTGTTGATTAGGTGCGAATATAGCCTCGGATCGCGCGACATTTCGTACACTTTGTTCCATTCCGCGTCAGTCATGTGCTTCTTCATGTCCTCCGAAGTTACTTCACTCATCGGCATGTCGGTACCACCGAATCGAGACGAAGTCACCTGCACCGAGCAGGCCAGAAAAGCCATCTTATAGTTCAAGTCTCGCATACCCAGAGCCTTCAACCCTCGCACACCTTCGGCCGCATTATCACCCTGCTTATGGCGTGACCCGATTTCAGCCTTTGCTCCCGGCAACTGCAGTGCTCCCACATCCGGTATTACGATTAGCGTTCCGGTGAAATCATATCGATCTCCTGCTTGCACCGTTTCTACCATTTCCGCTCGTAAAATCACCTCTACCGAGCGCGGAATACAACCGCGAGGCAATTCGGCTTGCGTCTCCTGAATGCGCACCTTTTGAAAGTCGATGAACAATGATTTGTCCACTTCCAGCATGAAACGACGACGATTTGCGCATACCGGATTGCGGCAGATAGTCGGATTCGTGAACTTAAACTGCTGCTCTACATCACGGATTTCTGTCTGACAATCCAGACACACGAACGTTCCCAACACCAGCTCGGGATGCACTGGGTGCGTACGTACAACTTGACCGGAAATGCGAATCAACGTTCCAATCTTGGAAGTGCTGAGTTCGCGTACCTTATGGCGCGTCGGCACATCCACAAACGATACGTAGCATTCTTTCGGTTTTTTCAAGCTCGTCCGATCTCGTACAAAATTCGACACCGATTGGCAGAGAAAGGGAAAGATGCGATAGTACTCCTCGATGATCGCGGTAGCCAGTGTTTGGTTGTAAATTTCTACATCCTCAAAACTGACCTCCAGCGTAGACCGGTCCGGATTGACCAGATCTAACACTGTTTTCAGATACTTGATCTCGCCGTCCTCTTTAAACCTGTGGAACGATGAAGGGCGCGTATGAACAAACAATACAATCAGTATCGACTGCTACCATACTCACTCTTCGAGGAAATCCAGGAATAATTTCTGACACCGTACACCCACTTCATCCCGTACTCGAAGCTGTCCAACATGCGCATCTGCTACGTCCATGATAATTTACCGTGTGCTCAGTTATGTTAAATTAATAGCAATTTTTATTTTACCGCAAACGATGTTGCTTCACGAATCACAAACAACCAACAAGCATCAAGCGCGCGCCAAATTCTGATGACATTCATTGGTCGCAGCGCCATCTGGTGTCTATTTTGCGCATATTGTCAAACAACTGGACATTTTATTTGATTTGATTTGAATTCAAACATTCCAGTATTCCAGGGTTAGTAACTCTGTTCGCTACAACTTTATCCATATTTGAATAACAATAGAAACGAATAGCTATGAATTTAAAATGGTCGGTCTGTTTTTTTAATTGGGTTCTGTTCAAAGATTGCAATTTGTGAAAAGTAAAACATATCCGTGCATACAGTGTTTCTTTACATACAGTTTTTCCATGCATACAGATACAAAAAAACATGAGGCGGCCTGTTGGTGTATTTGGCAACGGCGCTAGGTCCTAACACGACCGAACCGAGTTTAAATCCCATTCGGACCGTCCCCTCGTAGCACGGTCTGACCAGCCTGCTACGTGGTAAAATCAGTCTAATACGGCCTGGTCCGTTCTAACAAATTACAAAAAAAAAAACAAAAAACAAGATAAACATTACTGATTTGTATTCTGTAATCTGTATGAATATTTCCAAAGTGTCCATCAAGTGACACTTTGCCATGTGCTTGTTTGTACCATGAAAGCTCAAATTTTCAGATGAGCTTCATTTATGTTCCAAGAGCTTTAAAATAGCACTGAAACAGCGTACGCATTATACTTAATTTTTTGTTAAAAAATGTTTCCATTAAATGGGGCGGCCCGATGGTGTATGTGATAACTAGTCCTAGTCCAACACGACCAGACCGGTACGAAATCTCTTTCGAAACGTCTTCACGTAGCATGGTCTGACTAGCCGCCTACGTGGCAAAATAGTCTAATAAGGCCCGGCCGTTCTAACATAAAAAAAAAAAAATGTTCACCTCAGCCATCCTGACTTTTATTGTTTTGGCCTTTTGGTAACCGAATGTTTTGATAGTAAATTACGATAAACTACTGAAAGAAATCAGCGATATGTTTTTAAATCAATAATATTTAGTAATAGATAGGGTGTATGTTATTATACGTTATGTAATATTCAAACACACCTTACATCAAACAACCTTGTCCATCTGACGTGTTGAAGTGTCAGTTGGAAGACACACGCAGGCTCCTCACAAAATCACTTAGATTCCGACCACGAGAGAATAAAGACAGGAAACCCTTAAACCACGACTTGTAATTGGCGCAGCCGGTAGTCGTTGATTAGGAAAATATAACAGTGCTAGTGAGTCGTAATAAGCTTACATAGTTTGTCCGGATTTGTAGCTACTACTAGATAGGGCTACATATTCATCTTCGTGCGATTTTAAAAGCGCGAACGATTTGTGGCAACGCCGTTTTCTGTTCAACGACAGGACCATCCTCTTCCCTCTTTCATCACGCAGCGTCGGATTGAGGTTAGGATCCTCACGTGTTCTACAACACCAATGCACAGGTAAGCAAACTTTTAGTTTAAATTTCTTTTGTTTGTCCGAGTGACAGAGATAGAAACACTTTTGCTACCGTGCTTCGGTTAGTCACTATTAAATAGAACTAGCCGATTTCTTAAAATTTGGAAAAAAAACATAAAAAACGCATTCTTAGAGAAACGTTTTTAATCAAATTGATTTATGTGGAGAAATTCAACTGCTGAAGCTTTCTGTTCGGATTCAGATTCAATATCGAACGATTCCAGCAGCCTCTCATACAAGCCCACATACGTTGATATTCCATTCGAGCGCTTATCTTTAACAGATAATATGGAACAAATACAAGCGCAGCTTGAGCAGCTTACGCATCTCGTGCAAACTCTCGCTGTCTCTCACGAACAACAGTCTCAAAAAATACTAACACTTGAGAGCAATAATCAGCAGGCCAGTAGTAGTGTAGCGCAGGGCGCTAACCTTAGTGCTAATTTGGATGCCTTTTATAAAATCCCAGACCCGATAAAGGCTGTCCCAGTGTACGATGGAAACAAAAAACAGCTTTTCGCGTGGCTGAAAACAGCGGAGAACGCGTTGAATATTTTCAAAGGGAACGTTCATCCTGCCGTTTACACAGTGTATGAAGATGCTATAGGCAACAAAATACAAGGACGTGCTAAAGATGCGTTGTGCTTAGAAGGTAATCCTACTGATTTTCAAGATATCAAAGAGATTTTGACAAAAACCTTCATCAATAGATACGATCTATCCACGCACATGTGCCAATTATGGCATAATAAAATGAACAATAAAACAAATTTAAAAGGCTATTACATGCAGACAAAGGAATTAATACAAAAAATTAAACAGATAGCAAGGCAAAACGAAAAATATTGTGACAATTGGTCAGCTATAAATCATTTCATTGACGAAACAAGCTTAGCTGCATTTATTGCAGGGTTACAGGAACCATATTTTGGTTACGTACAGGCAGCACGGCCTGAAGACTTGGAAGAAGCATATGCGTTTTTATGCAAACTGAAATCTAATGAGTCGACGGCACAAAATTTAAATACTAGAAAAGGGGTTCTAGCAGTGAAGCATTATTCTTCACATAGTGATGGTTTGGAGAAACGTTTTGATGGTAACATAAATAAACCAAGGATTACAAATCAAGCCTCGACATCGAGTTTAATGAACCGTAACACAAGAAATGGGTACTCTTCTAGTACTAATTCTCCAGTTCCAATGGAAACTGAATCTAGTAAATCAAGATTAACTGTAAATAGAAAAGATCTGAATACAACCGAAACATTTTATACAAATAGCCCACGATCGTTTGAAAATGAAGAGGAAGACATTTTGGTAAATTTTTGGGAAGCTGTAGAAACAGCATCACCAACTTAGACTTTCTTCCATACATAACAGGTACACATCCTCAAACCTTTCAGCAGATTAAATTACTTTTAGATAGTGGTGCAAATAAGAATAT
>CM032177.1:8440034-8484707 GCA_018908115.1 Anopheles rivulorum
ATTAGCGTTCCGGTGAAATCATATCGATCTCCTGCTTGCACCGTTTCTACCATTTCCGCTCGTAAAATCACCTCTACCGAGCGCGGAATACAACCGCGAGGCAATTCGGCTTGCGTCTCCTGAATGCGCACCTTTTGAAAGTCGATGAACAATGATTTGTCCACTTCCAGCATGAAACGACGACGATTTGCGCATACCGGATTGCGGCAGATAGTCGGATTCGTGAACTTAAACTGCTGCTCTACATCACGGATTTCTGTCTGACAATCCAGACACACGAACGTTCCCAACACCAGCTCGGGATGCACTGGGTGCGTACGTACAACTTGACCGGAAATGCGAATCAACGTTCCAATCTTGGAAGTGCTGAGTTCGCGTACCTTATGGCGCGTCGGCACATCCACAAACGATACGTAGCATTCTTTCGGTTTTTTCAAGCTCGTCCGATCTCGTACAAAATTCGACACCGATTGGCAGAGAAAGGGAAAGATGCGATAGTACTCCTCGATGATCGCGGTAGCCAGTGTTTGGTTGTAAATTTCTACATCCTCAAAACTGACCTCCAGCGTAGACCGGTCCGGATTGACCAGATCTAACACTGTTTTCAGATACTTGATCTCGCCGTCCTCTTTAAACCTGTGGAACGATGAAGGGCGCGTATGAACAAACAATACAATCAGTATCGACTGCTACCATACTCACTCTTCGAGGAAATCCAGGAATAATTTCTGACACCGTACACCCACTTCATCCCGTACTCGAAGCTGTCCAACATGCGCATCTGCTACGTCCATGATAATTTACCGTGTGCTCAGTTATGTTAAATTAATAGCAATTTTTATTTTACCGCAAACGATGTTGCTTCACGAATCACAAACAACCAACAAGCATCAAGCGCGCGCCAAATTCTGATGACATTCATTGGTCGCAGCGCCATCTGGTGTCTATTTTGCGCATATTGTCAAACAACTGGACATTTTATTTGATTTGATTTGAATTCAAACATTCCAGTATTCCAGGGTTAGTAACTCTGTTCGCTACAACTTTATCCATATTTGAATAACAATAGAAACGAATAGCAATGAATTTAAAATGGTCGGTCTGTTTTTTTAATTGGGTTCTGTTCAAAGATTGCAATTTGTGAAAAGCAAAACATATCCGTGCATACAGTGTTTCTTTACATACAGTTTTTCCATGCATACAGATACAAAAAAACATGAGGCGGCCTGTTGGTGTATTTGGCAACGGCGCTAGGTCCTCACACGACCGAACCGAGTTTAAATCCCATTCGGACCGTCCCCTCGTAGCACGGTCTGACCAGCCTGCTACGTGGTAAAATCAGTCTAATACGGCCTGGTCCGTTCTAACAAATTACAAAAAAAAAACAAAAAACAAGATAAACATTACTGATTTGTATTCTGTAATCTGTATGAATATTTCCAAAGTGTCCATCAAGTGACACTTTGCCATGTGCTTGTTTGTACCATGAAAGCTCAAATTTTCAGATGAGCTTCATTTATGTTCCAAGAGCTTTAAAATAGCACTGAAACAGCGTACGCATTATACTTAATATTTTGTTAAAAAATGTTTCCATTAAATGGGGCGGCCCGATGGTGTATGTGATAACTAGTCCTAGTCCAACACGACCAGACCGGTACGAAATCTCTTTCGAAACGTCTTCACGTAGCATGGTCTGACTAGCCGCCTACGTGGCAAAATAGTCTAATAAGGCCCGGCCGTTCTAACATAATAAAAAAAAAAATGTTCACCTCAGCCATCCTGATTTTTATTGTTTTGGCCTTTTGGTAACCGAATGTTTTGATAGTAAATTACGATAAACTACTGAAAGAAATCAGCGATATGTTTTTAAATCAATAATATTTATCTTGGATGAAAATTGTCTACGAGCTCTAATAAAAAATGAAAATCAGTTTTTAGATGTGCTGATTTTATCTTCAATCTTATCGGTTGTTTTTGATAATTTTACCTTTGTATCAATTATTCCCTAAACCTGCCACAAAAATGTTTTTGATCGTAAGCTTAATTATCTTGTTGTTCCGTACCACCTAAAAACATACTTACTGGTATGCCAGTTTATAAATATATTCTTGTATGTATGCATATCTAATGCCAAGTAGATATCATCATGTATTAATCTCAATGTATGATAAATCTTAATGGCTAATCGCATGGCCGGTTTTACAATCACTTGAATGACGAATCGATCAGCTGCTTATATCCATCCGTATTAAATGTCATTTTAATGAGTTTTGTACGCTTAACGAAATGTTCAGCAATGCCTTTCACTTCATGCACACTAAAATATGCCGTCCGTAATGCAGAGCGCAGCAATTGGCATAATTATAAAAAATAATATTGAAATCTAATTCAGCATTCATGCGAGTTATAAAAAAAAAATACTAAAAAATTACTAAACTATTAAATTTAAACTATAATGAATAAAAAGAAAATTGCGCGAAAATATTGCTTTGTTTGCTTCAAATGCAAACAAATACCAACAGAAAGTTTACATGGTTTACATCTGCGTAAAGTTTTACATAACAGAGATGTCAGACCTTGTACAAGAAGATCATTTGTTTTGATGGCTAAGGAATGCATTAAAATTCCAAACTAAGTAATAGGTATATAACAATATATGATTAGTTTTTTAAATTCTGCAATACATAATTCAGCATACTAATAGAAAATAGCAAATTAGCAAAATGTAACCTGTGTGTTTGTCACTCAGTCACTGAAACATATGTTTGCTACCCCTGATACATAAGATGAAACTTTCAAATGTTGCACGTGCGAACGTTTCGAGCAACAAGTGAATGATACACAGCGAATACACACAATCCCACGTGGTTTTCGGCCATTTTCCCCATGTATAAAATTGTAAGTAAATCTCATTGCATTCTTTAAATTGTATGCTTAACAAATCGAGTTCGCAAATTCCTATGTATACCTTTCATACTTTCGTAATTCCTTTCTTTTCGCCACCAATTTCAACCGTGTTGGTTCATTTAGAAAGATTTTTTTATTCCATGTTGCGCTTTTTTAAAAACCTCCTTCTCTTATACACTTTCTGCTTCAATAATCAATAATTAGTCACCTAATTCACTGTTATCAGTATAAGTATGTTGTTTATTTACTGCTTTGCCACCATCTCGTACTGTGACGTCATTTCTCCATCAACCGCATCGTTGATGTCACGTTTAGGCTCGCAATGTAGCACGGTGAACAGTATCAGCGATGGAAACACAACGTTCTCGCCATTCGAACGCGCCATCCTGGAGTAAGCAACTGCTAAGGGTCCTGTATCAAAGGAATGCGTCCTGTAGCAAGGATCTGCGGATGCGTACGGTTTATAAATACGTGTGTACCACCGTTTATAAGGACACAAAGTTTCCAACGTGCGGTGGGACAACACGGATCAACCGCTCCGGCTCTGCTTAACTGTTGTGTGGAAAGAATTCAAATAGTGAATGAAAGTGCTAACCATAGCCCCATCTTGCGATCTTCAGCCCAGTGTTCTTGTGTCCGTTTGTCATTTTTTAACGAAAGGGATGTTTTGGTGATTTAAGCAGTGTACACTAGTTTCATCCAGCAATTTCTTGAATATACGTACAGCTGCGTACACCTAGAGTGCATTTTTTTCCGAACAACAGTGCTAACACATTATTCTGGTGAGCATTAAATCCGTTGATTTACCGACGCATTCCATTACAGTGAAACAGTATTGTATAACTACAGTTATCAAGTATTAAATAATGTTCAACCATCATGAAAAGATGCATGTACATAGTGACCTCGTTAAGCTCTCACCACACGTAGGTGAAACGCCCAAATAGTTGCAGAAACCTTATACTCCTTTTCTTAGCTAACCAGCTCGCGAAGAAATTCTCATAACAAAATTCATAACGTCTTATGAAAAAAAAACAGGAACAAACCGAGAACCTCACCGCAATCTTGAACCTGTGATGCAAATTTATCAGAACAACCGTAAACATATTGGTACCGAAAGCAAACGGAGCAATAGCTCGAGCGCAAACAAAGTAGTAGAAGTAAATAAAAGCAATTGAAGAGAAGCATTATAATTTTTGAACCAATAAGTGCATGTAACAGTTGCACGGAATGAATTCAAAATCTCCCGTCGATTTTTTCCATTTTCATTCGTTTTTTTCCCTTAACATTATGAGTGCACACGTGGCTGAAACTGGCTGCACACGTTTGTCTTGATTCGGAAAATATATTGGTATTTTTATGCTTATGAAACAACGATATTTTTCTCAATTAATTTCAAATGAAGCAGTATATTATGCTCAATAGACAATATATGTGAACTCATCCTATGTTTCATAAACATTTATTATGAGATTTATTAGATACATTTTTGCCAAAAATCGAAGGTTCAACGTATTCAACAAAACTTGGAATTAGTATATTTTTTGTGTAGTATATTCATAAAATTTCGTCGTAATCAAATATGAATAAAATAAAAACATTCATAAAATTCTAAATCAGGCCAACAAGATGCTTATTTGTCTGCGTACAAGTGGTGAAGCTGAAATTCAACTTATCCTAATATACGCTTCAACGTACCTGGGAAGCAGGAATCATTCATTCCTCAACAGAGTTACAGCAAACTTCTAAGAAATCATCTTTTGTCACACTTTTGTCACCACGGTGAATCGGTTTTACAAACAGAATCGTAAGCTTCAAAAGCCTCCTCCAATCCACGGGTACGGTGAAGTGTATGGAGCAACTGAGGCGATGAGTTTAATTGGTGTAACAGGTGCTAGACCGATACATTCGCACACATTTTGTACAGAACTTCATAAAAAATAATGATTTTCGATAGCAGCTCGCACTCATGTGCGTTGTTGGATGTAGATAGAACACGATCCACCTACATCACATCCCGTTTTATTTTATTTTTTCGCGCCACATGTTGACGGGACTGGCTTTCCCTGGCAGTGTATGGTGCAAAAATAAATATGGTACAAAATGCTTTATTTTATCCCGAAAAGTGTTCCCCATTTTACGCGTAGCGACACAGAAACGCACTCATCCATTACCCAAACAAATAGGTAAAAACTGGGGCGAGATAAAACATGTCCCATCAATCCGTTGACATGAACGATAATTGCTTTAAATCAAATCTGACAGAAATTCATTATACTCGCGACTGGAAACGTGCCACTGCACCTACGCTAAGGGGTTTCGGTGTGAAGTGGGTTTCCGGTTTTTGGCAAATGTTAGTTCTCGTGTAACGTAGGTACAAGCATCAACTTAGCAATGAGCCCAATAGTGCTTTTGTTTAATGAAGTAGGATCGTATGCACTTCACCTTCACCACACCGCTTAAGGTGTTTTAGTGTACCAATTAGTGGAATTTAGGCTTGAATTTAAACTAATGAATGTTTGGTTAACCACCGAAAAACACAGCATTGCCAGCGGTTCTTAAAACACAGTAACCGCTAGTTTAAGTATTTACCACGAAACCTCTATTCAATCCCGTTTTCTATTCATTTATGGAATTATGTGCGTAAATGAGATATAATGAGAATGATAAGTCATAGCGAAAACTGATATACTTACGGTCTTAGGTTACGGGTTAGGTTTAGTTTGTGTAAAAAACTAAATTGAAAATTATGCTTGTTCTAAAATTACCATAAATTTCATTTGTGCATTTGAGTGTTTCTTTATCGTTTTAATTCTTTCTTCTTCTACAGTATTATATTGCAGCTAAATGATCAATTTTCACCAAAACTTTAACAATATTTACCGTCAATTTATACTCAAAATGTATTTAATGTGTTTCCGAGAGCGTTTAAGTGTTGAACATTTAAACCTCCACTCCACAAGTAATACGACGCCAAAACAAATAGTCTAGAATGCAGAAACTTAAATTTAAAAAAAATAACCTCTAAATACAAAACATACTTCTCAAATGTGAAGTGTAAAATGTGTTTGTAATGTATTTAAATATAAAACATTACGACCAGTTATCTTACCAATCATCGTATTAGAGTAAAATTACATTCACACTGACCTATTTGCTTTAATAATGCTAACTTTTAAAGCACATACCTGCAGTACACCATAATTACATTAAAAGACGCCTTTACAAGTTTTAATAATGGCGTCATTATACTACCGATCAATGTCCTCCATGCGGTACAGTAATAATTTATTCCAACGTCATCGATCGCATCAATTGTTGACAATCGAAATCTTTCGCCCCTTTGCATTGACTTCATACGGTTTTGCGGTTTGACACAATGAGTTATGTTGGAACGGTTTTAAAGTTTTATTAACAATACCCTCCTCAAACATCCCCAAAGGACATCACCCGGTTAGCCAGTACATACACACACACACACACACACACACACACTCTGTCAGCACTTCACACCAACGCACTCCAAACGAACCCGTGCCCGTGATTGTTGTGTTGTGTTAAGTTTTGAGGGCTTCGATGACCGGTGGTATATAAATCAATGGATCTGACATGTATAGCAAATGAGCTTTACAAATATTTTATACAGCTCATGCCATACTACTGCTGGCTGACCTGTACGGTTGCTTCATTAATTATTATAATATCATTCAAAGGTTACACCTGATGGCGATTGCCCGTTTGGCTTTGATGCCAAATTATCTTAGAATATTAGATTGGCTTGAGCAGCCCCTTACCGTTTGCATGCGTATGCTTTATCGACAATACTACCTTACTTTGCACGATCGATTAGTCTGTTCGCGTTATCTATCATTCCGCTGAATAATATCGTTAATCGCTCTAAACAAACTACCTTAAAGTGCCAAAGTGCATAACAAAACGTTGAAGCGGGAAGCGTGATTAGTATCAGCTTACAATTTAACGATTCTCGATTAACGCATCGTACGGTTAAGTAATCACACACCATTTTCCATCGTTCTCGATGGATGGTGCTTTCTCCATCGGTCCTCATTTTGTCCATTTTGTTATTGTTGTGTTCATTTTTCACCTAATTGCCCACGCTCGTAACCTGAGAATGGTTTTTATATCGTTCTGCGAATGCATGTACCGTGCGTGAGTGTGTTTCATACGCGTCAGCTAAAGTTTATTTCCGCCACGCAAGATACTCGCTTGCAGACTGGCCATGATTTATGTTTCATGATTTTTCATCACATTCACACACTTCAAACCATTACGTACGCAGGCTCGTGCCTCTCTTTTTTTTCTCTCTGTTTCTCATGCTGCTTTCTACGGTCACAACACAGTTCCCTATTCCCTTATCGCATAATGAAGTGATAATGAATTGTGAAAACGTGCAATGATACACCATTTTGTAAACCATTAAACCATAAACGTTTTTTTTTCTCCTCCAGCTCGCTGTGTTGGTTGAGTATTATTTTTTCTTTGCGGCTGCTTTCGTTTTAACTAGCTACACCGAATTACAAAACAGCACCGGACAGCAGAAAGACCCGCGCAACATGCCTATGCCGCACGTTTGCTTCCGTCCAAAAGGATGCAGCAAGATGTTGGGGTCGCCAGTGCAAAAACAAACTTATCTCATTCTTCACGAATATTTATCTTTTTTAAAAAAAAGGGATAACGATGTGCGATCGTATGTGAACGTAGCTCGGCTCTTTAGTTGGAAGTTTATTTTTTGTCCATTCGACAATTACGCGCAACATTTACCGTGCTTTAAACTGATATATCTATCGAGCATGATTCAGTGTAATTCACTGGCAAACGAACTCGCAAAAGGGAAACACTGACCGGAACTTCATAAAGCAACGATTTACATTGCCAGGTTGGCAGGTTAGCTTGGTTGGTAAATTGTAACAAACTAACTTCTGGTGAGATTAGCAACAGATACATCGGCGGAAAATTGCATTCGGGCCTGTCCCTTTAGAATCGTTGTTGCTTAGCGGGTCAAAAGCTTCAACCGGTGCACTAGCGCATGATACACAGGCGTGGGAAATTAAATTTTCACCCTAAAAACTTTTATGCACAATCCCAGCACCGGTGACCATTCAAAACTGTGTGAGTGTGTATACATACATACAGCCTCTTTCTCCAAAATCCAATGCATCCGATGAGGAATGGTTATATTTCATTCACGGCGCACTCACCCCGCGGTACACCTGTCCAGCTGGAGGAGTTTGTTGAATAAATTATTTAAATAATTAAATTGTTTCCCTTTTTTTGCTCGCTAACGACGGTGGCTCCGCTGGCTCTGTGCCTTGCACTGCTGGTGACTGTATCTCCGGTACCGGTTGGAATGTGTTTTAACGTAAACAGGACTGTTAGCTAGAGGGAAAGGACACGCAACACGCGAAAAGAGCAACACCTGAGCAAGCAAAACTGTCGAATGAATCGTGTAAAACCGGGAGGAAATTGTTGAACGTTGCCAGGATACTTTCCTGGCCCGTGGAATTGGAATGTGAATCTGTTAAGAGATGTAAAGCGAAACAAAACAAAACATTACCGAACGTACCTTTTTCTTTTCCTCCCATTCATTTGTCTTGTCCTGGCGTCCTAGTACAACCCGATACGCCACCCAATCGGTGGTCATCGGGATAGATGGGTGGCATTGCTATCAGAATTATTTGAATATTTATTACCCATGATGAGAAGCATTTGCAGACCTTGGTTCAAGTGCACACAGTACGCTAATCCAGGGCAACATGAATAAAATACAGATACATTTTTTTGTTGCATTTCAGTTTTGCAGAGTAATTTAAGCAAAGTTTGTAACGTGGTTTTTATTTTACATCCGCAGTAACGGCTCAGTAACGTTGGTCAATTTAAAGCGCAATAATTAGTCGACAGTGTTTAAGTAAACACATCCTACTGCCTGCCGAGTATCGCCTTACAGGTAGGTTTGGGATGAGATCTACCACATTCCTTACAGGCGAACATACAGGCATTTGCGAACTTACTTTGACGAAACATGAGATTCGCTACACATTACACATCGCAAAACGAAGGGTGTTCGCTTACAGGCGACAGAGCAAAAGATAAAATTATACGCTTATCGTCCACGGTTTCTGCTTATTATAAAACACCCACTGCTCCCTTCTCCCCCCCTCAAGTCCTCGCCCTCACCCTCCCCCCCCCACCCTTTAACCACCCCTCCGAAAGGTTCACATAGTAACACCGGGGCTGTATTGTGTTGTAAAAAGTGCCTCAACAATAGCGCATTCACACAATTGCAAAGCAAAAAGAATGTTCATTGTCCTGCACCTCGGAGGACACTACAGCTTGCCTCGGCATGTTGACAGGCGCTTCAAGTGTTGATGTAGCAAATGCTGCCGCCGTGTCTGACTGGAGTGACTGTTTGATGGAGATGATAAGATGAGATGCAGCGCAAAGGTTTTCCCATCTCCGGCAAATGGAGATCGGGAATTAAGGTGCATCCTTGTGCAAGGTGTGAATTGCATTGCCGACTGCATGATGGTGCTGCCACGATTGTACATCGTGAAAGCGTACGAAATCTTAACCTAAACTTGGGGAAAAGCTGCTACAGTGTACGGCCGTACGGCAGCTCACAGCATTCTTCACGGCGTTTTGCAAACATATGCGTACAAACGATCGGAATGATTGAATTGCATTGCCGTCAAAGTATGTTCATTACACGCCAATCAATAATATGCACACGGCAATAATGCAATACTATTTCCTTTCTTCTGATGCCGCTTCGATATCGGTGTCAGTTATTCTTCCAGGGACGCATTGAGATGTTACGCTTTTTCCAAGCATGTTACATCCATTTTTTTACTTAACGAAACTACACTAATTATAAGCGCAAATAGTTTTACATATATCGCTCGCTTTTGTTTTCCCAAAAGATGCTGCAGCAGAATGCTATTTTTGTGTAGGCGTCCGTAAACCCCTTTACGGTGCCGAACTAGATGGAGACGGCCCTCGCCCAACAAAAAAAATAATCCTTTTTACTAAACACGTGTCCCGACATGCTTGTTTTTGCTGTCCCACCTTCCCTCGATGTTTGCCCCGGGCGTATTTGTCATAGTGCGTTTGGAAATGTGTCCCGGTTTAATGTCCCTCGGTGTCCCGTGTACCAGTTTCTAGCGGTCTGCCCACACCCCGAACACCCTCCCTCCACCCTGCTACCACGGCCACCCCACAAATATGTGCGCCTAAAAATGGTCGGGAAGCGTTGGGAAGCAGCACGCGATGCGATTACTCTCACGATGGTACCAAATTCAAACATTTGTTTTGTTTGCACAACGATTCATAATTTATGGAGTCAGTAAGCTTATTTTTGTGAAATTGTTGATCTTTACAAGCCCAGACAGGGTTCAGTGTGCAGGCGCAGTCCACACTGGGTCCCGGGTCTTCATGACCAGGTCCAGGCACCTGGCCGAGGGTTTTTTTCCCTTTTAACGGGCTTTACTGTCGTGCTGGTTCTGTTTTTGCTACAGCCGGCACGACACCCGCGAACGGTTCGATGACGGTAACACAGCGTATGATAATGCTTCAAAAAGGAACGATAGGCCACAACGATCGCGCACCAGGTCGTGTGTATCGTCGAAAAAGGGACAGCAAATGATAACTTTCCAGCAAAAGCCCCATTTCTAAATCGATTTTTTCGCGTTTTACAACCACGAACACCGAGGGTATTCGCGGTGGGACTTCAATGAATGAACGAACGGATACGTTCTAGAACACAACAACAGGTCGCTAGCCGACAAGTGCTATGGCTACGTAACTTTCCGAAGTCGCGCCCGCAGTCCAGCCAGTCTTCGCTTAAGCGAAGGTGTCACCGATTTGGCGGAAGTGTGGTTCGAAGCGGTGAAATAAATTGTGATGACTACAAAAAAAAACACACACACACACAGATGCCGTTGTCCACATATGGCCAGGCCTGGTTGGCTGTTTGTTTAGTTACATTGAATTTTGCAGTCCATTAATTTTCCTTCCTTATTGCGTTTTAACCAACAGCCCAGCGGCTTGTGGAGCCCACTTGGTACGCATATAAACCAGCAATATTACAACAAAAAAATATATATAATTGTTCAAAAGGTAGCACTCAGCTTTGTGAGGTTATGATAGAATAGAAATAAAATAAACAAACCACCCATCACTTATCTTTTGCGTGTGGGTTTGCCCTGGCGCCCTTTTTTTTAAACTAAACTGCAAAATTGTACATCCGTTTTCCATCCCTGCGCTGCTTTCAATTTCAGAGCACTAGCGCCCTATTAAACTTAGAGCCGGAAAGCCACAATTCCAATTAAACGTTAAATTTATTGCTTTAAAAAAACATCGCCATTTCACTTAATTTTTATAGCAAAGTTTAATGATACAAGCGTGAACAGTGTCCTACTAATAAGCTGTGAGCCCGTAAAGTGATCTTCATATCTGTACTGTAACAAGTTTTTCTTCATATTTTCGTTTTAAACACAGCTTCCTTTTAGCGTTTAGCAGTTCTTCCGTGCAACAGTTATTGTCTGCTGCAGCAACCTGTTGGTGACTTTTGGGATTAAACTAATGAAACATGTGTTTCACCCTCTGCAAACAACTTGTTGCACGATCTTATGAGCTTTCCCGTATGCACCAGTACATTTATATACCAGTACGTACGTAACCAGAACTCAGAAACGGAAAATGGAACCCAACGGGCTGTGTCGTGCTGGTGACGCTTTCCACTGATACATCCATTAGGTGCAACAAACCCCATTTTTTGCACTAATTGCATAATGAGCAAACGCGCTAAGAGAAGCTTCCGATCCATTGTGTACATGCTTAATGGCATGCTGCATATGATAGCAGGTTCAACAAATAGACTAGCAGCAATCGTAAACTCTGTTCATGGTTTCGTACTTTGCTTACACCATTAGCTTGGTTTGCACAGACAATGCACGAGAATTGCATTCGCAGCAACAGATTTTGAAACAGATAACTTACTCCCTGTGTTTAATGAACGACTTTTCAGTGGATATTTATCGCCTTATGGTAAGCCTTATGGTCTGTTGTACGAGCGTACGATAAGGTGTGGCGCCATGGCTACTGCAATCCATACGAGGACAAGATTACACTTGGGTGTTGAACAGATTGTCTTATCAACAGATATCTGATGTGTACATATGCTTTATTTTTATGTTTAACAAGTGTTTCGATTCTTTTGTTACACGCACACAATTTTATTTTGCATCGGTACACGATACATGTATGCTTTAAATTCATGTTCCAAATTCCAACACGGTGCCATCTTTTTTGTCGAGTTTGCTCGAGAAGCCACACTAATTTTACATTTAAATTGATAGCTACTGCAAGCGCCAAGTGATAAGCACTGTGTAAGTCGATAGACTTTCCTTCAAAGCGATCCGCTTAGCGCGGATGATTGCTTTCGAGGATTTCATGCTTCACACGATACACGACGCTGTGTCGCGCGAAGAAAAGAACAACTTTACTCCTTCTAACTTTACCAACATCAATTCAATAACACCATGTGTGCGTGTGTGTATATCGCATTAACATATCTCATTTTACTTCTCGATATAGACTTTTTCACTGATTACGTAAATGCTTTTATTCTTGACTGGAAAGTGAAATAGCTCTGAAAGGAAAGGATTACTTCTCGTTTTCACTTCGATATTTCCATGTGTGGCTGGTTCTCGAATGGACTAGACTGAATCGTTACCGAAGAAGAAAAAGAATGTGTCACATGGTTGAATTAAAGGGAAAAGTACATATTTGATTTTCATAAAAGTATTTTTCAATTTTAAAATTTAACAACACTCTTTTTTTGTATTGTGTAAGCACTTTATAAAGACCTAATTACTTGCAATTTTCAGTATTATAATTTCTATTTAACTTAATTAAAAAAACGAAATTATCATATAAATTAAATAGTATATCAAAGTAGCAAACTACTAAATACATTTCTACTGGTAATTGTACACTAACACTGTTACTGCTTCTATTATATATTATATTGATAAAAAAATAGTCATTTTTGTGATTAGTTTACATTGGTGATACCCAAACTTCGTCATTTTCAAAACAATACATTGTACGGAATTGGATTGGATGTGTTTGTATTGATTAGTCATGTGTAAATGCTATCGCAAATTGATATCTATATAGGATAAATTTTTGTGTATAATGGTGCGACTTGGTCATCTGATAGAATTAGTATCCTGTCAAAGGTGATAATTGCTCAGATGATTGATTGATCATACGTCCTGTTTATCGATGGCGTAAGCCCAACCAACATGAATACGTTTGGAATTTGATCCATCCCATGCAATCGCACTCCACGGAATGATTAATGTTGGTTGTGTTGAAAAACAAACCAGCCCAAAGATCCACAATTGTAATTATTTACTACTTTGTGTAATATTACTTCCAGCTGAATCCAAAACATGCTATAACGTACTTTTTGTACTAATATACAATTAGTGGAATTCTTGTAGCGATTGAAAAATCCTAGTTTTTTGTCAATTACCAAGAATAGTTATACTGCATAAACTATGTAAAATACTTAAATTGAAATACCTTTCTTTATATTTTTGTACTTTTACTTATTTTAGAATTAAAGACGTTTGCATTTTACTATAAGTGATCCTTTATTTACTCCAAAATTCATCACAAGAAATTATTTGTGTATTACATATAATCAACCTAATCTAACTCTCACAACACCTTGTTGTCCCTTTGTTTTTGCTTCACTGATCACTTTGACATCACTTGTTCATTTTTGTGTATTCCAGCATTCAGAGTTAAGTGCAAGAAACCATCTAAACATTAATTATCACCTTACTCTTCACGTTTTAATTTTTTATTTAAATCTAATTTAGTTTAACCAGAAAATGTCTTGCTTTTTTGCATGTTTTCTATTTTATTGTGATTTTTTCGTGATAGTTTAAACAGTGCTCAATACAATTTTATTTTTATGTTACATTTTCTTCTTATGTGGTATTATATTCATGGAGTTGTTGGAATGGAAATGCTTTAATATTTTTACATATATCTTGCAAGAATTTTTTTTTTTTTAATTTAATGAACATGATTATTTAAAGATACATCGTTAGATCAACAACCTTGTTGCTGAACAATGTCTTAATACGTCAAACCGTCGATGGATCGAATTAAACTTTACAACTATACATATTTTAACCACTTCAGCGATGAGGGTACTGCTAATCGAAACGCTAAAGCGTGGTAATGGATTGAACATATGCTACTTTTACCTCCATCATAACTTAATACAATATTTATGTGCTTTTTACTGCCGGAAATCAACATACTTTATTTTCAAGAGTTTTATTGCATTTTGTTAGCGCATCATAAAGATAACACAATGTAAGGGATTGACGTTGCATACATACTCGTGTTAGCACAGCTATGAGTAAGAAACTTGAAGTAAGAACAAAACTTAACTTTACACATATTTTACAAAATTGATGACAAAAAGATTAATAGAATTATCCATTTTCCAAAACAGTATTTATCTTCAAGTCATGCACACTATCATGCAGCGTGAGCTACCATGCGTCTCCATATGGGTGCAATTTCACCTACCACATTGTAGTTCATTACTTAGCATTACACTACCTATACCTCATTACAGTGATGAGTAGCAGCATCGTTTAGTTCGCTGTTTAACGCCGTTTTTCTTTCCTAATGGAAAACTGACTAATGATTGCACACAAAACGTTACGTCGTTCCGAACCACCCGATTGTATATGTTATGCGGTTCGACCCGGCACAGTGTACTTACCCACCGTCGCAGAAATGTTTGCGCTTTGGCGCAATATCACATGACAGAGATTCTCTCGCTAAAATGAAAATGTGCGCTTAACAACTTATCCACAACAATGCGTTTGAAATATAATAGAAAAGAAGCGAGTCATGAGAAGCGAATGTGGCGAGCGCGAAACCAGTTATGATCAATTCAATTTGCACAGCATGCACTATAACCAGCGCCAAACCAGTAGCTTACTGCTCTCAGCACAATACGCTCAGATAGATACAAAAATTTTACATACAACTTTTTCTTTCATCTTTCACTTGCTACAACCGGGCGCTGCGGGAGCTTGATCAAAGTTTATGAAACAACATCAGTGTGTACCCTTGCCGCCTGGAATGGTTCCTCGCCCAGCATGCCCAATACATGGGTAGCGGGTTCTAGGTACCGACCAAATTGAGGCTGGTGTGAGTGATAAATTAGTAATTTGTTTGCACGATTGCTCCTGCTGTAAATAAGCGATATTGTTTTTGAATTGATTTAATTTTGTTTAACGACCTGCTGGTAATTCCATCATCGTTTGAAACATGGATACATTTCAGCACTTTCACATTCTTTTCTGTATGGGAAATATTTTCGGTTGTTGGAAACAATTTTCTTTCGTAATCTTCATGGTTAGTAACGATCATTTCGAATGTCACCGTGCTTTAGCGCCGTTTACACCACGGAAAGCTCTGCAAATGGACATCGCAGTAAAGCAGTTTAAAAACTGCAAATTATTTGGAGACATAAATTACCAACGAAAGCAAGGGACGCCGAACCTGGCACCAGGTTCGTCCAACTTTCGCCNGCACTTTCACATTCTTTTCTGTATGGGAAATATTTTCGGTTGTTGGAAACAATTTTCTTTCGTAATCTTCATGGTTAGTAACGATCATTTCGAATGTCACCGTGCTTTAGCGCCGTTTACACCACGGAAAGCTCTGCAAATGGACATCGCAGTAAAGCAGTTTAAAAACTGCAAATTATTTGGAGACATAAATTACCAACGAAAGCAAGGGACGCCGAACCTGGCACCAGGTTCGTCCAACTTTCGCCCGGATTGTTTCAAACATGGAGCGTTTAATGCGCGCTACGGGTTATTAATATTTTATTGATTTTACATCACTTCCACATTTCTGATACTGATGTTATCGGGGACTAAGGTTGCGCCTGATGTCCATATGCGCGCCTGATCCTGTGCCCGCCCAATGTGAAAGAATGTGATGCTCCGTTGCATGCGATGGGACAGACGGGAAACCATGGTGTGGCGCATCGGCAACCCAGGGAAAGGAAGCGGAACCAACCTACCAGAAGCTCGCCGTGAAACGATGACAGAAGAAAGATACCTGTTGATTTTATATCCACCCGGATCGACCTGGGAGCATGTTTAGCCGTTTTCCTTTGCACCTGGAAACCTGGCCTCGCCTTGCGCTTGCGGTCGTTTCAATTGGTTGGTATGTGATTCGCTTTATGCGAGCGATTGTTTCTGAGTGTTTGGCCTTTCGTGTGAGTTTTTTGTTATACAGCCGGTTTTATCGCTGTAAAATGTTCAAGTGCGAAGATGCTTAAAGGCAACACAAAATCGAACCAGATTGCTGCAAAAATAATATCAATAAAACGATACAACAATAAACAGAAGCACAAAAGCACCCGCACACACACACACAGACAAACTCGGTAAACACTTGCTTGGAGGATGAGAAAAAACAACAACAAATAAACAAAATGCCATGTAATCTACTCTAATACGACTATCATTCCGGCATCCCGAATACCCTTGTTAACGATAGGTACGTGCCGTGCACGAAAAATGCTCCGAATGATGATTGCAGTGGCATCATCGCAGCTCAAAACGGAAAACAAATCCACCGACGGATGCACATAACTTTACCAGCTCAATCGTCGGTTGCTCCGAGTCGTACAGTGGATTCTCTCCGGTGTAGGATGTACCCAATAAAACGCCACCCTTTTGCAATAGGGTAGCCATCCTTACAACCTTCGTAAAAGCACTTGCAATTCCGCTTTCCTAAACGTTTAATAGCCAACGCACCTTCGCCAAACAACAAACGGGGTAACAAATGCAATGCACTTTTATTTCTGCCGGTACCTTCAACAATTTTACACCGAAAGACATTTCAAACCCTGCTTATATTGCTACAGTTTTATAGATAAAGCTGTGCAAAATGGCATTTAATCTAACACAAAAGGTAACGTTTGATGGTATGGTGACAATATGGCTTGTTGCTATGAATTCTTCATATCTTTTAAGACGATGTCGATATACACGTCTTAGGAATAAATTAACTTAATTAGACAACAATTCGCCCAATGGAGCTATTAAAATATTTGTTTGTTTCAATTAAGCCGTTACACAACCTCCTATCGTCTAAGCCGGAAAAAGTAACATTTCTTTTTGTGTTTCTCCCATTTCATTCCAGACTATGTATCGAATAAACTTGACCACGTTCACATTACTTTTAGCACTCACTGTAGGCAGCCTGATGTCGGAGTCATTGCATCCATCAGACGGTAAGCGACGGTGCTATTTGTTTTATTCGGCATCTTTTTTTTTCCTACCTTACACATCAAGATTAACGTAATGTTTGCAACTGAACAGCAGCACCAATGCTTGTTGATGAGGTCGCTTCTTATGACTCATAAACTATAAAAAACGATACAGCCAATCATCCTGTATCCCTGCCGGTTGTGCAAACAATAGCGCCTAAAACATTCCCCAAAAAGCAACTCCAAAACTCAAGAAGGCGAAAAGCAGATTAGGTCTTTAAAGGTACTGGCGGTACCTTGCCCCTTTGCCAACCATCCAACCCATCGAGCAAAGTTTGCAGCTTCCACATTTTAACTCATTTTAACTCGGCGCAGGGAAGGGACTGCGCCGTACAACACGAACACAATGCCCGTAAGGGATGGTAAGGCTTCACCAAAAAACCCCACACTCCAACCGTGGTGACCGCACGGCAAATGGTCCACGGGCGTGCAGAGGAGTTGCGGCAAAAAGGGAGTAAATTGCAGAGCATTGGTTCGATCCCTTGGCATGATACCTGCGGCTAAGAGAGGGTACAGTGCCTCAGGTGCCGCTAGTGGAAACGGTGGAACGGATCTTTTTGTTTGACTTTTGCAGCGTCTTTGAATTACAAATGTTGCGCGAATTTAACCCCAAACTTTACGGTGTCACCCAAGTTAAGTATTTACATCTTACTTGGGCACACTTCCTTCGCTACCTTCACTTGTACGCTCGGCAAAGAGTGATCCTTCCAGCTGGCGTTAACGAGCGAAGCTGTAGGTGGGAAATATGGGTGGCATTCGCAAATAAACACCAAATGGATTTTGCCCTCTCTAAAACCATACCAACACATACAGATGCACACACACTTTCGAACAAGTACAGAAAAATTTGCCGCAATCTGAACGCCATTGTTGTCACCTTTGAAAAGTTGTCTGTTTTGTGGCAAGATTGACTATTGGATGTAGATGAAGCAAATGGCGTCATTAACAAATGACGACCAAATGTACAGTTTTCGGCGAAAGGATACAATTGTCAAGATGTGGATATTAATTCCAGGTGCCATCAAAGATTTGTACGATTATCTTCTGCAACGAGAATATGCGGCCCCCGTATCGTATGCCGATCATCAAATCAAGCGAAAGGCAGTTCGATCACCATCGCTGAGGCTACGGTTTGGTAGGCGAAGTGACCCAAACGTACCATTGCGTCCCGAGGTAAGACCAATGGATTTGTTTAGAGTACTATTTGTTTACTTTTATCATTCACCAACTCCCGGTTCACACGCAGGAAGATGAACTGATCGACCAAAAAGCAATACGAGCGCCCCAGCTACGTTTGAGGTTTGGCAGAAATGACCCACTCTGGACTTCGTTCAACGAAAACGCCTTGCTGGAGGAAAACTTTGAAAAGCGAGCCCCATCGCAAAGACTGCGGTGGGGTCGATCGAACCTATTCGGCAATCTGGTCAACCAGGTAAGGCGCAAAACCCAACCAATCGGATAATGGGATAAGACGGCAGCTAGGAACGTTTATGGGCACGCTGAATATCCGTATCCATTTTCGTTTGCCAATTCACATTTCACATCTCCAAGTTCCAGCAGGACGATGTGATGCAGCAGAAAGCAATACGGGCACCGCAGCTAAGACTACGCTTTGGCAGAACCGATCCATCCTGGGCCATGTACAATGAACATCAGCTAGCACCCGGCCAGCAGCCACAGCTGGTCAATGATGCAAGTGAAAAACGTGCACCGACCCAGAGGCTCCGATGGGGCCGTTCCGATCCGGCATTAACAAAAGATTCCACCGAGGTACGTTCCCGCATTTGAGACATTTCGTTTAACATATTCGTTCGAGTGCGATTGGGGCGAAAGATATAGATATGTGATACACCGGTACAAAACCAGACTATAACTAAACTATCGCACGAACTCGTTGCTAATCCAATATCCTGCCTGTCCATCTTATTTTTGCACCCATTGCATCGGTTCCGTTTGAGCAAGGCCCACATATGTTTGGCTGTTCCAGTAATCGACAGTTGGTTTAGCTTGTACACTCTAATCTCTTTCACACATGTGTGTTCTGTGTGACGTTCACCTCAAAGTTCAAAGTGTCTATAGAGCTACCTTATTTATTTCACAATTTAAGGAATATACATTATCAAAACGAACATTTACCTTCATTTNAGACTATAACTAAACTATCGCACGAACTCGTTGCTAATCCAATATCCTGCCTGTCCATCTTATTTTTGCACCCATTGCATCGGTTCCGTTTGAGCAAGGCCCACATATGTTTGGCTGTTCCAGTAATCGACAGTTGGTTTAGCTTGTACACTCTAATCTCTTTCACACATGTGTGTTCTGTGTGACGTTCACCTCAAAGTTCAAAGTGTCTATAGAGCTACCTTATTTATTTCACAATTTAAGGCATATACATTCTTAAAAGGAACATTTACCTTCATTTACATGCCACTTCAAAAATTTTGTTTCTAACAGCACCTAACATTTAATTGACAATTCTTGAAAACCACAACTTTTTTTACGTTTAAATTTTCGGTGATGCTAACAAGGTGCTAAACAGAAGCTAGTTGTAAAAAATGACAATAACTATCCAAGAACCATCCTTTATGAAGTCGAAAAATGCGTGCTATAGGATACGGTCGCACCGCAAAAAAAGCATCTTTATGTTTATAAAAGCATCTTTATAAAAAGCATCACATCAATTTTTAAAGAGATTTCAATAAATTTGCAGAAGTGTGTATTATATTGTATTTCTTTCATATAAATTATGAATATTTAATCGGTTATGGGCACTGTTAAAAACACATAGAAAACAGCAAACGATCGGCAAAAAGATCGGATTTCTTATTCCATCAAACGGCTCTATAGAAACTGTGTCAGTAAGGTTTATTTTTGTTACTGTCAATTAAATTCCATACTTGATTTCAAATTAATTATTTAAAATACCGCAATGCAACAATGACAAAAACCTGACCTTAACACTTACTTAATTGCAATTTCCAATTTATTTTCCATGTCTTTAAATTAATTCTTATTTGCATTGTTTGGTACAATTGTCCATACATTGCTGGACAATGCATATGTGCACCGAACGAACTAATGAAATCACTGTAAATGCAACATCCTTCCACAGGACAAAGCGCTAGAAGCGGAGGAAAGCGAAGGTACCAACGTTGATGACAAGTAAACAACATGCCCGGTAACTACCTGTATCCCATCCAGTCGTCGTCGTTGTAGTCGTCGTCGTGGTCGCCGTCGACGTCATTTGCACATTCGCGTACCCGGAACATTCCTAAAAATGAAACACAAGACAAACCCTGCTTCTATATGAGAGGAGAAATGCCGTACCACACGGATTCTTTCACTACGCACTGTTATGGGTTGGCCATGGCATGCAGTTTAACTGCAGGTGGCTAATGCTAGAGATCGTCATAAACATAATACCCGTGTTGTCCGCAATACCATATAAACGCAACAGGACATTTGTTGTTTGTTTTTTGCCCCTGATCAATGGCAAATTTGGTTTCGATCAAGACGATCGCCATTTATCCAGACGCGATCGTTTCGCTGCGATCTAGACGGTAGAACATTTTCATCGAACAATTACAAAACTACTAAGCGCAAGAATATATTAGCAATCNTACTGCAGGTGGCTAATGCTAGAGATCGTCATAAACATAATACCCGTGTTGTCCGCAATACCATATAAACGCAACAGGACATTTGTTGTTTGTTTTTTGCCCCTGATCAATGGCAAATTTGGTTTCGATCAAGACGATCGCCATTTATCCAGACGCGATCGTTTCGCTGCGATCTAGACGGTAGAACATTTTCATCGAACAATTACAAAACTACTAAGCGCAAGAATATATTAGCAATCGTGTTGATAAGCAAAGGCTACCGTTGTTACACAGCTCAGCAACGATTCTACACGGCAAATTGCAAACTTTAACTATTTCCCCTTTTAAACTGCACCACTGTTCCATGCGCAAATCTGTTGAAATTTTATTGTGTTCAAACGTTGAAAATAAAATTGCAGTAAAATTCCAACAGATTTCATGCCCCATCAGCTATATATATATATATAAGTATATAAAACAGCAACAGAGTATACACTACACGAAAAGGAATGCGATAATACGTACCACCTTCAATGGATGATGATTACCTTACGGCTCTTGCGGTGAAAGTTTGTTTTTTGTTAGCAGCATCTGTCTATAACACCGCGCAAAAGAAACGAGTTACGTTCAGCAAAACAAAAATACACAAAAAACAACCAGAAGCAACATAAACGAAACTTTTCAATTTTGTTTGTCTATTTTTAACTTAAGACACGTGCGTGCAAAACATATAGTTGCTAAAAAAGCTAAGGCAGATAAATATGCATACATGTCTGCAAGCATTCACCATACAACCCACAACTAATCGCGCACGCATCTTGTCAATGGTTATGCGTTTGATGTTAGTTTTCCCAACAAGCAACAAGCATACATATTGTGATGACCACTTTGCATCACACATAAATACACTCACACACACACATAGACACATCTAAACGAACCCTAAGTTGCTGTTCAAAATCATGCAAAACAAATGCATTCCAATGGGTATACACATTGCCGTATGTTAGCAGCAGTAGTTACGCTAGAAGACTATAAGATTTATGATAGCATGCAGCGATGCGTTCTGTGAAAAACTTAGCTGAAACATATTATAAATAAAAGCAAGTCTACTACATATTTTTAATGCATCTGCAGCCGATCGTGAAAGGATAAACTAACAATGATCATGTGTATGTACATATATTTATAAACAAATAAAATATTACCTAGCGGATACAACCACATTTGGGATGGAAAATTTTGTTCTCCGCGCAACGTTTGATGACAATCGTACGTTTAGCTTTATTTGTTTTCATGTTCAACGAAATTTATCTGTTGTTTATTTATTTTTCAATCCTAAACACGTTCATCAAAATTGAAATATTTTATCATACATTTAAACACCTTATCACAAATACATTTATTATGAACACCTAGAAAGGAAATTCTTTTAATTTAATTTCCCTCATTCATATATCACAGAAGTGTTGTTCTGTTTTGCTCCAAAAAACATGTAATAACTTTAAGAATACTTTTTTTAGTCAAAATTATTTAAATTTCTGGTGAGATATCTTCATTAAAATGTGCTTTTTGTCTTATTTTAGAAAAAATTAAACAACAATTTACAAAAGTGAAACATTTCACTAGTTCCTGACAGTAATTATTGCATCCGTATTTGTCCAATTATTTATAACTGATTTCGCAAAGCAATAAAAGAGGAGTTAGATAATCGAAACAATGAACAATTTATGAAAATAATTTCGGAGAAAATCAAACAATCAAACCTGCTATCATTAACTATTTCTTCCCAGTTTATAGCGAAGTTGCTTGTTGGTTGTTATTCCTACGCAAGAATTGGGAAACAACTTCTTAATATACCGCCTACATAGTAAGCTTTATTTTAAAAATACAAGCATCCATTGTTTTATGTCATAAAAATGTATAAATCATTTTAACTCCGGTGGATTACATGAGAATGAGGTCAGTTCAACGTATTTGCCATACGTTTTATTTGTATGTACCTTTGTTTGTTTTGTTTGTTTCTAGAAATTGTATACACGCTTCACATGTATCGTACAACCTGCGGATGTTTCGAATTGTTGGGAGATTGTAAAAACAACCATAATAAAAACACTTTCTTCAGGAAACATGAAAAGTTCATATTGCGAAACATCTTATGCCCACTTTATGCACCGTGACATACTTTGCTTCTTTACGCAACCTAGGTACACGTTAACGTGTAATGTACATCTTGTAGTACACAAACGTATTTTCTCCTCTGGAAGTATCAAGACCTCGCTTATAATGCTATAAGTTAATCGATTAAAGCTTGCTTTAATATATTCGCTCAAAAGCAGCTGAATGCATAGGAACGTGTCACAATTACGCCACAATTTTGTTAGTTTGGCGATTCCCAAATACCAAATCAAACGCAGTTGACCACATTTAATCTGAACTTATTTGTTACTTACACCCAACGGCATTCCATAAATGAGATACAAGTGTCCCCGGGCGTGCTATCTAGTATTGTGATCGTTTCACAAAGGTCAAACATTGAGCATGGTAAGGTGAAACCACCGAAAAGTAAATAATTACCTTGTCATGGCCAATCACTACCATTAGCCCGAAGGTCCAACAGGCTCCAAAGGAAAAGAACAAAGTTTTTACAATGAATCTGTGAACTTCTAATCATATTAAAATAGACAATTAATAAGGTAAATTAAATGTTTCGTTTTACATCATTCCATAACTTGTTTGCTTTTTCGATACATACATTAAAAACATTTATAAAGTTAAAGTTTGCACCTTTAAAAAAAGTGAAATGGAAAGATTATATGTACAGCGAACATCGAACTTGCACTTTTAACATGTGTTTCCGCTGCACAAGCAACAGATACAAAATGCTGTCTTTGTGCATCTCTATAAAAACATCAACTCATGAGGCCTAATCAAAGTTTATACCTCTCAGGTGGCAGATAATCTCATGCCATGAATTGTCTTAGCTTATTGGGTTTGCTAAACTCATGTTATATTTAATTGCCAGTATTTTCCATACGTCTGACACAATGCTAGCATTCATTTCACACTTTTTCATGCCGGCAAACAGCATACAGTGACCATCCTCTCCAATCATGCATGATTCTTTCAACAGTACCACACCAGCCCACAAACTACCCACCATTGGTATGTGGCCGTCTGGTATACAACACTTTAGGGAGTCCTATGTCTTTCATCACGGTCCGAAACGAAACCAAATCCTCCTGCCTGTGAACGATGCTATTTATTATTTTATTATGCTCGAGCGCTTCCTGCGCTGATGATGAGGCCAATGTGACATTGCAGCACCATTGCCGGCAGCTAGCACATGTCCTGGACTGGGGTGCTTTCACTAACTTCAAGGTACCAGACTGCTGTACGGATCTGTGTACGGCATTCCCTTCCTGTTACATTTGTCCATTTTTCGGCTCATGATCGTGCACCACACGGATCATTTGCTCTGCTCACAGTTTACACCGACAAGCTGTGGCTAAATAACACATCTTCTCATTTCCCTTCGGCAGTTCAGCTTACCGGAAACAACGGTGACTTAGTCAGGAACCGCACTTATGCACACACCTTTTAGTGATATTACCTTGCAGCGTTATCCACCTTCCGTCGGCTGTAGTAAACTTTTAATTACTATTTAAAATCTAATCAACGGTCTTAGCTCCATCGTTGTAAACACTGTGGTAAATGGTTTGAACACACGCTATTGATACACAAATTCTTTTAAGAAGTGTTTAACATGAATTTTTAAACGATTGCTGGTACAATAATTGCTAATTATAATCACCACAATAATAATGTTAATTGTTATTTCTTTATCTTATGCTTAGACATATCATGTTTCGATGCAAAAATGTTCTACAACGAAAGTGATTAGAGACGGTATCGATTTCACATACCATTATCAGCCTTCATTCGACCTTCATTCGCCTTACTTACCACGCACACCGTTGCTCCCTTCATATGTAGATTCGAAACATGCTACTTCCGGTGCGAAATCACATGGCGCATTCCTGCAGTTCCATTTCTCATTGAACATGGCATCACCAATCAAGCCGGGTTGCACACCATCTCGAACGGTAATTTGAACCAGTGATACATGCACCTAAACAAGCCTGTTTCGAGGAAAGTGACCAGAAGGGTAGCAGCGTTGTGTTCGACCAGCGTAGCCAGCGAACGGTTTGGACTGCACGCGTTGTAGTGGGACACGTTACACGCGTCGAATGATGCCGCCAGCTACAGTCCGGATCACAGTTCAGTGCAGAAGGCTAGCGGTTGCAATTTCCGGATAGGTAATCATTCACTTTTCATTTCGACAAACTTCGAACCGTTTCGTGTGCGATTTACATTGTGGTAAAATTTTACAACTCGTTCATTATATTGGAGAAAATTGATTACATGAGTGAAGATTCTTTTAAAAATTGATAAAAAATTGAAGTGATTAAACAAAGTGTCGTTATGATACATGGAGGTGCCCGGTACTTTTCAATCGTTTACATGGAGACGCATGGTTTTTTTTTTCAAACGGCCAAATGGTGGTAACTGGTATTTGATGTCAGCGATACAATGTTGTACAGGATACCATTATATATTACTATCTCATACTCATAAGCAAACTATAATAATAATTAAAATTAAATAATTTTTGTATTTCATGCATTTGTTGTTGATTACAGACATTATATATTTTATAAACAAGATGCGGCGAGTGTAATTAACAAATCTATTAAATTGTTATTAATTACCGACACAATTTCTTCTGAACAAATCCTTTATTGTGTAATACATTCTGCAAAATAATGTATTTACTTATATTCTTGAATTCCATAACTCGTACATAGACGCTCATTAACAATTAATAGATTTCTTAGCTCAAAAACTGTAATTAACTATTGAAAAACTAATTGCATGTTCACCTTCATCACTTGCGGAACTCCTGCGGAAATCCACCAGACTTGTACGAATGACAATGGCCAAAGCCATATGCCAGGTGATGTTTGATAGAAAACTCTTAGAGCCCTTTGGAACCACCTAGGGTCTGCGTCAAGGAGCCGAATTAGGTGGTCTACTCTTCAACCTAGCGCTAGAGAGGGCCATCCGCGATTCGAAGGTGGAAACTTTGGGAACCATCTTCTAACAGTCAATCGAGATCTTGGCATACGGTGATGACATAAACATAATTGGCTTACGGCACTCCTATGCACCAGAAGATGGCATAGCACGAGTTGGAGGTTAACAAGGAAAATCTTAAATTGATGGCGGCACGACTAGCGACCCTTGTCGAAGTCGCCTAAAATTTCACCTATTTTGACTCCAACAACCCACAGCACCGACAATAACATAGGATATATTCTAGGATGCTGGCCGCCAGCCGGTCTTTCTACAATTTAAATAGCAACTTCTTCAATGAAAACACCTGTCGTGACGATCGAAGCTGGAATTAAATAGAACTTAGCCACATTAAATAGTTTATATAGCCACATATGCCTTTGAGACAAGGACTTTGTTGAACATAGATCAAATCCTCTATAAGACGTTCGAAAAGAACTTGCTCCGATGCTGCTATAATGACGACTTCTATGAGCTGTGCGATGAACTCATTATCGAATAGAGAATTACAGTTGCCAGGCTCCGGTGGGCTATGTCATTCGAATGAAACCGGACGATCCAGACTTTAAATATGTCCTCGTCATCGACAGAGAAGGTGTGGTAGCTCCAAACTGAGATGGAGTGATGGCGTGGATGACTCTGCCAGAATGGCCGGGATAATAGACTGGTTAATGACGGCGCTCGACCGTTAACGGTGGAGATAAGTAAATAAGTAAGTATTGTATTATTCGAACACTGGATCAATATAAACCCATTGTAATCCAGCTTTTTTAACGCAATAAAATATAACTATTGTTTTAAGGTAGAAGCAAAAGAGACGGTTTGTATGTCGTATTGCTAATATCACTTTTATTTTATTATCCTCATCATACCGTCAATAACTGTTTCATCAACTCACGTACAATCAATAAACTATAATAAACGTACTTAGCGAATGTTACTACTATTGTTGACACTGTTTCTATTGTTCTTCATATTGCCGTTGTTTTTGTCATTGTTACTGTTTGCATTGTCGCCTGTAGTCGTAACTTCATTCACCAAAGGTACACCGAAAATGTTTTCCCACAGATGGCAAATGGTATTGACGGTGCTTTCTTTTGCCGTTGCTGTGGCAAAATCTAGACGCCACGTTTCATACTTGTCCTCCTGCTCGTCCATGTAATTCAATCGACACGATAGCTCGTTTACATCCTCTAGCTCGACAATGTTTGTCATGAGTTGAGCAAATTTGGGCTCCACAGGATAGGCCGAGCTTTCGTTAAGCCATCTTATGTCCGATGTTAACATCAGATGGTTTTCTGTTACGATCAGTGTCGACAACTGCACACTTTCCAGTTCATCATGCAGTAGTACATCACAAAAGTTTATTATCATCACCATTTTCACCTGCTCATCCTTCGCTACCTTCTTCAACTTCCCGTTCAAAAGATCCGATGGTTGGTAATCTACTGTACAATACTGCGGCAGAGGGTTTTCTAAAAGCAAACAAAAAAACATCGATATTAGACTGGAACAAGAGTAACAAAATGGTGTCTGTTGACACGCACCATTAAAAAACAACATCAGCTTATCCGTTCGAAGAATATCCTGAAGTATGACGTGTACTCCACCAATTGCACTTATAATAAATTTTATTCCAATCTTCCAGGGCAGTGATTGAGCTATTCCAACGCGATCAATTGTTCCGGAAAGGTGTTTCTTTAACCATGTAGAGGGATCATCGCTGTGAAAAAAAAAACACAAAAATAACAAAGGACAAAATCAAACAACTGCAAAACACATCACACAACCCAATGCGAATTTACTTTTCTGCAGCCACTTTCTTCATTATGTAGAACTTTGTTGTCGACATGATGAACAATCCATCGAACCCAGAGGGCCACTCTTCGACACGGTTGTCGTCAAAAATCACACACGATACCAGCCATTTCAGTGATTCTTGAGCATCCTCAAACAGATTCTGATACAGGTACAGCTTTAACCGATGATCGACATTAGCGAAATCGTTGTAGCTGTAGCGTATTGGTTCGTAACACTTTTTCAACAGATTGTCGTCCGATTTTCCTTTCGGATTCTTTGCCATTAGCATATTCGTGGACTGAAACAACCCTCCCAGTACGCTGGTAAGCACGGAACTGTCCGCCTTCGATGTACCCCCATTGTTTGGTGGCGGTACATTTTCATTTAACTCTTTACGATCTTCCATGGATTGATCCTGCGGTTGAGGAGCTTGCTCTGCCAGAGCAGATTCCTTTGCGACGTGTTTCAAAGCCGATCCGTCCGACGATATTCCTTGACTGGATTCGTACGCCGTACACACACTATCCGTTACTGAGCCGGAACTAGAACTTTCTGTCAAGTTTACATTCGTAAGGAACGCTTTTTTGATCGCATGAGATGTCTGCTGTTTCGAAACATTAGCACTTTTTGCCATCAATGCGTCTTCTTTGACACTCTCCTTGGGAGTGTGACCAAATGTATGCTTTAAAGTATTGTCCAAACTTTCATCCAGCTTAGTTTGCATACTGGCGCCCACATCTGCATGCTCCAAATTATCACTCAACAATGGATCTTGTCTAACTGAGTCCACACTACAATCGTTTATTGTTTCGAGACCGGCAATACGGCGTTCTTCGGAAGCTTTTCTGCTGGGGTGATACCTAAGAATGCGAATCATATCGGTTAATGCAACTTTTAAGAACGCTAAATTTATGGCGTACTCACCCTCGATCCAACACTTCAATGCTGCTTTGGCTTGGGTTACTCAAAACTTCTATATCACTTTCATTTCCCAGCAAATCGGCATCCCGATCCCGTTCTGAGTTGGTACTCCCTGCAACACTTTGGTTCGAATCGCAGGAGCTTCCCGGTTGCGATATTCGCGACACGGATGAGGAATCATTAAATGATTCACCGGATTCTGAAAACATAATAATTTATCTTCAGTTTTGGTTTACTACTGGGAAAAATAAATAACAGGAAATTTGGAATCAATTCAATTTTGCCCATTTCCAAAATACTACAATGAATGCTATAATAACAACCTACATACTCAACTCAATAACAATTTGATTGCTACTAATCGACGGCAAAAAATACAAATTATTACTTTTTCTAGAACTTATGACCCACGAACCCACTTTTTCGCCGTTAAAAAGTAATTGTGTGTATTTGGTAATTAATCGTGTCTAAAAGCCGTACACATGATTGTGATCCGTAACAGATCGATAATACGTTATTTCCTAGGCAAGATGATAGGATAAATGTAGTAAAATGAACGATTCAAATGTGTTCAACAATCCTTTAGAGCTATCGTTCGAACATGAAATGATGTAGTATCCTTAATCGTGTGCTTACTTTGTTCATTTTTCACCGGTGATTTCCATACTTCCGGATGCACTAGAGTTGCATACACACAAGCACAAACACCGCATTCAAAATTCGGTCAGTATTATTTGAACAGCGCACAGAAAGTGTTGTTACAGTTGTTAATTTCAACCAAATTCCATTTGTTTTAGTGTTGAAAGTTGTTCATCAAGTCGTGCAATTAAAAAATAAAAACAAAAATTAACAGAACATTAGATGGGTATCGTATTACTGCGTTTAAAATGTTCGTTGGTTCAATGGAGAAAAAGAACTTTGGACACTAGCAGACGTGTTAAGAATGTTTCAAAAATTTACAACTAATTGTTAAGTGGGTGTACCAGAAGTTGTTAGAAAAGAAGAATGCACAATCTGTTAAATCGAAAAATCAACTATTACAAAACCAAAAACAAACTTTCCGAGCAATTAAGTTAAGCGATTCAGAGACGTTAAATGCAATAAAAGCTCTAATGTTATACAGATCGATAGACATATACGTACCTAGACTATTTTTCGAGGAGCTGTTATGCATCATAACAGGATCCAGTATATGTGTACCAGAAGGTCCGGGTACAGCACTTGCAACGTCATTATTGGACCCTGATGCAGATTGTACTGCAGTTTTACTATTCTCGCCAATACCTGAGCTGGAAGCAGTAGGTACCGCATCCTTCTCCAGCTGTTGCTCTTTTATCTCAATACAATAGCCACCGAAGCACTCTGGACATTGTAGATCTGGAACGTAGAGAATTGAATTTAGCCAAGATCAATTCTACCACAAACTACTGCACATTACGGATAACTTACCATCAAACATACGCTTGGTATTTACTTCCCGTGAAAATTTGGCATTGCAGACTACACACTTGTATAAGCGCTGATTCATTTCGGACAGCGGTCTCTGGGATAGCATATTGCGTAGTCGATTCTCCAGCAATTGGCAATCGTGTGCGTCCATATCGTACACGCGTTCCCTTTTGTCACGCTTCATTGTATCAAAAGTTAATGTTATCCGTGACGAGGTGGACCTTTCGCATGCTTCTAGCGTTTTAATGCCCCAACGAGTTTTTGTTCTGTGAAAGGACAAACAACAGTAACATTAACATTAATAGCACGATATATCATGCATCTCACGCATCTAACTCACTTCCCAACAACATCCTTCTCTTTGATGCTCCTGTCGGAAACCACGATCGACAAATTCGACTCATTCCCGCGCGACGACACATGATACAACACTTCATTATCTTCGATTTCCGACTCTGAAACGAAAGAGTGGCAAATGTTATTAGATTAAAAAATAAAACCCTTCAAACATTACACAAACTTGCGTACGTACCTTCATCTACATCCTCTTGATTTCTGTATATATCCGTTAAATTCAACGAGCCCTTTGTGCTCGTCCCGGTTGTATCCTGATCCAACGATTCGTACTTCGTATCACCGATATTACCGGTGATGCTTTTGTAGTCCGAGATCGTAGTTCTTGTCTCCGACAAATAATCCCGCTTTACTGGCGATTCTTTCAAGGTCTGTATTTGAAACGGAGCACGTTCATCACCCACCGGAGTACTGGTACGTTCTGGTCCGACAAATTGCTCTTGTCTTTGAGTTTCAATTTCAGGACCTTTCGCAGATGTTGCTGCTTCCGTTGCTGCTACTTGCTTGTTACTATTCGATCGCTGATAATGTGCTACACTTTCATACTCCTTGTCCATGCCGGGATCAAACCCAATCACGTTCTTAACCATGTGACCCGCTTGACTTTGCAACCACTCGCTTCCATATTGGCTACGAAGTTCTTCCAGCGTTCTTTTTGTCTCCAAATGCTCACGATTGCTTTCTGAAAAGTATAAAAGCATTCCCTTGTGAGTTGTATGAAATGAAAACCTCAACAATTATACCTTCAAAAACAGACCTGCGTTAGTTATCATAGAATTAATCGCTTTGCTAGCATCCACAGAATGTTTCCTTGCGTTTGTATCCTCGTTATCGCTCTCGGATATAACAGCTCGTCGCACTCGCAACTTCCTCTGACTGATAACGGACTGATTCATTTGATCTAATACAAACAAAACGTTGTTAAATTTTCACCTTTGGTTTCTTCATCAATAAAATATAAAGTTACCTCTTTCATCATGAACTCCCTTGAAACTTCCCCCTGGTGGGTCATGATCTGCATCTCCAGCAGCTATTGTGGTGGTGCTAGATGCTGGTGTGTTTCGTCCACTTAGGTTTAAATTCGAGCCTGTCACCGCGTTCGGGACTAATATTGCTTTGTAGCTGTCGTAATTACCGGTAAGAGTCTTTTCGTACCGAGAAAGCGGTTCGTTGTCCAGCATAAACTTTATCCCGGACGTCGCTTTATTGAGATATCGTGCTGTTGCTTGACGATGCTTTGGATGGCACGCAAGTGGATTCTCCTGCAGATTCACACTACGCAGAGCAACCAGCGTACTCAGCGGTAGTAACGCACCGTGATCTACGATAAAGTTCCCGGACAAGTCCAGCTCATTCAAACTGCACGATAGACAAGCCAAACCTTCCAAGTCTTCCAGAAAGTTGTTCGATAGCAGCAGAATTTTCATCTTTCGCATTGCATCGGTGTGAAAGGCAGGGATGTGGTTGATGCGATTGTAGCTAAGATTCACCACCCGCAAATTTGGAAGACTTCGTAAAGCGAACACGTGAACAAGCTGATTATGGCTAAGGTTCAACACCTCAAGCCACGGTGCGCAATCTAGCGAGCAATCTACGTAGTCCAGCATGTTATATGCCAAATTCAGGCTTTTTAGCGCCCCCCATGGTTTGCGGTCGGCGGCTTTGTCACCGCCACATCCAAACAGTACATCGATTGTGTCCGTAATGCTTCTCACGCAGGTCAGTTCCTGCAGCTGACTTTTCAAGTAATATAACCCCACGATTTGATTGATCGGTATTTTGTGCACCTCGAGCGTGCGTAGGCTACGAAACTTACTAATATCCACCGCAAACTCATACGGGTCATCATTGACGAATTGGTTCAGGCTCAGAATGACAGTTTTTTGGACGAAATCGTACACGAACTGCAAATCCCGAAACACGTCCGATTTGGCATTGTTCGGTTTCACCACTTGAAAGTTCTGAGGCGGAAACGTTTCATTTTTGTCCACGATTAAACTAAACGAATCGTTTAACGCGCGAAGCAGCGATCCTGTAAAGAAAAGGGAAAGGGTGCGTAAGAAAGCTCCAACCCCGATTGCTCGCAGCATGATCAGTCGATCAGTCTCTGTCTTATCAATCCGATTCCATCGAATCGTTCAACCCTACCTGATAGAGATAGTTTGAACTGTGAGTTCAGCACTTTATCACCGCTTTCCTTCAAAAGCTTTGCCAGCGCCGTGATCTGCGTCGGATCCATTTTTGTCTTCTGATCTCGGCTTCCACACTTGCTGTTGATCACGCATAAACTCACAGACGCAACCGAAGTTATGATGTTCAATATGATTCATTCAACGCCATACGCTTATGAGACTGCCACAAGCAATTCTATGATGCATACACTTACACGGCATAAAGGAGAAAACGACATTACTTATGATTCATCCATTTCCATTTCCCATTCATGCAAGAAGCTTTTATATAATTCGTAAAACGTAGTTTATTTAGGATGACTGCATGCGAATTCCTCACACTGAAACGCTTTATACGCTTTGCAATGAAGCTAAAACAATCTCAACACAACTCACGATCGGGTACCACACTCACTCGCTCAATGTTTTCACTTCACAATAACCTTCATTCGATTTGCAAAACAAAGAAAGCCACCAAGCGCTAGCGAACTCAAAATCGAATGTTTTTAATTTATGCTACACAATTCATAGGCTTCGCGAAATGATCTAGCACAGCAAAAGACTAAAGAGAAATATGTACAGACGAGCAATTAGATGTTTATGTTTCATTAAAAATAGACAACGAGTGAAAAATATGGACGATGATTTCCAAAACAAAACTACCCACACACACGCACGCACGCACGCACAGCTTCGCTTGATTCGCTTGCAGTCAGCTGTCTTTCAACTTACTGCTGTCAAATGCCTCCAGGCAATTGTGACGTTTGCGTACAAAGATGGCGCCCGTTGACGTTTACATCGAGCAACAACAGCAAAACCGGCTATGTGGTACTTTATCAGGAAAAGTGTTTCTCTAGGTTAAGGTTTGGCTGATAAACACGGGTGTTGTTGGCTTGTTTGTTTAGTTTAGCTCGAAAGGCACCGTCTTCATCATGAAGCTGTCTGTTTACTTTTTTATAGTAAGTGTAATAATGATCGTGCTGGAAAAATGCTAAATCGGAGCGAAGCGACGATGACGCCTACGCGGTATCATCTGCCATGTAAGGAAAGTACTCATCAACTACTTTGCTATGCTTCCAGATAGCCACTATTGGCATATGCTTAGTGCATTCCAAAACGCAAAAAAGTCCCGTCATCGACAACATAACGGACATGAAAGAACTGAAAAAATTGTTTCGCACAAAAACAAACGTATTGATACTATTCGTGGCCGGCATGAAGGAAAACAATGCAGTGCTAGCTTCGTTCAAGGAGGCTGCCCAAACGGTAAAAGGTCAAGGCACGATGGTGTTGCTTGATTGCAACAATTCCGAGGTGAAGAAGATTTGCAAAAAGCTCAAAGCCACGCCCGCGCCTTTCGCACTGAAACATTTCAAGGACGGAGATTTCCACAAAGATTACGATCGGCAGCTAACGGCAACGAGTATGGTCAACTTCATGCGCGATCCAACCGGAGATCTGCCCTGGGAAGAGGATCCAATCGGTGTCGATGTGATGCATGTTCCTGATGCGGTGGTAGGTTATTCTTTTTTGGACCCACGAATTATTATTCTTGTCCTAATGAGCGTTTTGTTTTCCAGACTTTGGGCAAATTTTTGAAAAAAGAAGTACGACCAACTCTGGTGATGTTTTACGCTCCGTGGTGTGGATTTTGCAAGACGCTCAAGCCAGAGTTTTCGGCGGCAGCTACCGAACTGAAAGGACGATACGTACTGGCAGCGATCGATGTGAATCGTCCGGAAAATTCCATCATTCGCAAACAGTACAACATTACCGGATTTCCCACACTGCTATACTATGAGTAAGTATATATGCAAGTATATGGCCATGTCCTTGAATTTTTTGTTCACGGTATCGTTCGCTTTACAGGAATGGTCGCATGAAATACACGTTTGAGGGAGAAAACAACAAAGCGGGAATTGTGGCTTTCATGAAAAACCCGGCCGCCCCGCCACCAACAAAACCAAAGGAACCGGATTGGTCATCGGAGAGCTCCTCGGAAATTGTTCACCTGACGGTGGGGAATTTCGAACCAGCGCTGAAGGATGAAAAGTCGGTACTGGTAATGTTTTACGCTCCGTGGTGCGGCCATTGCAAGAAGATGAAACCCGAATACGAAAAGGCGGCCGAAATCATGAAAGCGAAAAACATTCCCGGCGTTTTAGCGGCACTCGATGCAACCAAGGAAGCACCCATTGGCCACCAGTACGGCGTGAAAGGGTATCCGACCGTGAAATATTTTAGCAATGGTGAATTTAAATTCGACGTAAATGTGCGCGAAGCCGACAAGATTGTTAAATTCATGCAGGTAAAAACGAAACGAGTAGGGCTGCCAGGTTTCACTTCACAATAGCTTATCATGCACGCGTGTTTTTTATATTCCAGAATCCTACAGAACCGCCACCACCTCCCGCTCCGGAAGCACCGTGGGAGGATGAACCTTCGGAGGTGGTCCATTTGAATGAGGAAACATTTAAATCATTCCTGAAGAAAAAGAAGCATGTGCTTGTGATGTTCTATGCGCCATGTAAGTTTTGAAGAATCCGTTTCCGTTTGAAATTAGTTTACCGATGAAACACACCTTTCCAGGGTGTGGCCACTGTAAGCGAGCGAAACCGGAGTTTGCCCGAGCGGCAGAACATTTCAAAGATGATCCCAAAACCGAACTGGCAGCCGTCGACTGTACCCGTCACAGTGCCGTTTGTTCCACGTTCGAAGTGCGCGGGTATCCTACGTTTAAATATTTCAGCTACCTTAAAACCGTGCGCGAGTATAACGGTGGCCGGACGGAGACTGATTTTATTGCCTACCTTAACGATCCCGATGCGGCCCCTACGAAGACTGATAAAGTAGCAGAACCATTTGGAGATTTTCCCGGCTCGGAACAGATACTTATCCTAACGGATGCGAACTTCGACGAAGTGACCAAACAGGAACCAAACCTCTTAATTATGTTCTACGCCCCGTGGTGTGGCCACTGTAAGCACATGAAGCCCGACTTTGCAAAGGTAGCCAAACTGTTGGCTACCGAAAACGTGTCCGCCAAGGTTGCTGCCCTAGACTGTACGGTGCACACGAAAACTGCAGAACAATTCCAAATACGAGGCTATCCGACGCTTAAGTTTTTCACCAATGGACAGTTCCAGAAAAATTACGAAGGTAAACGCACCGCCCAGGATATGTTGCAGTTTCTTCGATCTGGTGGTTCATCGTCAAAGGATGAGCTGTAAAACGAATGCCACCAGCTGCTGGGCTACTACTTCTGTTCTCTATTAACGATCAAATTTTCTTTAGTCAGGTTGTTTACGGCATCCAAGGTGCTGAAAACCATTGTGTCCATGTACTCACTCAGTTTGACCTACCTCTCATTATTGAAGGATGGGCAACGTATTTCTACCTCTTATCTTACATTTTTCTATATTGTCTTTTTGTCTATGTGTACATATAATCGTCTTCGTGTCACGTACCGTGGAACTCTGTGTGGAAGCTGTGCAACCGTTATTTTTTTAACATAATAGAAACTTCACTACATCCATTTCTAAACCTGCCGTTTCTCTATTTGGCGAAAGAAATCCCAATGCACACAGCACTGCCCTGGTGGCGCGATTGAGATATCGGACCGGCACCGCACTTAAGGACTAGGGAAATAGGGTAAATCATGATCGCCTCCCAAATGATTCTTTATACAAAGGTCTTTCCGACCTCCCTTCAAACTCTCAAATACAGCATACCTTACACCACATCTTGGCCGATTCGTAGTTCTTTCGATTAAAATCCAAACTACTAAATAAATTCAACTCAATTATTTTCCACATCCACCATTAACGGACGGGTGGCTGTTTTCTTATTTTACTCCCAATGTTACATTTTCCACCTGACCGACGCGACCAAGCTTAGATGGTGCAAGCTTAATGGAGACACGCAATCAACACATCCACGACGTGTTCTGAAGCAAGAGACAAAAATGAAAATAATTTCCCAGTTCTTATCGCTTTCCTCCGACGCGTGGTGCAGCCTTCTGCGCAACCTTGGCGGCCTTCGTTTTCTGCTGCTTAGGATTAGGCTGAGCGGCTTTCGGCTTCTTGTCGGTCTGCTTGGCCTTCTTTGCTTCCTTGGCAGCCCTGCGAAAACAATTACACGGCATATTACACAAAGCACTCTTCCACAACAGTCACCAGGAGCGATTGTGGTCGGCTCTTGTATTGGTTCGTTCGTAAGCGAAGCCGGTTCCACCACGAATCGGTCCTACTTACTTAAAAAAAAACGGTCCTACTTACTTGATGGCCTGTTCACGTTGGGCTTTACGAACTTCTGGCTTCATGTTTCGCTTCGCCATAATGTCCGCAAGCGATGCACCGACAATGGCACGCTGGAACTTTTGCGTGCGGCGGGTACGCTTCTTGGCGGCTTCCTCCACAATACCCTTCTTGTGCTTGCGGCGGTACAGCACCGTCCACTTCACCTTGCGCGGGTTGCGCTTCATCAGGAACGAACGCTCACATTTTTTGTTCAGGAACGTGAACGTCTGAAAACAATATAAGCACGAGTTTGGAAAACGTCAGCGACCCGCTGTATCGAAAACATTGAACAAGCAAAAAAACCCACCACCCTGCGACGGAGGGTGTCTCTCTCTTCACACTCACCTTTCCATCGGCTTTGACAAGAGTCTTGCCGCTGGCGGGGTAAATTTTGAACCCGCTGAATGCGCACAGTCCGATCCTGTGGAAGAAAAACACATATTAGAACCACAAACTACCGATTGCGCTATTGCAAGCAGTTCCGAAACGATAAATACTTCATTTTTACAGGCCGCCAACTAGCTTCGGTTCACAAGCTGCTTGTTTCCCTTCGAAAACGTGTGCAGAAAAGAACCTGCAAATGACAGGGCTGTCACGGTGCTGCCAACATAGCGAACCACAAACCAAACGCAACGCTTCGGAAACGCTTCCAGTTGTCAATGTTTTTTATTTTCCTCGCTTGTGCAATTTTTAATTTTATTCTCTATCCTCTTTCTTTCGCAGCTCTTACAAGCTTTGTAAATCGATTTTTTTAACATTCAACTCATTTCCTCATTTTACAAACGTATTCATTAAAATAATTTTGATAATTTTACATGTTTGGGATTTGGTAAAACTGGCTACCCTGCCATGCCGGAAATATTCTTTTCAAACAATTGTCAACTTCGGGAACGTCATTTCAGTATTGTTTTGGTGCTGGAAAAATCGAACGCAAAAGTTTACTAAAGAACATTTGCATCCGCAATGCTCAAGTTGTCGCTGAAACGATTTGCCTCAGTTCTTTTCTTTCAAATGTTATTTTTAATGGTGGATTTGGGAATAAACAGCTTTTCCTATCTCGCCCGCGGTCACCATTCGGCAGTGATTTTCCTGTTCATGTACGGCAAACCCCTACTACCAAAATGCAGCGTAAACAAATGATTCTTTTCCATTTTTCAGTGCCCAGGATGTTTGTTTGATGCTCTCCTTCACCGCATTCGTGTTCAGTCTGTATTCGACCTACGTCTATCAGGCGGGAATGGCCAACCTGCTGTACGAAAAGTTTCGCACACCGCTCCTTATAAGCATGGTCTACTTCTTCCTTAGCATCGCTCTCCACCTGTGGCAGGTAGTTGGACACTCCAGCGAACCGTACCAATTTCAGTGGCCAAAGGCACTGACGGCACTGTTCATCATACACCGACTGTGTAAGTGAAACGTCCCACACGAAAGACCGAAACCGATTGTTATCGATAATGTTTACCATTTCTCCAGTTTCGCCCATCTACTACTACCTCTACAAGAAATCCGCTTTGAAGATGAGTGATCCACGATTCTACGAAAATCTGGATTGGATTGCTTCGCAGCTATCGATCAAATAAGTGCATAACAGTTATGAGGATCAAACGCAACACACTAAATGTTCCATTTTGAAACAAAAATATTACATTCTACAAAGCTAGTCAGAAAGCATTAACTCGTTACATGGCAGTATAGTTTCGGTACGAATGATTTAAACTTATGAGACTGAGTTTACGCGAATAAGTTAGGTCATATGCATAAGCTGACGACAACCAAACTAACCAAAGCACAAGCACACTGGTCATGTGCGAAATAAGTAATCTCACTCCTTATTGTGGCAGTCCAACTAATTGTAGCATTTATGAAGCAAGATATTCATCGGTTAAGGCAACCAACACACCGATACAATTATGAATTGTTATCGATCAATATTTCTAGTCATGTTTCGTCTGGCACCAGCACCAGGTAGGTTTAGATGTAGTGTAAACACACGTAAATGTCTAATTTGTTCCACATATCAAAATAAACAGTTCAGATTGAAGAACAAATGTGTGATGGACCGGTTGAGAAAATATTACAATTAAAGAACGTAAGGTATGCGTCTCTTCTGTTTCATGGTTCAAATCATACGGTAATTGTTGTTCATATTTGTCCTCTTTTGATATACATTTCGCATTTTACAAGTATCATCTTACCTTCTTTACCTACGAATGCAAAAGAGAATTAACGGAAAACAGTTTAGCTCATTTTGTGACAATGTTTATTTCCATTTCCGTATTATTTACGCATTCATTCACCCTAAAATATAGTAATCAACAAACGGCTTTTTTTGATTGTATACAAAAATATTGTAAAGTATGGGGAACATAAAATGAAGATAGAAAAACACAAATCAAAATAGAGCGTACACGTAACGAATGTAGATGATTGTTCCTAAAGCCCACAACTGATACCGTCGATATTTGATCGAATGTGGTAGAACGTGGCCTCGCCTGAAAGTGATAACTACCCACCCTTTAGAAAATCGTTTTCCTTTGTTTCAGGCGCAGCAAAAACAGATCCCCTACCTAGTGCACACTACCGATCGTTGCACAAGGAACGGAACGCGTAGAACTGCATCTATCGTCAAAAAGGATGGCAATCCATTCCAGCGGGCCTGCTACTACCGGTATGATGTTCAATATGCGTGCGTGCTCATGTATATGCGCGGGTGGTGGTATGTGCAAAACAACATAAAATGATTAGGCATACTTTGTTCCTACTATTGCTGCTGCTGTTGTGGTGGCACCGGTGTTGGTGGTGCTAATCGGCTGATGAAACCGATCGCAGCATGTAGAGCTTTACGCAGAACCGGCGGTGTGCCCGTACCATTGGCAAAGTTTTCCGCAACTAATCGCAACTCATAGAACACGTTTCGTGTGTACGGATTGCGGCGTGAAGAGTAGCGCATTACCAAGAATTGGTAGTACACCAACGGCGTCATGATACCGGCTTTGCCCCTGCAACATTTAAAAAGTAATCAAAATAACCCTCACAACGGAATGTATTTGGTGCGGCATGAGTATACTTACAAAAACACAAGCAAAACGGTAAGTGGCATAATGATAATTTCACAAAATGCTGCAAATCTTAGAATGTTGCGCGTTTGGAATTCAACCACCGAAATCAGCAAACGGGCACCCCACCATGAGTTTTGTCCAAGTGTCTGCAACAGCAAAACGAAAATGTTGCGCGTTAAGAGCAATATGTATGGCAGCAAATATATAAAAAAATGGTAACAACTAACTTACATCAAGCAGGGTCAAGGAATAGCTCGTGGAATGCAGCACGGAGAAAAGTACGACCGGCAAGATTATCACCAGCATCGGGTACACGTAGAGGAATATTAAGGAAAACAATAGATAGTGGAACGAGTCCTCTAGCATTGTTTGCTGTAGATAGGCACGGGAAAGCTTAAACGGAGGTAGACGTTGGTGTAACCGTATGGCGCTGGTGGCCGCATTTGCCATCAGCACTTTGTAGTATGCATTTACGGAGTTGCTGTAAGTGAAGAATTAAGAGTATTAAATACGATTTTAAATAGCATTTTTTAACCACCATGAGGATAGCAATATTAGCCAAATCATAAATTGTATGACCTCGGATCTTGCCCGTTACCGGATTGCATTCAACTTGACAATGAAAAGTAGCAACACTAGTCATAATAGGTGTTTGTGTGATCCAACTAGCTCGCATATGAGAACAATTGTTAAATCAATGTTCGAAGGAATCAGAGCGTAAATTGATAACATGCTTTATACACCGATTTTACCTCATATCATACGTAACTGTTATAATTAGCCTGTAGTAAAATCAGTTGAGCTATTCCCTCCCCAAAGATTCATTGCAGTAGCAGCATGCTCTTTCTTCCACCACACACCCCGTGGAGAAATCAACAGGCAAACGCTGGAACTCGTAAGTTCGCAGTAATGTTGTTGTTTTTTTTTTTGCTGTCTTGGACATTTCATTACGTAAGCCGATATGTGTGGCTCGTCATCACATGCCGGCCGCAAGTAAGTGAGGGTTTTGTTCGAGGTGTAAATGCTGAGCATTCGGTGTGTTGTGATGTGAAATCGCGCTCAGATGATCCTGAACAGTCGCTTGTGCCACCGGTGCTGCACTTTTTGTCCAGTTGCATGCATCTTTGCTTGTTCCAACGCACGCCACAAGTTATCCACATAACATAAGTGCTTTTCATGCGAAAGCAAGTAGGAAGGTGGGAGATTTTTTTGTCCATACTCCCCCTCTTAACGCTTGGTGGTGTTTTTACTTCGCAACATGTTAGGTGACCATCCGAAGGAGAGGGTTGGCGCGCCATCCAAACGTGGTCGTGTATACGATATGACGAGATGTAATGATATATCCATAGCACTTACCCGTACAGGAACGGTAAAACGTATCCTAGTGCAAAGTAGATGGTTAGCACGCGGGACACCCATTGCGTCGTTTCCAGTTTGTTTGTCAAAACATGCTCTTTCAGTGCGACAAAACCAGTTTGCCTCTGTTGCTGCTGCGACTGTTGATCTCGCTGTTGATCACTCATCCTGCAATGTGGGTTAAGGGAAAAACGAATATTTACTTAGCGAGTGTCTTTAAGGTTTAGCACAGACACAAAAAAATTAAATAAAACGTCCATGAAATACACATTAGGGCAGGCTAAGCTATCTAGACGGTACGAACAAAACTCGCCGCTGATAAGCGGTTCGCTTGTTCGCTATTGAAGGTGTCCAATTTTGTGTTTTATCACTATTATCAGCACGTTATACCGATCACTATTGGGGCGACCGTTTCGAAGCAACGGCGCCTTTTCGGTTTACTATCATCGCACGCATCCATTCACATGATGTAATGTAACCAACAACAACAAAGGTGGATGGAATTTAATCAAGGTAAACCTCAATTTTCCGAGATTTATCTACAGCAACGAGAGAAAAAAAAAGGTTTGCGATAACAATCAATTCCTACGACACACCACATTTTCTACCACGATGTGAAATGAGTTGGAAAAGAAATTTAATAATTACACCCATTTTACTTTGCCTAAACCTGGCGAAAACTAATTCCTAAAATGCAGAAAACGAAATGAAAAGCAGAGAAAAAAAAGAAAGTTGCCGTTACACTGTTGCAATTGAATGAGCATGCGGTGTGTTTGTTGCAAACGCTAAGCACAGCAAGCCATTGAAACAAAGGCTTCCTACTATTACGCTGATCGCGATCGCCATGAAACATGAAATCGTGTTTATTCCATCGCCTGCTAGTATGCGATTAGAGATAAAATGATAGATAAACTGATAAACTAATGGGCGGTCCCTCTGACTGTGCCCTACTCAATAGAACGAGAACTAGAGGCTCAGTAACGCAGCGACGACGAACGGGTTTCAACCGTCATGATAATTATTGGACGTGTATCGCCGCTACACCTTTCCCGAATTGTAATGTTCTCGCACAACACTTGATATACGCAGCACGATAGTGTTGCTAAAAATAAAACATATCTCACAACGGAAAGAAAGTCGGAAAGAATTCATATCGAATCTCGTCCCCGAAACGACAGAGCGCGTACCGTTGGCTTTGCAAAGATTTGAATATTTTATATGTGTATAAAAAGCTAATGACTGGTCTGAACACACATGCATACATCATTGACCGCCTCCCGTGCATAAACACTGTCGCGTATTTCGAAAGTTTTGTTTGCGACTCGCAGCACCAGCCACGGTACCCAGGTACGAGAAGGTGGCAGCGAACTGCAATTAAGATGCGCCTTGTGAACAGCAATGTTCGTTCATCAAGATGTTAGGAAATGTGTTAATAGGGAATCCACTTCAACGGGGCAGCTTGTCCCCGTGCCCTCTTTCCATCTCGTTCGTTTACCCTTTTACTACACACGATTTCACCTGTGTGAACGCACACCCTCGGCAATCAATCGATTCGCAAAGCCAGTAATTGCTGTATCAGCACAACACTCCACTCACGATAGCGATTACCCTGCGTACGTCGTACGAACATTACCTTCACTGTAGAATCGTTCCAAAAGAAATGCAACAAATGGATCACGCTTGCTTCGGGTCAGGTTCCTTGCTAAATAAAAATTAGACTGAATTATCAAAATGAGATCCAATCAAATTCCACGCACTTTCGTTTCGCTTTAGCTGTGTTTGACGTTTGAGCGAATAGTAAGCAGCATACTGTCATCGCACAATGAACAAGCACAGGGTTGCATCAAATTCATTTTCTGCATGTCATCATTGCTTTTTTTCGTTATTTATTTTTCAAAAACCACAGCGAAGACATCCATCTTATTTTTGCTGTAATCCTGAACAGAAAATAATCTTGGCAAAAGGTACCGGTACTCGAAAACAAAGCAAAACTCGCATGAAATGAACTGTCCGTTCGTAGAAAACTATTGTCAAATCGTTCTACATTGTGCAGCCTGCCAGCTGTTTCGCACATTGCGGGTTGCGTTTATTTTTAATTATGTATGTTTACAATTGTTTGCACACAACATGGCTCTTCTGAATCCAGAATCGTCTTCTGTTCCTGACGAAGAAATAAGCGATGATGAAGCGTGCGTTTTACCAGCGGATACAATGCTGATATTGCAACAGTTTTTACAAGAGAAAGCGTTGAAAGAACGATCTGAAAAAGACGGAACTGAACCAGCAGGATGCTTTGAAGAGAATTGGGTATGGTAAATATTCGTATATTGAATGTATCCACGACTCTCACTCGACTATCACGTACTCTTCTTACAGCAATTAAGCCAATTTTGGTACAACGAGGAAACGAAACAGAAGCTTGCACTCATCGTAAGAAAATTACAAGAACATAACACTTCAGACGCGTTTCGAGTAGCGCTGTTGTCGGCACCATCGGCATTTCAGCACGTGGTCAACGAAAATAAACATGGTAGGCTACTGATGTGTGCAAAACGGACGGAACAATTGTCTAACACGTTTCATTCTAGCAATGCTATTTGAGTTTGATGAACGGTTCGCCTCGTATGGAGATAATTTTCAACAGTACGACTACAACAAGGCTTTCGATCCGGAGTATATGGATGCGTTTGCCGATCAGTTCGATTTGATTATCGCTGATCCTCCATTCTTGTCAGAGGAATGTATCGAAAAGATAGGCGCAATCGTGAAAAAAATCACGAAAGAAAATGCAAAAATAATTCTCTGCTCTGGAGCCGTAGTGCAAGAATGGGCCAAGGAACATCTTGGGGTTAGTATGTGCCAGTTCCGACCAGAGCATGAACGCAATCTTGGCAATGAGTTCTGTTCGTACGCGAATTTTGATTTAGATGGTATTGTGAATAAAGGATGTTGATTGGATTATTAATTTATTGTTCGTTGAGGTTAAATTTTAACGCGGTATGATTATTCCGCTGGCTTCCCATTCGTGTCGGTCGTCTCCGCCTTCTTCTGTTGCACCAGCTCGCGGAGGCTTTCTTCCTGCTCCTTGAGATTTTTAATCAAGAAGTCTTTGTTCTTCTCGCACTGCGCTATCATTTCTTCGTATGAAGCTTGGGTCGTTTTTAGCTGTTCGGTCAACGTCGGGACATCGTTCAGCACGTACATACGACCAAC
>CM032177.1:8484783-8618401 GCA_018908115.1 Anopheles rivulorum
GATGCGTACACTCTGGTAGCCGGATCTAGGTTGGAGATGTGTCGATTCGTTACTTCGATGCGCTGCTTCGAAAGCTTCAAACTATCCGTTTTCATATGAAGCAGGCGAATCTTCTTTGTAGATTCGATCTTATTCACCTGCATTTCGGTAAATGCCTAAAAATGGATGTAGGAGCCGACAAACTGATCGATTCAGAAACATACTTATTAACATTATGGGCCAACTTTCGGCATACCTTTTTTAGTTCCGGATCCATCTTCACAGTTTACAGATTGCAAGAAACGCTTTCTAGTTGTGTTTAGAACACTATTTACCGCTTTTTCGTACTTTGTTTTCGCATGTGCACGTACGGGCAAATTAGGGAGTTTTGGAATCAATTTTATTGACAATGAAAATAAACTGTCACTTTTGACGTTCCTGCTTGACGTCTGCACTGAGGGATGCTCACGGTCGTCATGAATGGCTTTTGATTGAGCAAATTCGTATCATCCTGCCAAAGTTATCCGTTATGTATGTATGCTCACTGCGGCTAAATCTTTTCTAGATTTTAATAATTGATAGAATTAATAAAAAATTGCCAACGAAACTTCATCATTGACCAAACCAAAGTATGCAGCGCTCTTTAGTATACGATAGAACAGATTCTAGAATTTCGTAGTTGCAGTAACAATACGGAGATTAGTACATTTCAAGCACAGCTTTACTGTGATAAAATATCTAATGAGCAGTTGAACGAATGGCTAAATACTTTCCAAGCTAAAAGTCACGGCTTTAGCCCATACGCTCAATATTCATACGACTGATACGCACTAATTATTTCTTAATACGCCCAAAAATATGGTTTATTTAAAAGGTAGACATGTATATGTAAGTAGTATTTATATGTAAAATGATTCAACTGATGTACCGATACTTCGTGATGTCAATTCTAGCTAGTTGTGCTGTGTAAAAAATGTAAAATATGTAAAAGTGTAAAATTTGTAAACATTACATCGATTTAAAATGCAGGCACAATCGGTATTGATGGCATATACAATCGGGTATTGTAAAAACGATGCCTAATACTATCGGATCAAAATGGAGCAACAATTTTGCGTGCTGTACTTGAGTCTGGATTAAATTCGCATATTTTTGCTGGCACGCGCTCGTCTTGCGTTGATCACCACCGTCCAAATCCACAGCCCGACACAAACCCATGAACAAACTAAACCTATGATCAGGGCAGCCGCCGTGTTAATTCTTCCTTCGCGGCGCCTATCGAATGCAACGTCTTGATGCAAATAGTCCATAAAATCAAACACCGAAGAACACGAAATGCGGCTCTGAATGATTGGCACCAAGCTACCGTTGGCCTGCATGTACTTGATTAGTTCGTTGCGTTGCTGCTTGCAGGTGTTTAAGAATCCATCCAAATACATGGCGGCGTGTACGAGCGTTAGAACGGCCATCAAACTTCCAATTACGCTGGCCGGTATCCAGTAGTATGGATTTATATCGTCTTCTTCCACATCGCTCTTCGTGGTCATTACGATTAAGTCACCGGATCTGCAAGGAATACGGTCAAGGAAAGCAACGGATATAAGAATCTTTAATTTACCTTCGTGTCCCTATATGCTCTACGTATGGGGTAGTACACTCGATTGAATGTCCTGAGCGAGGCGTACATGTTTACTTTTCGGTCCTAATAGTAAGCCGATATCACAATAATAACAATTTTCTACCCTGGAGTATTGACTTACCTTTGCCTAACAGTAGCTGTCTCCGGATAGCGTCGTCGTCGTCCAAAGCACACCCGGAAGACGTGAAAGATTCCAAAGATAAAGCAGAATATGATGGGTAATACTAGTCCGTAGGCCGCCCAGTGACAGTATGCCACATGTCCCCCGGTGAAGTGTGTAGGTGTTGACCGGCCATGTAAAATGCATCCGCAGTTCGTTTCAACACAAGTGTCCAAAACATAACGCCAGTGCTGCCATGCTACGGTTGTTGATATGCAGCACACAAAAGATAAGGTTGCGATAATCGGATACAGATACGCAAGTTGTTTTTCGCTTCGATACTGATTCATGCTTAACGCGGTCTACAAAAAGAACAAGAACATCGCGAAGAAAAACCTTATTAATCATATGATACCGACTTAATCCACAGGTTGCAAAACTGGGCGTGGGGACCATATGAACTGGTTCGAAAGCTTTCCATCTGGCCACTTTCCACTTTCTGCGTGGCTAGCTCATTACCAGAGCATCGTGGACAAGTGGACGCACTTGCTGCATAGCACTACACGGTAATGGCTCTGTTAAACAGAGTGCACTGTACTTACACGGTTGTTTATCAATTTTCCAATTAGATTTTATAAATAAACTGGGAAACTGCAAATAAAAACACAATGGAATGTAAACAGCTAGCCAAGCGTTTGACGTTTACAAGCGTCGCTTAGCAAGTGGTTACACCCATCGTCAGAATCGCACTGTCAAACAAGTTTTTATGCGCGTTTTTCAAGCGATGCATTTGAACAGCGTGCGAAGAATTAGCAAAATTTGGGGAACGATTTCATCACAAATGTTAAGAACATAAATCATAATTGCATTTCTATCGTGAACAGAAATTTGAGAACTTCGTTAAACACACAAGTTGCTTTAGTGTGTCACTCTTTCTAATGAAAATACGATGATTTTGCTTTTAAATCATCTTGGTGTTCAAGTTTTTTGAAATTATTAAATTGTGGCCTGTAAAATAGTTTCTTATGGTATGATGATATAAACAAAACAACAATCCATCGTGGATTCCATTTGAATTAAAACAAATCAAGAGGATTAGTCTTCTTGTAGCTCCAATAGTCCAATTGGACCCAAAAGCAGTTTATGAGTTTATTAACTGGTTATGTTTTCGCTTTATACAGCGATACTGGAGTTACGCGATGTCGCAACATTTCGAGATTGGTCTACTACCCAATTGAGCCTATAGTAAGCACAGCTAGTTGAATGCTCATAGTTAAACCACACTTTCTCACAAATGTTTCCAACATTTGACTGCACAATCAACTGCACCATTTCCAGCACAGTTGTCACATTTAGGATCTTTTAAAAATTAACAGTAGATTCTATAGCTGGTCTGTTGGTTTCATTACAAGTATTGTGACTTAAGGTCGCTCAGCTTTTTCGACCCACCACCAGCCATACACCAAAGCACATACAAGGATGATAGGGCCAATCCAATTCCTCCACCGATTGCACATTTCCGTAGTCCGGCTGTGGATTTGTACAGTAAACCGGTGGCACCACCAGCTGCGATTGTGTTGATTTCATCGTCTTCACCCCGAGCGTATTGCAGCACGACACCAAAGGCCGAGTACATTACCGCTATCGTGCCAAACGTGTTAGCCGTCGCAGCACCTTGCTTCATAACGTGATTTAACAATCTGTAATGTACAAAGGTATTCATTTTTGGAACCCGATCCTCCAGCACATTCAGAATTCTTACTGTGTTCGGCGTAATTTTCCAGTCTGATTAGCTAGCCGGGTTGCATTGATACCGTTGTACAGACCTCCTGCACCACCAATACAGGCGCCTATCATCGCCGATGAACCAATTTGTGAGAAAGCGAGCTCGAATCTGCCCCGCTGTTTGGACGCTCCTTCGGGAAAAATAAATTCCGGTTGTGCTTGGAGGTATCGGGCATCGTAGTTCAGATACGGCGACAAAGGTTGCAGCTGAGGACTTGCAGCGATTCCTGATGACAGAAAGGAACACACACATCGTGGTGCAAAACCATGTTGCGTAATTTACTGATCAAAACTAAGGTTGCAAATAATTACCTGAAGATGGTGGCGATCCAAAGGAAAGGGGTTTGTTCAAATAATCGTCGCTCATAGCGTTTTGTGTAGTGAGCTGGTTTGGTAAATACGAATACACGAAAAGTACAATCGAACAAACGTGCGAGCCGCTGAAAAAACTATTGTTTTGATATTTCTTCCTTTTGACGTATGTGACAAATAGGATGCGCACGCGGTCATTACAATTGACAGTTTATACATTTTCTGAAAGCTCTTACAGCGACCTTCACACCAACTCTTGCTGGTTGAAGCTTTCGGAAATGTGTTTTATGTGAAAAGAACGACATATACAGACAAGTCGTTGTTGTTAATTTAAAACAACTAAAGTTACATTAAGTGATACAAAACAAAAGTAATACGCAACAATTGAAATTCAAGTAGATCTTACAGCAACTATCAGGCTGTACAGCTGTATTTCGGATTATTTAAAATATTATCAAAACAAGGGTTTGAACGATTTCTCCATCCGCATGCGAATTTATCTTGGTTGAGGTGATCCGATCTTCTCAATGATTTGTTAATTCAACTCAAAAATGTACTTTATGTTTGCATTTTGTTTTATTTTCTTGTCTGTTTTTTAAGCTTATCTTTTCAATGTTTTCTTTAAATACCGATATTTCTTATATGATTAGATTATTTAAACCTACATCTCCTGCATCGGACGTCACCTTTTACTTCTTGTATTCGATTCACTCGCTTTGCTCCACTGAGTGTACCAACGTAATGGCCATGGCACAGAAGTGCAATGTGTTTTTTCTTCTTCTTTTTTATGATCTTTTAAATTCTTTATCGTATGTATGCTTGGCTGTGAAAACCCTTCACACTTTACTTTAACTCTGACGTAATGAGAAATGAATATGTTCGGTTTCGTTTGTTTGTCCACCTTTGTTTGCCTGTGCATTTCCCATCTTCACGAGGAAGTATGTTTTTCCATGCTTTGTTTCTAGTTTTCGATTTTTTTACACGTAAGTTGTAACCATACTAATCGTATCAATTTCTGTATTTCTCCGTTAGAACATTGCCTATTTTGATCATTTCAATATTCTTCCACTAAATCCATTTTCCATTTACCAGTGCCAGTGGCAACAGTGTTGGGCGCGTGAGTGAGTGTTTCGGTAGGTAGAAGTGTTCAGTGGACGCTTACTAAGTGGTAATTTTTTTTTACATTATTTACAACGAGCCTTTATGTTGGTCTTCTTTTGCTATTTGCTATTACTTGCGCACTAGTTTCTGCCAACGTTGTAACCAATGTATAAATCTATCTGTAACATTAGCCCTCTTGCATTACGTCCAAATTTCCCCTTTTCCATTCCATTCTTATCGCAAAGTTAAGTTAAAAAAAGAGAACATGCCAACCAAAAGGCAAAACCGAAACCAAAACCTTCCTGTGTAGCTTGGCGAACACTTTGGCTCGATTTTGTTGCTTTTTAATCATTGTTTTGTCTAAGGAAATTTACATGAACGATCCTGCGTCAAGAAGCTGCGCAAAGAAAGGAACGATCCAAAAAGCTTACTGGTACACTTTAAAATATCATTCTCTGGTGCGTTTCAGTTTGAAGGACATTGTTGTTGCTTCAATAAAAGCGGTGTGCCGTATATTGCCATCCGGTTGTCTTCACGCCGCTGTATAACGGTTGCGAGACCGAGTGTGTATGAGCAAAATTCTTATGGGCTGCCCTGCATGCTGTCGTCACTTTCGAGATAGGTTACGTACGAATCCGTACTGTCCGGATGGTGATGCCCGCTGAGATCCATATGTGACCCTATGGGAGGGACCTGTCCAACCTGGCCCGGCATCGGTGGCATTCCACCAGGGCCGCCACCAGGACCACCGCCAGCTCCACCACCATTGCCGACGTCGTATCCATGCATCTGCAAAATGGAAGAAATGAAGAAACAAAATCACACATTACAATATTATTCAGGACTGGAAGTACTACCGTCAACTTAAATAATAAATCTAAACTAGCTTTAAGCTCGAAAGCAAGCAAAATTGCAACATACAGAAACAAATGATGACCATCCGTTGCAAAAGCCTAAGCTAAGCTTAATAAACGGACCGAGAGAAAACCAAGAACGTGGCATCGAACCTGGAACCAATGCAAACGCACATTATTCAGCGCATATTTCATGGATTGTTATAGCGGACGCTACAAATACGATCGAGTCGTTTTGCGTGTTTCTTGATTGGCTTGGCACTCGATTGCTGCAACGTCGGGCATTCCTTTTGCCATCGTCTTTCGGCTTAATCAACGGATTAGTGGCGGCAGAACAGGCAGAAGACAGTTTTTTTTTGTGCCTTATACATTCCGTTCTCTATCTGCTCTTTGTTCGTCGCATTCAACTGACAAAACTTCCATTTTGTATGTTCACCGTCTTCCATGATCGTCTGATTGTGCCGCGACGTCGGGCTGTGTTGTTCATTTACTCGTTCAACTCGTACAGCAACTTTGCAAACTTTGCATCCTCATACATGATGGTTTTCAATAGTCAACAATGTAACAAGTTACTTGTATGTGTTCCCATTTAATTTTATTACAACTGTCCGGAGCAGTGTAAGTGGACGAAAGCCCATAATTACATCATCAGTATGGAACAAGGACAACAAAAAGAAACATATTTTCCTGACTTAAAGTCTATTTACTTTTAGTTTGTTGGGACACAATACTAATATCATTGCACAAACAACGTACCTGATTGACTAAATGCTGGAAAGCAGGTGTGTGGGTATTGATCGATCCGTTACTATCGAGATCGGAATGGAGGGCGAAATCTGACAGCGCCTTCCACGGTGGTTGATAAGCGGTCACTTCGAGGCCATGAAGATTAAGCGGCGAGTCATGCCTCACAGGCGAGCTGGCCACCATCGGTATACCCTGCATCCCATAGCCCAGCTTTCGTCCTTCCTGTAGAACAACGGAATAGAAGTGAAGAACATTTGGCTTTAAACGATCGATCCTTTGTGATGGTTTTGCTGCTACTCCTGCTGCTAGAGAGCTGTATCGTCCCTGTTCAAGCTTACCTTTTCTTGTTGCATTTGCAGCTTCATTTGGATCGTTTTTTTCTTATCCTTGCAGCGTTTGTTCTGGAACCAAACCCGTATGACCCGCGGTGACAGACCGGTCATCTCAACTAGCTGCTCCTTCATCAGTGCGTCGGGTCGCGGATTGGCATTGTAGCACGTACTGCACGCAGAGAAAGGAAGAGAGAGAAAAAGAAAGAGAACATAAGAGAGATGAATGAAGAAAGTGGACATGCATACGTTAGAGCATATTATTGGCCGTGTATAGCAGCTCGCTATTGATGCGTCTCACATTGCACATGCAGTGCATTATGTGTTTTGGGTCGCGTGAAGCGCTGTGCAAACACTGTCTGCAACCACCGTTTTGAGATTGCACGGCCACAGACGCGTGCTTCACTGACGCACAAGTTGCCGTTCCGGCGGCTGCAACTGCATTATGGTAATAATTTGCACAATTTGTATTTCGCTTGCCAGTCAATATTAATGATGGGCGCCACCGTCCACCGGTGGTGATCAGGCTTGCATATGTATGCACTTCTAATTAGAGGATAATTCACAGGCCGGCTGGAAGTTCGGTAGGTCACCGGCATCCACCAGCACGTCGGCGGTAACTTGGAAGTGTCTCAAGTGACTCTGGAGACGTGGTGGCGCTTCAGCCGTCTGACGATGGATCATTATTTTTTTTGCCTTTGCCCGGCGGTACTTGCATACGAACTTCGTAGTGCATCTTCTTTGGTGCAACGATAAAAAAATAGCAAATTAAAAACAAACCCATCGCACTTGTGTGAAATTACTGTTTGTGTTTACCACACAAAAGTACAAATCATCCGATCATTCGACAACAGAATACGTTACAAACCAAATGGCTCTCTTCTTTCCAGTAATTAGTTAATATATTTACCATACTATATCTGAACAATGTTTAAAGTTTTAGAAGCAAATATACAAAAACAGATGTTAAAGAAAAGCTATTGGTAACCAATGGTAGTTTAAGTTGGCAAACAAAATGTAGACCTGAACCCGAACTAATTCCGTGTGATAATAAAGTCAATTACAGCGGAGAATAATTTTGTATGTCTTGTATTTGTAATTCACTTTTAGTTCTTTTTTTAGTCCAACATTTCAACTACTTTATACATAGAAAGTTTATTTAATCGTTTTTCACCTGTGCCAATAGTAGTCAAAACATAGTTTTCCAAACATTTATATCTTTGGGACGATACAACATCCTGATTAAAATTGGGTCATTTCTGATGCAAAAATTAAGATGAAATTAATTTATTGTACAACCAGATGAACTCCGTTCATATGTAACATCCACAACTTACTGTATTGAATGAAAAATTGATTTAAATCCATAATTTGTGTTCGCCAGTTTGCTTGTTGCTTAATTTAAGCTCTGCGAGCAAGTATATGATGATAATAGGTATTGTATCACATCAAAAGACCTGTATGGAAACATTTTATCATACTAGAATCTCAATCCAGAACCATCAAGGATTACTTTATAAAGGTTTAGAAAAAGGATTTCAATTCTAATAGTTTATCAAGCAACATCAGCCGGTTTACATTTTACCAATTATGTGCAGTTTTTATTACGGTACTGTCTTCATAACTATAACTTTGTTATAAACTTTTCTTTTTTAAATATTTTGTCAAGCTGATTCTAGCGATACACCACCACTAACAAGCGATCCGATGGCATCCGATCAAATAAATAATAATTAAAAACTGAGAAACGATATGCCCGATATTCATTATGAGTTGTTGCCTAAACAGTCATAGATTCAGAAGAAAGTTGTAGGAACTCAGTATGTGGCTGCTTTGCAACGAAAGTTCCATACCAGTACGATATGTGTGCTGTGCAGATCGCAATGTAACCATTTCCCCTGCTGTAATGATCACGGTACGATCGGTATCATTATCAGCACGTTTATCATCATTGTGTACGAAAGCATTTCGTATCGCATTTCATCGTAAAGAGCATAATTGCCGCTATTACAATCATACGCAGTTTACGACGAATGGTGAGCAGGATCGGCTAATCCTTTCCATCGTATCGTATCGATTCGATAAATGATTGGCGCGGTTGTGGCAATGGAAATCATTATTTACTACTGCTGCTTCTGCTGCTGCTGCTGCTGCTGATGTGATAGATGTGATACTTACCGAAGCGTGTGTAGCTGTTTCTCGTTTAACACCGTCCGCACACGTGTCGGTTTACCGTCCGATGGTCCGGTGGGTCCTTTGCCGCGCAAACTTTTGTGCGATCCCGATTCACTGCCCGAATCTGGTTTTGTAGGGAAAATAATAAGAAACGAAAAAAATGGTTATCATAAACCACACAAATTTAACGATCCCTTCCAACCCCTGAGTTCGATCAGTAAAAGCGATCAATTTATAGTAATGCCTAACTCTTTCTATCGCACTTTTCGTTCGTGTTTTGCTTGCCGTCGATCAAACATTGTAAAATGGGAGGGAAAACAAAACCTTCACCTTCCCATCGAAAGGAAATGAATCCGCAATGATTGAATTCATGTCAAAAACTTCGTTTCACATGAACTACATTTGCGCGCTGGTTCGGCGAAGATTGCTTGCATTCGTCGCACTCCCTGCTCCTGTCCCGGTATGTGTGCCTCTGTGTGTGTTTGTGTGTGTTTCTGTGTGTATATCTCCAAACATCAAACTGCGAGCCAGCCGCGATTACATCTATTATTATTATTTCTCGTGTTTTATTGATTTGCCGCCACCGCACCACCCAAAGTCCGGTATTGAATTGTACGCTCGGGCGTACAATTGGGGTCCACGATACAAAGGAGGTGTACAACGCCGCCCCCGGTGAAGTGAGTCAATTATTTCGTGTAAGACAGAGCGTGTTTGCGCTGTGTGGAAGGTCTGGTACTGGGAAAAGGCCATGGCCACGTAGCTCTGTAGCCGACGTAGCAGAGGTGAAGGTGTAGGGTTAAACAAGATACACGGTGCAACAACAGCCACAAAGGAAGCAGAAAGCAACAACAGCAAATATATATATTTATATATTTTTCTACAACCACAACTGGACGGTACAGAGACCGCACCGATGGGCGATAGTGAGTAGTGAAGCCAAAAACGGCCACCAAAGGAAAAGGCACGCACAAACACTGCACCGCCAAATTCGGCAGAATCGTAGAGATCCACGATCAGTACCGATAATTATCAATACACGTCTAATTACGGGCGGGAAAATCGTTACCGAAATCGGAAACTCGAGCCAAATGCCTGCCTCCACCCAGTCCCCCCTCCACTCATCTGCCCCTCACATAACCCCCTCCTCGGACACCTTGTTTGGGAATAAAGGCAGGAAAAGACAGCCCGGCCCCGGCCAGGGCAACGGGGGAACGCATTTTCTCTGCAACATTTTCAACGATATTAAGTACTACGGTGCGCGATCGCGATTGCAATTATCGGTACGGCGATACCCATGAGCAACCACCGGCATGCTACAAACGCGCCAGCGAACAACAAAGGCCGAAGGCCTCCGTGGGACACACGTACACAAGCAAGACGCGATGATGTCGAAATCGTATGTGTGGGGGGTGGGCTTGTTGGGGGTGGGCTTGTTGGGGGTGAACATGTTGGGCGAAAATTGGAACATTTGTACTGTATGTAGCACTGCTTTATGCTTCGGCTTTATGTTTTATGTTTTGCTTTGCTGCTCTGCTTTTACTCCTCTTCCACGCTGGTTCGCACCCTGTGTCGTTTCTTTCGTTTTTTTTTAAATTGTAATATCGAATGACGATCGAAAAGGTTACAACAAGTTACAAGACAGAAAATTATATATTCTTCAATGTTTACTTTTTACCTTCATAGACTTATGTCTTGCGGGTCCTACTGTGGCGAAATGTTTCGCAATTCATAGTCTCTCACACACACACACACATGATTACAAACGAAGTAAAAGCAAAAAAAAGAAAGAAAGAAAAATAGAACGTAAAAAAATATACATTCTGGCAGATAAAGCTAGAAGGCAACAACAACAACAAAAAATGGGGCCCACACCCGTTTGAAGTTGTGCCGCTGGTCGCCGTATCGTCAGACGGCACAAAACCCCGAAAGGAGATTCCGATCGGGCATTCCGCTTGTCACCCCTTTTTCGCATGTTCGGCCGATGCCGGAACAACCGTCGTACAACAGACCACGGCCCGCGTGACAAGTTCGGTCGATGTAGACCGTGTGTCTGGAGTATTTACACAACCGGAACATAAGTGGGTACAAGCTGATCGAGAATCAAAGCAACCGGAGACGGCAGCAAACGGAGAAGAGCAAAATACAAATACCGAAACCGGACATTTTGCGGTGTACCGTGTGGGAGTGTGGGTGTGTACCGGCCGAGGTGGGCCGAGGAGGAGTACGGTACGATGGCGACTCATCATCATCATCATCATCAACCAACCAACCAACCAACCAACCAACATTATCATCCTTGGTTGAAGAAAGGGCACCCCAAACACGCCCTCGAGTGGATCGTTACTGGATCGTCGTGGTCGTCGTCAACCCGGACGTAAGTTGCCATATGGTGACCAGAGCGACACCAAGCAATCGATGGGAAGGAAACGGGATAGGGAAGGGAGCAAGGGAAGAGTTGGAAGGCGAGCAGCAGGGAAGACAATATTTGTCCATGAAGCACTTGACCATAAGCATAAAGCGATGCCGATCATTGTTACCGTTTGAGTTACCTTCAAAGCCGCCCAGGCTCGCCTATTGACTAGATGCCGCCCTGGGCCGTTGGCGCAGGTTGATATGTACCGTGTTTATTTGGGCATTTCTTTTTCCCCTTTTTTGCTGTTGCTATTTTGCCTATAGTTTTTATCATTGCCGCCACCTGTCGTCAATGTGACTGAATTCGGCGTGAATAAAGCGTGCGCTGGTTGTTTGTCTGGTTGACGGTAATGATAAGAACTGATTAGCTAGTCAATCGATGGATTGTGACGAACCGCGTGTGTAGGGAGATGACGATTTGTACGGAACCAGTTAATGAACGTTATTTGTTTCAGGTGTTTAGTATCGATTTTGCCAACAGTTCTAAAGCAACTAAATCACCCACCATGCACAGCCAAATGTGTGCGTCTATCAGTACTTCCCTCGAACTCTGCACCGTCTGTGTAAAATCAAACACATGTCACTTACCTGACATGGATCCCAGTTCACTCGAGTGGTTATTATTGCTTAAGCTATTATTGTTGTTGTTGGTACTGTTGATGTTGTTGTTGTTGTTGGCATTGCCGCTGATATTGTTGTTGGGCTCGACGCCCTGTATGAGGCCATTTTGGGACGTTTTCTCCAGATGATCGTGGTCTTCCTTGCAGTAAAGCGAACCACCATCACGGAGCGCAAACTCATCACCTACAGATAATAATGCAACACCGATTAAATGATGACCATGTCGATGGACGCCAGTGCAATAAAATGGCAGAAAAATCGCTCCATCCATCTGATGTATTTACCTGGTATTAGTTGCCGAGCGCAGGCCGAACATCGAAAGCATTCTATGTGGTAGATTTTCGTTTTGGCCCGCATCACGAAGTCGTTTTTGCTAAAAGAGCTACCGCACTTATCACATTTGGTACCGAATAATCTGTATCGGAAATGGGCGAAAAGAACGAAAGAATTCGCACGTTGAAAGAATATTGCCGTTTGTCGTACGTGCCGTGTGCAGCGTGATCGAAACTTACCTCACATAATCTCGCTTGCAATAGGTTTTGCCGTCACGCACGAAACAGGTACAGCTCTCGTCCAGAAATTGACGACATTCCTGGCACTTGAGGCAGGCTGCGTGCCACTCGAGGTCCGGCGCGACACGCAGGATGTACTGGTCATGAATCTGACCACCGCATCCAACGCACAGGGAAAGGCGTTCTTTTTCTGGAAAACACAAATATTGGAAAGAACAACAGAGAATTAGAGAAGGAAGGACCTTTTTTGTAAAGGAATAATATATCCGTTTTTAGTACTGTTGATGCTCGTCATTCATTTCATACTATCTGTCTTTTAACATACTGCCTTTTAACTACAAAAGTCCGCACTATTTTGTTACAAATATTTATTGAAATTTAATTTTGAAATACTTTGGTAATACGCTAAGGCAGAATTCATTCTTAGTAGTACTAATAACTCAAATAACCAGGAGAGATTGAATAGTTGTTGAGAAATTTAACTTAAATTTTAATTCACTTTAATTTAATCATTGAAGAATTTATTCTTACATCCAAAAAACAAGGACATTAAGCATAAATATTACTTTTTCTGACACGTCTTTATTTATGGTTTTTCGTAATTCATTTGTTGTAACGTTTTCTATACCTGCACAGTTTACATTTGAGCAATAGAAAGAAAATCTTTTGATTCATGTATATATTTAACACGATGCTTCAGTAACAAAATACAAAAATATGAATGAAAATCAACTTGTATCATTGTATTTTTGGAGTAGCTCAAAAGAAAAAAAAATGAAAATATTCTGTAGTATTAGAAGCACTGCCATTTAAAGTTACCTATCAATATGAATATTACATTTGTATCGCTGTTTTTTTTTGTTTAATGCAAAAATTTTGGTACAATTTCCTACATTAAAGCGAAAAAGGAAGCTTTACACAGCGCAAGTATATAAGACCGCTCACACACTACGGTTTTACTTTGTAGGCGGAGCTTGCGCGATACATGCCACGCACACAACGACCACACTTTTACCACACACGAGCTCACGCACACTGCTACAGTGTTTTATGTACAATCGCGCCGTACATAACAGCATTACACACATTGTGATTTTTAAACCGTTGTAATTTGTACAATTTTGGTCACAAACACTTTTTGAATTTTTGTTTCACGAAATTCGTCTTTATACATATTTAAACAACATCTTGAAGAAAATCTTTATGCAAATTTAAATATGATCCTTTGTTGTGTTTTGATGTATATATGATAGTTTCCTCATTGCTAACAGTAGTAATTATCACTTATTTGTTATTTTTTGGAGCACTCTGTCCATTCCATTCTGTTAAAAAAGTCTTCTTATGATTATTGAACTCTTTGAAATTGTTTTCTGCATGTCGTACAAACAAATACAACATCAAAACCCACTGGAACGTATCATATGCAAAACGTTTTATCAGCAGCCAGACATTGAAGGTCTGCAGCTCACCATTGTCAGACAAACTACAAAGGGGACACGCAATTGTAGCATGTTTCTATCCCATACTTCCATACCTCACGGATAAAACATGCTAATTTCTGTCAGGCGATGCGAGTGCACGAAACCTCCTCCCGAATGGTTTATGCTTCCTGATGACGGACTCCAAACCGATACATGGGCCGGGCACGATAGCGAGATTTCATGTGAATCACGGGAAAGTATGCGACCACTGCTAATAATCGACGAAAGTGTTCTCATCGGTGCCGTTTCTTTGCTACGCGCTACAGCTAAAACACAGGGCTGAGGGTGTACGATTTCATGGGAAGAGGTTTACCATCGTTCGACGTACATACATTTCCAAATTTTCCGAGGTTCGAACGATAACCCCCACCGTTTGGTCGTTTTTCCCTTTTATCTTTATGGCGAAAAACACTTAAGCTAGCAAGGACCAACCAAGGGGCCTGCGCTCAAAACTCAAACTCGCCCCGTCAGCGCTTCTCCCTTTGCCAACTACCACCCAATCCAGTACGCTCAGCTTCGTTCCGCTGGGAGATTGTTTTCCCCCAAAACCACCGAAGTATGCTTCTGGTCTACTGACAGGGAAGCAAATCTTGCCATCAGTCTCCGATCCACTGGTATCCATTTATTGCTGCGGTTTTTTTTTCAAGTGGAAAGAGAAGATTTTCCCTTCGAAACCGTGGCAAACCATTTTCCGTTCGCCTGTCCATCAACTTTAGGCGCCTACTTATACTCCGCAGCGACAGAATCCGAGAGCACTCGGAAGCGGCTTTGCTTGGGGTAGCTGAGGCATGCATTTTTAGCAATTATTTTTCTATTTTTTATATTTGCAAAACTAAAGGGGGTCTATAGTAAATTTACTGGTTCACTCCATTCACGAATCGATGTTTTGTTATTTCAACGAAAAATGTACAATCTAAAACATATTATAATTGTACATCGCAGACATATATTCAATATAACATTTAATATTTAAAACAAATTAATATAAAATTTGTTCCCATTGTTCGATCGATTCGATTAATAAAATTCTTTGCATAAAAACTGTTTCAACAAATGGCAAACAAAACAGCACGGCAGACAAAAGAGCCGCTAAAATTCTTGATAAATCCTTTTTACACACATTCGAGAAAAAAAACTATACTCCCGAAAAAGGATGTAGAGTCTCTTCGGGAAAAAAACGTCGTTCCTTCGAGTTTTATGATAAGATAAATGAACATCACGATCGTTTAGGATACCAGCGTTGAACCAGAGCCAAGCAGTGGTCAAACATTAGTAAAGCTGTTGCGTCAGTTTAAAGTAAGGAACATTGACTGTGGCAAACAAGTCAAACAAAAAAAAACAAAGCCGGCAAAAGAGTGTGTGCGCGTTGGCTCTTTTTTGCCGGCAAAGTTATGCATAAAAGCAGCAAAAAGTTGCTCGATAAAAACAAATCAACTCCACTCACAGTATTTCAAAATTAACACATAACGTAACACACAAAGCACAAAGCTGTAGCAAAGCGGCGATGGTGTAAGTTTCAACACTCCTTGCCAGATGGTATGTAAAGAAAAAATTGTACTTTAGTAACTGACGGCACACTTGGTAACTTGATCAAACAGAAACGAGTAAAAATTAAACACCTGCTGCAAAATGACAAACGTTTTAATTACATCGTGGCACACGGTCTACATTAACAACTTAATACGTTCAAATTATTCGTTCAATTAGTGACAGCATTAAACTGACACTACACACACATACACACATGCAGAGACAAAAAAAAAGATGCACAATCAACACGTACAGTATCAGATGGGCGATGAATGAATGTGTTTAAATGTTTTGGCAAGACATTTTATTTTGCTCTCTCTCTTTCTCTCTCTCTCTCTCTCTCTCTCTCTCTCTCTCTCTTATGTAAATTGCTATAAATCATTTACCCGACATGAGAAGATTTGCATTTCATGGAGTTTTATATTTGTTCATTAGCTTCAAATAGTTTTATTTTTGTTTTTATTTGTTTGGTTTCAATCACACTTACTTACTACGCAATTACTGCGCATCCTATCAAACTTGGCAGATAAATGGGCGCTGTTTTTTAGTTCAGAGGATGGAACTGTTTGATTTTCTCCATATTTTGTTGAACCTATAAACCGCTTTATGCTTCGGAAAAAAAGTTACACTTTCGCATGATCTGCCATGTCACTTTGGCGAAATAAATTATTCAATCAAACAAAGTCCAACAACTGGTCCGGCGAACGAACGAAGGAACTCCGCCCGTAAATAGCATGAGCGAAACAGGATTCACAGGCACAGCACAATCTTCAATTCTCGCTACCGAACTGGCCGGGTCGTGCAGAGTGCTGACAGGCCAGCCAGGAGTCATACGGGAAGCATCAACCGGCAAGCGGCCATCTTCATACCGGTTTTCTGCATCAACTACATTGACCAAAACGTACCGTCCCAAAAAGCGTTTGGGATGACTTCAAACGCGTACCGACAGTGTGAGCCGCGTAGCACCATGCGGGGCTCGTAGCATAAAACACGTCCACCAAAAATAACCATTTTGCATATCCCATTCTTCAATTGGCTCTTTAGCTTGTGGGGCGTGTGCGTTTGTGAAGCGTAGCAAATATTTTAACGTTTTTTTGTTGTTCGCCTCTTTGAGGTTTCCGTTTTCAAATGTAATTTTCGCTCCCAAGCCACAAGCGATAACGACTGTTGGTCAAATTGTTTGAATTTTAAAGTGAAAGTATAATTTGCGAAATATTGTTTGAACTAAAAAAATGATTACATGGAACATATTCAAGGGAAATGATTATAAACTTCAGCAACAACAAGAAGAAAGATACAAATTAGTACAATCGCGATGTTTCTCCCACATCATATCATGAGCGTTTACAAAATGAGACAGCCCAACAACAGCTGATAAAAATACACAAAAAAAGTAGCTTTTTTTCTTTCTTTCCCATTCCATCTTCTTGCTGGTTTAATTCGCGCCTAATCGGACATTTGCCGCACGCGCCCGATTTTCATGGGTAGAAAAGTTTTATGGTGATTAATTTTATATTCCCTCCTCCGCGGCGTTCGATACTCGCTGAAGGTTGCGAACAAAAGCAAAAATGTCAAAGTGACAAAAGTCTTCGCGATCGGTAGTATCAAACAAAAAAAAAAGAAATAAAACTAACCCCAAAGATCAGTAAGCGAATTGTACAAGAAGGAAATTAAATGTGATGCACAAATTTCGCACAACGTAAACAAACAAACCATAGATCGATGGCAATAAAGTACAAAAGAAAAGGGGAAAAAACCGGATGGTAGGCGGAACGTGGGCCAACAGCACTAGACCCACAAGTCGTCTAGTTTGTGCTAGGACGAGTAAATATCTTAAGCCCGAAAAGGCTGCTCTGTGTTGCACCACGGAAATGCTTTTGCTATCGGTTACCATGAGGGAAGCGAGATAAACAGAAGAGAGCAATCCACGGACGGAAAGATAAACTCCAAAACAGGTATCTTGTTAGGTTAATTTGAGAATGTTTTGTTACTTTTCGTTGGTGCTGTTAGTTTGCCGTATTGTTTTATTGTTTTTAATTTCGCCGTGCTTTTGGCCGTGCTGTGCCACCCAAAAACTGCTTGGTCGCCCGTGGTACCGTACCTTGATCCTTGATGAATCGTTTGCATCGTCCGTTCGAAAGGTCTCGTCGATCTTTTTGTTCTGCCGTAGCGATCGTCGTCGTCGTCGTCGCCGTTGCCGTCATCGTCGTCGTGGTTGTCTCGTTTTTATTACAGCTTTATGATCACTTTTTTATAGTTTTAGATGCGTGTTGCTTCAAATGAGAGTCTCGGTGGTGATGATCGCGCGTGTGCGGAGATTTTTTTTTGTTACTTCTCTCTAGTTTTTTTTATACCTGCTATCACCTCGAATCTTCAAGATTCCGTTGTTTATGGAGCGCACTAGTAGGCGCTCTTTTGTACAAGTATAACTACTAGTCACTCGCGGTCCAATGCGCCCCAGCTGTTGGGTTTTTTTTTTGGCGGGCTGACTGACAGCCAGTCAGATCATCATCGGCGCGTCAGACAGACGGCGAAACGTCAAGTGATGATGTAAAACTGGCGAGTCCGCACCGATCCATAGTCGTGCGCGTGTGTGTATGCCTGTGTGCATGCGTGTGTGTGTGTGTGTTTGGGACAAAATAATTAAAAAAACAAAACGGCAGAACTGCAGCACCAGATAGTCCAGTGCCACCAGTAATGCGATGGATTGGTACAAGATAAACCGATCGCAGTGCGCTGACTGGGAACCGTTTCTGACAGCATAGGTATAGCCATTGCCGTTGGCCTAAGCCGGCTTTTCCAACCGGCGACCAAAACGATGCCGGGTAGACAGTAGTGTTTATCTAGTTTATTACGGACGCCTGTCCGTCGACGAGTCGCGCTAAGCAATCACGCGGTTTTGTCCTTGGTGGAAGCGAGAACTCCCCGAAAAACAAAACAAAACAAAAAACAAAAAAAGAAACAAAACAACTCATGACGCTCTTGCAGCGCTAGAACGAACCCTCAGCATCCTAAAGAAACCACCGGCGGCAAAAGGTCAACGAGGAAAGCTGCCGGTCTGTGTTGATGGTTGGTGCCCGAAGCATCGTAAATATGTTGTTTGGTTTGGCTTCCAACCCAGGCGCCGTCATGGTCATCGATAACTAGCCGTGGCTGCACCTTCGCTATGCATCGGTGCATTTCTTTCTCTATGCTGGTGCGTGAATGTGCGAGTGTTATTTTGTTTTATTCCTTCATTGTTTCGTAGGACACGGCACGGTTCGATGTTCCGCGGCATCCGACGTCGCGACGCAGAAGAGCTATCGCTGTACCGTTTCCAACGTTTAGATGCTAATGATGATGAAGACGATCGATTACAGTAACGATGCTGAACACCTACAAAATGTGTCACCTTAGAAGACCGTTTATGGGTTGGAATTGATTTGAATATGGTTATCTTTCATTCGTAACTTTCGCTTGTTCGTGTCGTTTCGGTATTTTTCAAAGAACGCTTCATGTACCCTTCAGTGACATGCTGTCTCACGGGCATTCCATCCAAGCATGCCATGTGCAAGGTGAACGGTATCGTTCGATGATAGTAATTTGATTGATAATGACACCATTAATGCAACGGAATATCCAAACAAACGTATCGGAACAAAACGTTATTGGCCGTTACGTATGCAAGCAAACGGCACTGTGCAATGTAGTACTAAAGTAATATTAAAAACAAATACCCATAAACCAGCAGCCAGCATTCCGTTCACATTACCCATCGAGGAAGTTTGTAGCCTTCGCGCTTTTTCAAGACCGCGAAATCGCGTTTTAAGATCTTGTACTCTAACTCGTGATAATATGTTTGTACATCAACTAATTTGATTTCGCTGGCAGCGAATTGAATGACGTGATTTAGAGCCTGTTTAAATGCTATTTCTTGCTCGATTTTATACGAACAAGACAAATATCAAGAAATAATTGACTGAGTCAGAATGTTTTTTGGGAGTAACAATAAGTTAGTGTGGCTTTTACAATAAATATTGTTTTCTGTGATAACACATTAGTCATTCTATTCTCATATGTATTATTTCTCTCTGATCTAAACAACATAGTATGTTCGTTATTATCATTAATTAATTTTCGATCAACGCAAAAATAATAATAAAAGTATTAGTGAGAATATCACACTATGTTTGGTGGGACCAGCTGAATATGGTATATTATGAGCTGCATCAAATCAAACGATCACATGAGAGTGCTACCGAAGTCTGATGATAATAATGATCGCAGCCCGCTGATGGATAGATTGACATGTCTATCAATCAATGCAAAAGGACATTGATCCCTTCTTCAATTATGATGAAGTCCAATAGTAGAACTATGTCGGGCTTGAATTTTATGTGCTGGAATTTGAAAAAAGCAAAATTTCTGGCTGTCGACGGAGAATAAATCACAAATTCGAATTTATGAGCCACACTCAACAAGAAAGCTATATTTTTCAGTAACCAAAAATGCTTCACGAACTTTTTTACTCTCCTAACAACGCCTTCATTCTTGCCCTAGTAAGTTGGCGCCATAGCGTCATCAGTGTCAGGCTATGCTGAAGCATTGTTTATTGTTCTGTATTTTGAAACGGAAATTCAACGCAGCAATTTTCAAGCATGTTACCATAATAATCAACACAAAGGCGTTCATCATGCTTGCAAGCAAACCTATGTATAGTGTGTTTATAATCAGCCAGCAGTTTTTGGGGATGCTAGCAAATTTTCGAAACGAGTGAGTAATCGCTATTAATGACCCAATCAACCACGGCACTGGTGACACATTGAAAATGAATGTCTGTCATCAAGTGGTTGTGGCGATGACGAAAGCGGTTGTGGTTGTTTCCTTTCCTTCGTTCATCAATCAATTATCCTCACTTCGAGGCACTCGCCAAGAGGAAAAGCTTAACCACTCCAAAGGTAAATGATTAAAATTGTAAACAATCTTTCCCTCAATCGGAACGGCGCCATCCATACGAACGTACAGAAAGTTCACGCCCCGGGTAGAATATTTTTCGAAAAAAGCAAAAGGAAAGCAAATGGAACAGTCAGGAAACGGGACAAATATAGCAAAACAATCGAGTTGTCTAATTCCACGGGATGGGATGGGGCAGAAAAAAATAGGAGAAAGCCAACGATCTCGTGATTTTTTTGTGAAAACCAGAATCACCGTTCGACCACTGAACTACCCGAGGCTGGATGGCAATAATTCTCGTTTAATGGATTAATAATTTGTTATAAATTATGCTGATTTGCTGGTAGTTTGGCTCGGTTTTTATGACCGTCCATAAATCATAAGAGTCGTCTCGAGCAGCTTTCGACCCAGAACGTAACATAAGCGCTAAGCGAATTTCGGAAGCGCTTTGGATACGGAGCGGCCAGTAGGAATAGATTTTATGAAAACGGAAGATTCAACAAACCTTAGTGCCTGACGGATACGAGCAGCTCATTACCAACGATTTATTAGGTTTTCATGTAGGATTGTTCTTTTACCGTAGCAAAGTATCGTGCGAGGGTTTGCTGTAAAAAAAAAGTGCGTTGTTGTACACCCAATATCCCTGTGCGTTGAAACTAGCAGAAACATTGACGATAAGTTGCAACAATAAATTAAAAACGCAGACTCACATTTATAACAGTGCAATTGAAAAAGTTAAGCATAAATGAGAGGAATTTTTGAGCGATCGTGTAGGTGATCCATTAAGGAAAGATCAAAGAAAAATGCATTCGCCCGGTGGTGCATGATGCAATCGTGCGGCATGCTGACCTTAGCGTGACCATGTTAGAAGCTCCTTGACGTCGGCGATTTTTCGCCACCTATATGTGCCGCACGGCTCATTGGGAAAAAAGTGTGCTGCTTCTTCCTTAATCAACCATCGTTTCCTCAGGTCTCCGATGGATTGTGCCGAGACTCGCGCTCTCCACTTCAACGATCATCAAAGCGCATCGGCCGAGTGGCAATGAGTTTCGATCGTAAGTTGGCGTTAAAATATTGTACAACTTCGAGAGGAGCACATCATCGGCAGATGGGGCTGAATGTGCTGTGGCACGATACCCACTGTTATATGTATGCAGCTCATGCGTATCTGGCTCAGTTATTACAGCGAATTTGCCGCTAGTTTGGATCTTTCGACGTCTCTCTCGACTGTCCCACTCGGGCGTAGATCGATCTGTACATTGTGTATTTCTTACACACACAAAAAACGGCCAACAAACCAACAGTTCCTCTCGTGTGTGGGATATAGCTGGGAACAAATAGTCTGTTGTTCTGTGCTATGTTCTTCACTAAACCACCATTTAAACATTCCCCTACATGGAATGGGACATTGCACTCTCGAGCATCGTAAGTGAAGCCCTGTTCGCCACTTGGGCGTTGGATCAATCTTTTTAGCTGTCTGATACTGTCTTAAACAAGAGTCTCCTTTTCCCGACAAGGGGTGAGAGTTTTGTTGGAAATTTTTGTTCTGTTTTCTTCACACCTAGCGGTGCTATAAAATTATAAAGTTTATAGCACCAAGTCTGAATGTTTTTACCTTGCCATATTCAAATCGCATTCCAACTCGATCGCCACCGTCTCAGTAGAATTTTTGCCCAAACAATTTTTCGTGTGAATGATTGTCCATGCCCATGAACAATACATCCGTTTGGTAAATGATGAATGATTTCGATTGTCACTGTCCGCCACGGCACAGACCGCAAAGCTTACCAATACCAGTCGACAGTGATCTTTCGCGATATGTTTGAGATGCGTTTTATTCGGCCAACTACGGCACCACTACCATCTTCGACCGAACGTCGTGCAAGGTGTTTGTGGCCTTGGGAACCGATGATAGTCCCGGCGGCAGCATCCAGACACTAGCGCATATGTCACCAACACTGCGTGCCGATTAATGTTTGCCTTTCCGATTAGCGAGTATTAGCCATGTGTGGAGGGCCAATTAGCACGTGCGATCATTACCGAACGCAAGCCATCAACCGCCGTGCACCTGTGGAGCCCTTGCAGGTTCGGTTCAAACGCGGGCCAACAGTCCGCATCGGACACCGGTGGGGCATAGGTAGCGAAGATAAATTAGCGAATATCACCGTGTCGGGTGATCGTGTCGCGATCGTCTCGCGTAAGCGCTTTCGTCACCGGTCACCGATCCGCCGATCCTTTGGGGCACTGTCATGTCCGCCCTGTCTTTGGGCTGGAAGTTGGGCGAAGCCATAAGTCAGTTCAAATCTTCGTGCGGCTTTAAGAAGCAGAAGCGGCAACGGCAGCCAAACTTCAAACCGCTATTGCTCACCGTGAGGAGGTTCGGGCATTTATTTATTTTTTTTCTCTCTCTCTCGTTTCTGTTTTGTTTTGCTGTTCCGTTCTTGGTTCGCGGCTCACGAGTTGCTGGCATGCAGCACACATCCCAAACCAAACCGTGGGCCCCGCGAGACACGGGTGCCTAGGTTTTATTTATCGCGTTTCTGTACCGCATCACATCGCTGGATAAATGCAAGGCAGGAAAGACCGTGCAAGGGCAGTACCGGTGAGGATGGGAAAAGGGAAGGGAAGAGAAGGGAAGGGCAACCACGAACAACCACGACTGATAAGCAGGCATAAAACAGGACGAACTAAACCGAAAGGCGGCTTTGATCTTGCCTCGGCCACGGATTTTGCGGCTCGCACGGGATGCTGGGAACACGCGTATAAAACAGAGATCGAACGAAATCGACGAAAAGAAAACGGGCGATGATGAAAAGCGGAGTAAAGAACGGCATGAATAATGTCTTCCATCATTCTGGGTACGCCGGCGCGCAAACTGTGCGCTGAAGCCGAGCACGCGGAAGAAAACTGATGAAGTACCGACAGGCAGTACCAAAAAAAAAAAACACCGACCAACCAACCGACCAACACTGGCGACGGCCAACGTGAAACGATGCGGCGGGTGTGAAGAGAAACGCAGTGAGTTTTTCCTGCGCGGCGGAAAGATGGCGAGAAACGGTGACAAAAACATCATTTGGTTTTTGAAACTGTATATAGCAAAGGATCGGTTACCGCCTTGGAAATAAATCTTCCCGTTTCGGTACCGGGCACCGAACGTATCGGGAATCGGGCAAAAGGAAACAGAACACTTTGATGATACACTACAACACCGCACTACAAGAACAACTACAGGCGATAATTTACGATAGTCCGATAGTCCGGTGGAGAATATGTTCCGGTGTACCTTAAGCATAACTGATCTCGTTTTATTGTAAGGAGAAAAAAAGGAAAAAAAGAAACAATTTCGCAAGTTTTCGCACCTAGAAAGGTAACCATCATGCTCGGTAGCACTCACTTTTGTCACTTGTTTCCAGCTTCTGCAATTGTATATAATAACCACCATCAGCAGATTGGAAGCCATCTGACGTAACTACGGTAGCACTTGTTTGAAACGATCAAATATTTTATTTTAACACTAGTGTGAAAGCAGACCTTCCGTACGATGGCTTGTTAGCAATGTGTGCGCCCTCGATTGGGTGTATCGACTATGGGAAAACAGTCGCTGTCGTAGTACCACTACAGCTGCAGAAGATGCCCGCATCGCGTATGGAGCTGGGAAGATTACCAACGGTCTTTAACAGGGCTCTTAAAGTGACGTACGGTCCCCGTACGTATCCCCGAAAGGTCGTGCATCGGTCGCGCAAGGTTTTGTTTCATCGTTTGCTCGCTGCGCTTTATACTGCTTTCACACTTCGACATGCTAATTTATGAAAAATGTGACTCTAATAAGAAAGGCATACATAATTTGTTTATAAATCTATAAAACCCGACCACACACAACGTGCCGTGCCGTGCCGTGGTGGGACACTTGTACGATACCATGCCACGCCACACTGTCGGACGGATCGGGTCGGTAAATCGTACCGTCATCGTCGGCCATCGGCGTTTCGTTGCCATCGGCGTCATTTGTACGACGTTCCGTTCAACGACTTCTTCATCAACACTGACGCGTCTCGGACATTCAGCTCGGACAGTCGGAAACAGTGGCCGATCGGCGGAAAGTCACACGCACATGCGATCGGTGATCGCACCGGGGATTGAAACTAGCTGCGTCTAAATCTCCAAAGAGGATTTATTGCACTAAATTTGGAAGGTGAAAAAAACGGTCCACAGTTGCCACGGAATGAATACGTTTATATATCAATAAGGCTCTTTCTTGCAAACTTTTGTTGTTGTTGTGTTGTGTTTTTGATCGGTGACACATCTGTGGTGGAATTGTTTTGCACTGTCCACATTGTACACTACCGACAAACGGCGACAAGCGTGAGGCCAAAGCAGGCGAGGCTCAGAAGCTCAAATGAGGCCGCCACCGAGCTGTTATCGCACGCTGCTTATCGCATTTCCGATTGACAGATTTCCGATTCCAATTCATTTCGCCTGGCCCTGGTGCCCTTTGAAAAACAAAACACAACCGAAAGAACTTTTCGAATCTGCGGCAATATCACAGGAGAAACAGACCAGCGACAAACGGTTCACCAATCGATTCTGGGATAGGCTGTTGCCGGTATCTGAAGGTAACTGGCGAAGCCAAATCCGCGTTGTTCTTTTTATCATCGGGAGGTTTACCTTATTTTATTTGTTGCTCTTTCCTTTCCTTAACTCCCTGGCAAGCAGTCCTTGCCTGCTTTTCGCTGCCGCCGTTTGCGGGCCAGCTTAATTTGCATTAACATGGCGGCAATTCCTTTGCGCGGTACGATCGCGAATGATTGTGGATTGTGGCGTGATGGCCTAAAAGTTGCCGGCAACGATCAGAAGCAAGGCGAAGCATAAGGAAGCAACAGCGACAAGAAAAAAGTGCAAGACAGTAAAAAAACACACACATGGTGTACACTGTGTGCTGCGAAAAGGTTACAAGCAGGAATTAAAAAATCATACCCACTACGAGGACCAATACGTTTGCGTTTTGGGGAATTTGCTCTTTACGCTGGAACCCAAGCTGTCTAGGAAGTCCTCACCAGGATGGCATTTGGTTTTTTCGAGCCGTCTCGATTCAAAACGTTCGCTTTACGCTATTTTGTGTCCTTTCTGGTGACGAAACGTGATCAGTACTACAGGCTTGCAATGCAGGGAAAAAATCATACACATAAAATGGTGTCAAAACGGCTTCCAACGTTTGGCGGAATGCTTGCAAAAGCACGATAGCACGATCTCCAGCCAATGCAATGCAAGCCACCACAACCACAACGCAGCACGAAAGCATGGACATTTTTGTAACGCTTTCCTTCCATCTGACCAAAAAGGGCAACAAAAAAGGGCCCGGCAAAAGGAAACGAGGGTACTTCGTATCGTCCTCTGCCGGTTGATATCGTTCCGTCGATGTTCGGCTACATTCTCTTTCTTTGGCACACGAATGCCGCCCGACAAACAATTCCGCGACTAAACTGGCCCACAACACGACGGCACCCTCGACGATTTTTGGTTTTGTTTTTGTTTTGTTTTTGGGTGCTCCTTCCTCCCAAATGAAATAAAGTAACCCAATGCGCGAAGCAGGACAATTCGGAGCCCGTGACTTATAAGCGCTGAACGCGCTGGTTGACCGAAATGGCCAAAGGTACCGCAGACCGCGGAGCGAAAAACGGACAGAACGGAACCGAACGAAATGGTAATCAAATTTGCATAAAACTGTGGTGGTGTCGTCATGAAGCGCTGTTTGGCCTTCTTCTTGCTGTGTTTCGCTGTCTTGCACCGCTGCCTTTGAATGCCGCTCGCACGCGGTGTGTATTGGTTTTTAATAAATTATTTTGCAAATTTATTTTGAAGTTAATAGAGGAATTTCGGTAAATTTATTTTGCTTTATTATGATTCTGCTGTGCTGTGCAGTGTGCGCCGGCTGATGGTGTTGATTTTTGCAGTGTCTTTAAAGTTGGGCAAATGGACACAGAATGAAGCATGCCGCCGCCGTCACAGTTAAAGAGAGTTTTGCCGCCATATCGGGCCAGCCGAACATCTGACTTGTTTAGCGGGGTTAGGCCACGTTCGGTGCTAAAGGTGCGTTCGGGTTTTTGGGTGGCATTCTTTTGCGGAAGGGATACGGGGTTGAGAGGGAGGGGAGGAGAGAGAGAGAGAGAGAGAGAGGAGGGGGTGGAAGTGGGAGATGAAGGTTGGGAGATTTTTGTTGTTGTTGTTGCTTCTTGTGTGTTTTATTTTGACTTTTTCGATCGATCTTCCCGATCTATCTTCTTTGGTTAGACTTCTGTCGCTTTGATTCGATCGTTCCGTAACGATCACTGTACGAGCGTGCGAGCCTCTGTGTGTGTGTGTTTATAATTATGGAAAGTGAATCGATCGAGATTAACGCTACTGTTACACAACAACGCCAACGTGGCCACCAATATGGACAGTCCGTCATCACGCGGGTAAACGAGATAAATCCGTAAGCGCACCGCGGCAAGTGGTCACCGGCCGACTGCTACTAGTAGGAGGACTAGGAACCGGATCGTGCGAGGCACCTTCGATCGGATTCACGTCACGTCAGATTGACCAGCTGATTAATTCTTCTTCTAATATCGCTGCTAATGCCCAAAGTTTCGTGAGCAGTGCGATAGATTGTGTGTCAATGTTCATTGCTTGTCTCGCACCGTTGGGAGAATATTTGACGGTTAGTTGATGGGATCTGTCGCTGCCGATCGTGTCGCTGTTGCTTGATTAGTGTTCCAACGCGGAACACCGGGCTGTTGGTGTGCGTCATGCACACCCGGTAGCGAGCAATTAATGTTATCCAATTAGCGAAGCGAATGTGCCATACAATCAGTCAGAGGATGTTGCAAGCAAATATTTGGCGCAAAGTACGAATTATTTTGGACGAATTTTGTTTGATTTATAGTAGTGATTCGATGTTTTATGTCTATTCTGGCTTCCTACTCGGTCACCTTACATTCCAAAGTAAAGAGGAAACGGAAGCTGCTGCATCACATCGGTAAAGAATCTTATAGCCAAATGAAAGAAGCAAAAAAAAACTCAACAAATCAAATAAAAAATGACATCAGGATGTAGGATTGTAAACAAAAGAGCTAGGTACCAAGAAAGTTATTTGTTCCGGTTCTGAAGTAGCAAATGCGCATTTTCGACGGTGAATATCAAATTCCATTTCCATCCCAATTCTCTTGTTGGGTATGGTTTTTGTTGTAAATAAAATACCCGCTCATCCGTCCATTAGTGAAATGGTCAATCGGATGCACCTGCATCTTTTCATCACGGCCAGTCGTGGTACGACATGTAAACCGGGAAATGTGGACGGAACAACTTCCCCCTGGCCGGAAGGAAAAAATTCACATTCTCCCCCGAGCGAAACTCGAGCGCTGGTCGCTGGTCGCCACCAATAATCGATTGTGATGAATGTGGTGCGGTCGAAAAGAATGTAATCAATTTGCCTCATATTTGGTTCATATGTTTTGGATGGTGATGCTCGTACACTGCGATCGAGTCCAATTAGTAATGGCCAGTGATATGCGTTTCCCACATTCAAAAACACATTCCCCGCTTGAGCCGTGTTCCCCGTTCCCCGTTTGCCCTTGTTTCGCGATCATCCATTTGTTTGTTTACACTTGGTCGATGGAAAACACCGAAACGGTTCCTTTTTTTGCCTTCGTTGTTGCTGCCTTCGATCGAAGGGGCATCCGTCAACATGATGTTTATCGAGCAAATCCCACGAGACCATGGATCGAATCACTACTACCACCGCTGGGAACAGCTTTCTTCTTGCTCCGTCCTTTGCTTGGGACGACAGTGTGTGCACAGGCGTTCTTCGGTGGCTTCGTGTGGTGGTTGTTCAGCCGGCTGTGCTTAGATGAATAATTTCTACTCGAATTGTAATTGAATAAACAACACAGCGACTTGTCTGCGATCTGCGAACTGCAAAACGCTCGTTCAAAGTGTGTTGCCGAGCTACCGGCATTGGCGAGTCACGGTGGAACAGATGTTGGAAATAATTGGAATATGATTGGGCGGTGAGCACTGGTCGGTTCCGGGGATTGCTGTGCCAGCTGCAACACTTGCCATGCGATGCGTAATGTAACATGCAACGTCGAAAGGCAAGTGCAAAGCAACACTAAACGAAACGGATCCGTGTCGCATACGTGTTCGTGGTGGGAAACGTAACGGCGCATCGAAATGTTTATGTGTGAATGTGTGTAGCAATTATAGAATTCAATTAGCAAACGCACTGTGTGAGAGAAACGGAGAACGCTCCCGGGATCATAAACCATGCATGCAAATAGAGGCGATCCCAATTTGTCGGACGGATTACGCATCATCAATGTCCCAGTTTCGGAAGAGTCCGCAAGATGTTTCTACAAAGTAAAGAAATGATTTCGTTGCAGCAAGATTAACATAATTTCATAAGCGCAAGATGTCGCAAAAACTGGGCCCGTTGGGCGCAAAATGGAAGTTGAGCGAGTCGCCATCTTCACCGGTCCTGTGGAGCGAGTGATCAAGATAACGTCTTCAAAAACTCGGCTGCAACTGTCTGTGCAACGGATCTTTTGACAAACGGCACCAGGCAATGGCCAATGTTCTTCGACCGCACGGGCAGTGGGTTGGAAAATGGAAGTTTAAGAAGACGATCAACCAAGCAACTAGTTGCTACTGGTGCTACTGGGTTGTGGTAAGCTTAATGAGGATGAGTGTGAGGTGCATTTGAGTGGAAAATAGATACAGTGAGATGAGCGTGTCCAGCGCGTCCACCATGTGAAGCCTTCGTGGCTCGTTTAAGGCATAAAAAAGGCCCTCCATTTTCGGCGGATCAGCCGCTGGTTGTGGTTGTGTGTGGAAATGGCCTTCATCATGGCCGAGGAAGGAAAATGGATGTTTCCTTTTTTTATTATTATTGTTAGACTACGTAAGGGAAACCAGTCTTCTGTCGCTTGGCCATGCAAAGGAAGTATAAGCCTTATTTATGATAATCCATATTCATATCCCTAGCTAATTCTACATTTTACTGATTATTAATCATGCGTATGAATAATTCGTACACGTTTCGAGCTGTTGCCCATATTCATTCGTTTCTGCTGCGCTCCTGACACTACATGTGATGGAACCGCACATTCATCCACCATCCGACACTTTTCGGCACAAATGGCACAAACTTAGCCCGCACTACAGCACGGGAAACGGTCGATCGAATGGTTGTGGACGTGTACACACATTTTCAAGCGAAAATTCGCGGAAATTCCTTCCTGCTGCTGAGAAACCCGGTTTAACCGACTCTCTAGGGTGGTAAACACAAAACAACCTGTGAACTTGACAGTTATATGAGGCGCAAAGAATCGCTTTCGAGGTGTGGTACAGTTTTATTACATTCCGCAGAAACCTTTACCTTGGGAATAAAACAAGCACGAGAGCACATTCCGCCGAACAACGCCAAAACAAAACTGTACCATTACGCGAAGTTGCCATTTTGCACCGGCACAATTCCACAGATTGGGATAAAAGATTGTACGTGCAATCGTTCCAATGGGCGGGCGAGCGGAATGAAGGCTTCTTCTCGGTAATTAAATAATTTTCACTATCGTATCGTTACAACAGCAAATCTTGCCCCTTAATGGCTTTCCTCGGCCGTATGTGATGACGTGCGCGCGCGCGAGGAAAACAAAACAAAAAAGCGTTAAAACCCAAGCCGTGCAACACCGGCGCGCTTCGGCCAGGATCACACTGCGGATCACTGATCCTAGAGTGTGGGTTTTGAAGACTGCGAACCCGTCGGACGGTTTCGCCCGCCTAGAGGCAATCGCCTTTCTTCTTTCACTCGCCCAACGGTCGGTACACAGAATCTTTCCGGCAACGACATTTCAGCGGCCGGAGGCTGACTGACTGACTGGACGAGGCGAAACGGGCAACAGATACGGACAGATCCCGTGGTCCGTGCTCGATCGTAAAATAGTGTGAACTTTATATTCTCCTTAAATTATCTGGTCGTTTATCGGTTTTATGGAGGTTCCTGTTTAGAGGTTTCCATTTCTTCTATGACGCCGCACTGCCGACAGACAAGCTGTACGGTAAATACCTTTACTTTGTGGTCGCCTTAGGTGTACACTGTGAGGTCAACTGTTTTATTCTTTCAACCTCTTTTTTTCCTTGTCTTTTTGCTTCAACTCGGCCGGCTCGGTCAGGTGAGATTGCCCTTCGGAAACTGTGTGTGTGTGTGATGAACTTTTTTTATATTTTGTTTGTTTTTTGCTTGGACATCTGAACCTTAAAAATGTTTAAACGTTGATGAACCTCCTTCAGCAGGTTGAAATGTCTTCGTTGGTCCAATTATGATGTAACAGCGGTTGCCGCCAACAAAACTAACAAGCCAAGTCTAAAGTCAAAAGAAGCCGGCTTGGAAACAGATTAATTAGAATATAGAAAGAACAAAACGGTCTACCGGTCGACTTCGTCTAAAAGGAAGGAAACATTTTTAAAAATGAAATATTTCAAGCTAAATTCTATCTATTTTGTTTTTTTACTCTTCAAAAACACCGTCGGAGAGTGTTTTAAATGCATTGCTGTTACATCACACCTCAACGGCATGACAATGCTTTCAGCTAGATGCATGTTCTGCCAATCGATTTTCTATGTGCACTTGGCTGCAAACCGCAAACCATAATAAAAAAAAGCACTCGTTCACACACACACACAGAACAAGCATAGACCCGACACGGATGATTGACGTGCACAAACAATCAACGCAGACAGATGGAGTAAATACTAGCCAATATTCCATTTGCAGCTCGGTGTGCCGACACATTTTACAGTAACACTATTAGCCCATACCCGTGGCTGTATATTTATAAAGGCCAAAAAGGTTCGACTTCCCCAACACGTGAGTACACATGTTTTGCTTTACAAAAATTGCTCTAAGATCTAAGCAGGGTTACTTGCGCACCCGTTTTTCTACCGACGGCAGCTCACCAAACAAGAGCAAACGTAGGGGGGGGGGGGGGAGGAGGGAATGGAAAAACAAAAAAGTCCGCTTTTCATCCAACGAATGCACACGCCAGCTTTCGTTCCCTTTCGACGAGTCAACGCGTCGAAAACGTGTAGTGTAGCAGAGAGAGAAAAATGACGAACCGATCGTTCGATCTTCGGTGTAATGAAACTGAAGTGCATTATGTTGGGAGTCATAGTGCATTATGTTGGGCACCCGTACCCAATGGTAGACCCAACCGATGCCATTAAACTGGGAAGTGAACTATTCAAAACTGTGTCCTCCTTCCCGCCAATGAGCCGTTCCATTTACCATTCAGCCATAAGCTAATGGAGCCGGATGAACTGAAAATCTTCTGCGATCGTCAATAAAACACTTGCTTGCTTGCTTGTTAGTGCTGCTTGCTTACTTGCTGTGTGTGATGATGGATGGACGCGTTGAATTGTATAACAGACCATTGCGGCACGCACGATGGAACCTTTGCTCTCGCGCGATGTTTTGACGAGTCGTCTGCGATGCACCAAAGATTGACACTTTTGTGCGCCTAATGTGCGTAATGTGTTTATTGAAGATCCACACCAGCTGTTCCTCCGACTGGGTCGGTGGGAAATGGAGGGTGGGAAGGGAGGAGGTACCAGGGCAAGCGGGGCAATGGTAAGAATGGTATCTTAAAAGCCATCGTGAACAGCAGATGAGTAGAAATGTTATTTCGATCGGTTAAACCGATGTAGTGTCAGCTTCAATGCGTTCGAAAGAATATTGCCGCGTTGGTGGTCGTCTAGTTGGAACATCAAAGGAAACACACGTCGAACGAGATTTCCTGGTTTCAACAAATCACGCTTCAATCAAGGGTAGAGTGAAAGATTCCATCAATCCATACTGCCCAATCGCTTCACCAGCCGTCGGAAAGCATTTCCACAGTTTGCTAAAAGGTGTCGTACTGTACAGATGCATTTCATGTGCAATTGCAAAACCCAAACAACCAATACCGGTTTGTTGAAGCGTTTTTGGCATTGTTTGGGATAGAATGCCTCCGGTGGGTATAGAAAGTGTGGGAATTCCGTGCTACCGGTTAAGAAAAACAGAAACTGGTAGTGAAAATTTTAAACCGGCATCGGTTGGGTTTCCCAGCTGAAAGGTGTCACTGTTAGGCATCATTGCCATTTTGGGGCGCATAATGTTACACAAAACATGTGTAAACAGCTTTAAACTGGTTCGCGAATCTCGGTGTAGAGTTTACAACCAAATGTTGTGTCATTTATACATTTGAATTTGAAAAAAAAACTTGTTTCATTTTGAAAAGAATTGTCATAGAGTTTTGTTGAAAAATTTTAGTCAACAATTGATCATTTTTAAATTTCCAGACGGTTGCAATAAGTAAACAAACGTTTTATAAACAATGCATCAAAAGCTTTATTGTTATAGCTAATTTAAATCATATTCAAACCACTGGAACATGCAACGAAATGCATTTGTAAGAAATATTACATTAAACTCATTTTGAAGTAAAAAATACATTTTAAAATTGAAATGATTGAAAATTTAAAGAAATAAATTTAAAAATTAGTTCTACTTTATCTCTGATTTATCTTTAACCTGCTGTTAGTGCTGTGGCAATCTGGCGTCTTTTTTAAAGGTAAAAAATTATAAGCTTGCGATATTAAATTTAAAAAGTTTAATTATTGTTTACTTATTGTAATATCTAATTAGTAAGTCAACATTAACGTAAGTATTATAGAAAAATTGTAGCCTTAAATATTATAAACAAACAAACAAACTACGCCTTAGACTTCTTTACTAGGCTACATTGTAACATGTACCTATCACTGTATTACCATTATGCATGACGAGCATGATGTCAGATACTGTGGCAATGTTACTTACTTGGGTGAATGTTTGGTCCATGGCAACTGCTGTCCAAAGCATCCAGGTGATGGTTCATTACCAGCGACGGTTGCACCAGTCCACCTCTATGATTGTGTAAGGGTAGTTGGTGTGCCAATGGGCCACCGATCTCTGCCATTACCATATAGGATGATTTTGGTGGGAATGATGTTGATCAGGACTTGTGTGGTACAAATGCGATGCCAGTTAAGGTACCGCTCGATTCTGCCCCGATCGTATATCTGCGCTGGTTTTCACCTAAGGCACACACTGAATGCTTCTTTGGCGTTGTTCAGATCCTCCAATTTGTGGGCGATGTTTCTATTAAATTCCTGTTTGATGCTTTTGAAGCTGTAGCATTTTCTAGACAATTGCAACACTACGAACGTACGCACTGTTTAGAATTCGCAAACTGATAGCAATGCTTCATACCAAAGCACTGGTACTCACAAATTTACACAATCCAGAATTATGGCCGACGCTAGGCTTGTACAGCATTCCAGCAAGGATTACACAATTCGCCGGAGAATAGCTTTGAGCTTGTTGAAAGAATATCGCTTCAGATCGCATTCGATGATCACTTCTTCACACCAGAACGAACGGGAAACAACAAAATTCCAAAAACAAAATTTATTTTAAATAAATTAACTTATTCGTACAATTGTCACTAAAGTCACAGCACTGGTTTCGGATTTGCATTAAAAATAGGCTTTCATTTAATGCTTGATGATTTTTTTTGTCTCGACGCTTCGCTTTCCGATAGGGCTTTTTAAACTCTCACTCTCACATAAATCCTTCTGCTGTCGAGATATTCGGAAAAACTCCGATTGTGGAAAAACTGGTCGCACGCGGAGAACACGCACGCACGAAAGCTGAACTAGAACTGAAAAGATATTTACAAGGTATGTATCTACGCACCTATATGTACGCAGCCTATGTATGCACAGTAGGCGATGAAGGACATAATTTGAAAAACACAACTGTTTCTTTCGGATTGATGCATCATAATTCTTAAACACCTCAATAATTTTTTTTATATTTATTATTTTCTGTAAAGTTTTTTAAAATATTTTTTTTTCAATGACAATAAAATGTTTGTATAATTATGCTTCAAACACAATAGCTGCAAGATATGTTAAAAAATAAATTTTGCTTCTTAAATACTGCAAGATGGACCTATTTTATCAATCCACAATTTGATTTTTTTTGACAAAATAAATGATAAAATTTTGAATTGAAATAAATAATTACCAAATTCTTCATTATTGACCCATTGTTCGCATGCTCATTTTTCAATTCCGTTTTAGTAACGCTATTCGCGGTGGAACATTTTGACTCCGCCCAGTTTTTGCCGCGAACACAATTTACACTATGCGGTAAAATGGACAAATTTTCCCTGAATAAACACACTCGTTCATCCCAACGCATGAACGCGTGCGCAAGTTCATGCGCATTGCATGTAAACACACGTCAATGTTGCAAATGTCGCCATTCGGGACGGAATTTCAACAAATCAAAAGATCTAGTCAAACTGAACATAGTTCTGAATTCGGCGAGGAATGAAGGAATTAAATAAAAGAAAAATAACAACAGCTTTGTTGGTTCGCAGGCAATTGTTGACAGTTTCGAAAGAATGCATCCCTCTCACACGGACAACAGTGAACCATAGTCTATGTCAGCAATTTAATGTTTAAATTATAATTTAAAATTGTCTATTGAAACCACGCACAGCTAACAACGTTTTGAAAATGACGGCCATGATTGAACTGCGTCTGTTAAATTTGAGGGGTAGATGCAAAGTTTTCCAACTCAAACCCCCCCTCCTAGCACGTTGCCACACTGCTTTCCTTCCAATAAGGTAAAACTTCGTACCGGCCTCGTCCTGGCTTGAATAGGCCACCCCATCCTCTGGGGAGGTCATTGTACGTGATTTCACGTGTCCACACGGCGTAGCAGTTGTTGAAAACGGTATTTTGTCGCTTGGATTCGTTTGCGCAAGACTGCGTTCTTCGTAGTACCCCTGACCGTTCCTGACCCTGCTTCTTGTTTTCTGCCTTCCTTCTATCGCTCCGTCATGGTGCGTTACGGGTTCTTAAAGGATCACCTCCACCGTACGCCTTTACTGCACACGGTTTCCACAAAGTTTTTTTAATTTTCCTAATGGATATCGATTAGAGAAAACTCAACTGCCCCGGTTGGTCATGGACGATGAAATACGGAGGTTGCGTATTTCTAGTGTCTGTCGTTCCGACGCGCCTTAACCCCTTCCGCAAGCACAATGCCTCCTACCTTTTCCTGGCCGCGATTCGTTTTTTATCCTCGACACAGCGAGTTTTTGTCTCCGTTCCATTTTCCGCTACTTTCAGAATGAACCGATATTTTTCCTCTCCGTAATAGAATGTTTCAATGAAAATGGCATAGTCAAGCGAGCTAGGAGTCACGGGTTCTATTCCACCGTGCTGCAACTACCGCTGAACATCCAGGAACGGTATAAACGTGATGTAAACGCGTGTATTACACAGACAAGCCTTGCGAATAACTTTAAGCTGTAGATGGTTCTTTTCCATCTTAAAGCGCAGCAGTAAAATATTGTACACTAAATAGAGAGTAAAAGAACACTGGAATAAAACTGAAAACTGCCTATTTTTTCCGGGAAATTTTTTAATTTTATTCATTTATTCACTGAAGAACGGCCAGGCCGTATATATTTATAGATTGTTAATCTTCTGTTCGAATACTTAATATTTCAAAAATTCGCTTATTGAACACGATATATAAGTACAAGAACGAAAAATTCATTCAAAAGTATGTCCGAATGTCCGAATTTCGAATGAAACAAAACAAGAGCTCCTCCAACATGCATTGAATCAGTATTTAGAGTAGTAGCATACTTAGCTTATAATATAGGAATTGTGTCTATCTAATACAAATATAGTGTTATATTAATAATTATCAAGCTTTTTTGTTGTTGTTTCTTGTTTTTACCAAACAAGTTTTTGACGAGCATTAGAAGAAGTTTTTACTGTTACTTTGTGCATGATATAGTCTATTAGAAAGTAGATTTGAAAAAAACGTTATGTAACAAGTTTATAAATTTTCCTAACTCAAAAACTCAAAGTGAAACTTCAACGCTAAATAATATAAGTTTTATTTATAAGATTTATAATATGTAAAAATTAATTTAACCATCGAATAAATGTATTCTATGAAAACAATTGAACTGATCCAATATTATTACTAAAAAATACAGAGGTTTGTAAAGAAGCTTTAAAAACTAAGTTAAATATAATGTTAAAATAAACAAAATATTGTTATATGTACAATTATTTATTCTTAATTTAAAGATGGAACAGTTGAGAATGTAAAAGAACCAAGGACAAGAATATTAACCAGTTATGTTTTTTCCCGCTATACGAAAGTAGAGTTAAAATGTAATTCATTAACAGTACTTAGTTTGATAACAAAAATTTTAAAATACTTGTTCATATTTTACGCATGAAAACGGGGGGAAAATCTAGGGAAAATTTCTCTTTCATGGCGGTTTAACATAAAAAAAACGACAAAAATTCTCATAACCAAGGAAGTTATAAAAGTGACTTTGAATTGGTTGTTTCCTTCCGCTGTGAGACTTTTAGCCAAAACCGGAAAAAATGGAACGATTCCCGCATTTCTTGGGATGGAGATAGTAGAGCCGAAAAGTGCCACAATGGAGAAAAGTTAGAACTGTTCCGGAACCGTAATCGCATTTTGGTGACAGAAAGCAGATTCAATATAGTATACATACAAAAACGAACCAGGAAAACGAAGACAAAAAAACACATCGCGCACAGTCGCTTTCCGTCATATTTCTGGCAAGCGTTCGCGGCCGAGCCGGGAAAAGAAAACGGTTTCACCAGTATGTCCTGTCTGTGAACGCTGTTGTGGAAAATAGCGTTCCCAGGACCACACACACAATATGGCCATCCCTCTTCAAGAACCATGAGAGCGGACATCCAGAAAGTACTTGGGAAAAATGGAAAGTAGTTTGAAATTTGATTTATGTGGCCGCTGCTTGTGTTTGTTTTTTGTGGGCTGATCCGAGGGCGCTGCAAGCTGGGTGGAAACGAAAGAAAAGCTTTACACTTCACATTGAGGAAAGCTGTCTTTCTCTATACCTTCACCAAAATGCCGATGATATTCTTTGTTCTGTCGGATGTTTTAAAGTGAAGAATTTAGTGCAGCCGATAGTACAAACAAGATTGATTAGATGAGTTGCTGTGAAGTTGCTTTAGGTTGGTTTTTTATTTATATGCCCAATTAAAACAAATGCTGTAATGCCCATCATCTTGAGAGAACGGTGCATTGCAGGACCACTGAGTGCATCATCACAACCTGTGCCGCAAATAAACAAACAATGCATCACCACCGCCAGGCGCTTCAGACGGTTATGGACTGGTAAAGAAATTATGAAATTATAAACACTAAACAGAACGCACGCGGTAAAACGTCGTGTGTGGTAGATCAAGCCGCCGAATCCAGATGATGCGAAGGGTAGATATGAGTTTAAAGTGGGTTTCGGTTTCATTAGTTATCGGAAATTAACTGCAGGTCTGAACAGTTCTATCGAAAGAATGAATGTTCAAAGACGATGCTAACCAACCATCAGATTCCCTTTTGTAATTTCTTCTACTTTCGTTTCAATGTAAAAATCAGCGATGACATTTGTCAATCTCAGATCTCATGCAAATCATATCGGAAAACTTGCTCTTACAATTCCATCCCATCCCATTCGCGGACTACGTTCCAGTTGAAACAATGGTGTTTGTATTGATTCGTTATCCAGCCAGCTGCAATGAATTATGAACAACAATGAAGCATTGCGATTTACTAAGAGGGAAAACTTTTACGAGGAAAAATGACACGGAATTGGTAATCGCTGCGGAATCATTCCCCATACAAACTGATCACACGCTTGCGAAGGTGTCGAGTCGGTCGACCGATCTCCTTCCTGACCCCAATACACATCCGAAGCCGGTTCGCCAAACGTGAGGACCTACACTTTTTTTTTCGTTTCAACACCACTTTTCCTGTTGCACACGGTACTTGTAGTCGCGGAAAGCCGCGCACAAACGGCGAACACCGAAATAGGGGTGCAGTGCCACCCGAAACGGCGGAACTGCAATGCCGCGATGTGCACCTTTAATGTGACGCCTTTAAAAAAGCATTAATGATTTGATTTATTGTTATGACCGTTCCATTTCGGTATGTTTTATACGCTTTTCTTCGATGAGTTTTCCGGCATCGATCATCAATGGATTGTGTTTTCCGCGTGTGTTTTTTTTGTTGTTGCAGTTGTCGGTATTCTTCAAGCTGCTGCTTTTGTTTTGTCCCTTCATTTGGCTGGTTGGCACAGCAGTAGCAGCAGCAACAGCACAGGGTACAATAAAAACAGTGCCTTCGATGTGTCGTCCAGAGGTCAAATTAGGGGTTGACGGGGGTTGTGATGTGTGTATGTGCGCGTTGTGCCGTTTGCCTGGAAATACGATATTTGAGGTCCTTCAAGCAATCGCACACGCAGTATTTCGTTACGCTTGAGCGTTAACAATGGGCAATGTTTGTTGTCGCTACATATGTCCAGATTTGTGGAACAAAACGATTGGATGGCGTTGGGACAACAACGAAACGGAAAGAAACAAAAAAAAAGTCGTTGTGTAAAAATATGCCATTGTCACTTCCGACTTTCGGCCGGAAACTAATCGAGCGAGGTGCAATGTGCACCTTTATTGTCGACCATAATTAATCAATGCGTAACCTAATGCATCTGTACGAGTCTGCGTGTGAGTGTGTGTTGAGTTGCGTGTCCTTCCCCTACAATAATCATTATTTTCGAAATTTATTACATTTATCGAAGGGTTGTTCCCGAGTAGCAAACCGTTATCAACATTCTGGATGTAATTGTAACATTCGACGGTGACATAATAAATTACAGAAAGAGAATAAAGCAAAGCAATCGAACGACTTTATGGCTATATCCTGTCGATTCACAGCTAAATAAGTCATTGCATTGTACTTCTTATCATAAACTATCCTATTTCAATCGAGTACACACAACCAAGAAAGATAATCTATGGCGCTGTCTATCGTACGGTGTCTTCCGTAAGGATGCGACGATCCGTTTCTTGACCCAACTGCATCAACAAACCAACCTGTTTCCTGTTCTACCTGTTCCGGCAACAACGAGTGGAAGTAGTATGTTTATGTTAAAAGTAAATATTATCATCGCATTAGTTGACGCTACCCAGACGAATGACCCTGAACTGGCGGCGACATTGCGGCCATGTTCGGCGCAATTTGACTATGGGAGCTCTCGGTGCTGGGACACAGTACCTAGCCGGCTAACCGACTTGCCCACTGCGATCATAGATATTTGCTATCGGACAGGCGCCACATCAGGAACCAGCCGTGGCGAACCGGCACGGGACAGGATATCACATGCTGGGCCCAATCTCCGCAAGTCGTAAAGGTAAGAAGAGCTCACAAAACATGAATGCCAAAACACATTATTGCTGCTATTATTGGTACCGGCCAGGCATCGGTACTCTGTTAAGCCATCTTTATGGTATGCCTTCGGCCCACCGGCTTATCCTTCGCTGCGTTTCGTATAGCCGATGCCGAAATTGTTTGCTTGTGTTTGGGCTCGGTTTTAGCTAGGATTTGACGATTACTTGCTTTGGCTTTCGAATTTGCTGTCCCTGCCGGATCTGGTCGGCAGGGCAAGAGTTCTTCCGCCGATAAAGATGTCCCATATCGACCGTTCCAATTACTTCCTTCCTTCTGCTAGCTGCGTCGGGAAGTATCCAATTTGCCGGTCAGACTCTGAGTGTATAAAGTTTTCAAGGGTCTTTATGACTTAATTTCGGAGAGCTTATTTCCTGCTCCGTTAGCAACTGTTTGTAGTGAGTGTTCTCCTGTTGTCGGCTTTTGGAAGTAGTTGGCACATATTTTATTACATGCTTTATCAAACAGTACGTTCGGGACACGGTTTGGGCCGAGAAGCTTTCATACGGTACCCCTAGCCAAGATTGTGTATTCCTGATAGGAAGGAACACAGAAAAGCAACGAGAACGCAGGATCGTTCGAATACGTACACATTACAACGAGCGGTGCAGGATCGTCATGACCTTTTTGGGCATTTTGATGTTTCGAGTGGCTTAGCTGTCGATTCTTTAGCGTGACAATTTTAGGGGTACATTCCCATCCGCAAACCAGAAAAGGCAACGGTGGTTGCCGTCTGTTACGATGCACGATGCATTGCAGCCCGAATTGCCCCGCGTCCATGGTGGGCGACTGTCTGACGCTTCAACATGACAACGTTTGACACTGACTCCGGGCTTACGCATGAAGTGTGCTTCTCATGTATTCCTGTGGGAGCCAATCTGGTGTGGTACATTAGATTTTGACATACGTCAGCTTCTGTCCGTTTTGGTAGCACTCTGGGATTTTTAGACCTCGTACCCGCTATTCCATTACATTCATCGCTCGTTTCATTGGATCGAAGTTGATAAAAATACAGTGATGTTAAATGAAATAAGGTCAAATAATTCCTAGAGGAAGTTCTATATATTTACAACCATATTTCATTTGTGCATTTATTTAACTGAAACAGATATTCTAAATAGCAACCACATTCACTATAAACAATCTATTTGTTTTTGCTAGTTTATATAAAATAAGTGCTAAAAAATCTGGCCAGTATGACAAAATCAGATTAACAGAACTAATTTTAAGAACTATGTGTACAAACATTATTTAAAGCAATAGTTGCATTCCGAACCGAAATTCATTCTTCCGTATGGTGACAAGCAATGAATTTCTATAACCAAGGCAAAAAAGTAATACTATTTTGTTTATCAAGCGACTTGGTTTATGTGATGTCCATTTTAATGTTATTCGAATATTTTGGACATTTTGCCCAATATCCCATCAATTCATTCTTTCCTGAAATTCTGTGGCCTGAAATGATAGCCTTGTTTCAATAACCATTATTGTATATTAGAAATGATAGCGTTATTGAAAAAGTTCTTATTAAATCTAATTATACACTACTATACTACAATCTATCCTTTTGCATGAAAGTGTTGTTTTTTTTAGCTACAAATGCCTAAAAATAAAATGATAAAATATGTTAAACGAAAACTCGCAAGCAAACCATCCATGGTTCTAATTCCTTAATTCCGTGAGTCATGCAGGAAGAATGGAACTACAAAATGTTTGCCTCTTATCTACCTCAGACTGAAACAATCCGTCTGCACGTTGGCGACAATTTAGATTCCTTTCGGAACCAAAAAGGAACCAACGAAACGGACCGAGCGAAGCTGATTCTTCTTTAATTTTTTTTGTTGGTCTGTGTACGTGCGATGCTTTTTGGGAGCTATCCATGCATTCGGACATTTGAAGGAGATATCAAAAGGCGCTCGTAAAACTTTCGCTTTTGATGGTCCCTTAAGCCATTCGCCTGCCACGGTACAGGCGGGCACGGTACACCGTTTTAATCCGCCGATTCAACGGGCCAGCCAACCGAAACACACCAAAGTACAAAACGAACACCGACCACCGCCGAAATTGCTGTCAAAAACCATCTTTACCAACCTGTAGGAAGATGCGGGATCTTCCCGTACTCGCTCAGGCCCCGGGCAAGGTTTCGGCATTTGCCGCGTGTCGTAGTTGATAAGCTGACGACGTTTGTATGGTCCTGCGGGCGCCACGGTTTTGTACTGACTGCCGTCTACGGCGACGATGAACCACGCTCGGCAGTAAAAGCGTGGTCGGTAGATGGAAGGAACGGGTCCAAGAATGATAATAAAGAGAAAAAAGAGCAACAACAATACGGCCGATAGATGCGTAGGGTCCGACCGTTGCGGCAAGTGTAGAAAGCGAATGGGTTGAGTTGATATTGCCGTGATTACGATTATTTTGGGCGCCACTCTTTATCTAAGCGCAACGGCACACGGATGAAACACATGCTGTCCACCTTAAACAGGCCCCGGTAGTATGCCCCGGAAGAATGTGCCCGGATAGTTCTGTTGGTGACGATGCTAAGACAAAGGAATGTCCGACCAGTATGCACAGCGTACCTCGTAATGCCAGTGCCTGGCACTGCCGGGGACGTTAAGTCCGATTTATTGCCTATACCGGTGTAAGTTACTTAAACTGTCATTCGTTGGGTGGACAAATTGAACGCGATAGTTTTGACGTGATCAGCCATCGCCTGCATTGGTGGCGAGGGAAAACTTTATAGCAAATTTTGCCTCAATCATGCCAATCATCATGACCATAAGATGCTTATAAGTAAACTTTCTTAAGTTGTTACATTTGTTCTAACAAAAAATAAATATTTAACAAATGTACGTACCAGCTACATTGCGCTAGAGACATCCAACGACAACCTTCAGGATATGATTGTAGCCTGTTGGCAAATGCTCGTGACGATGGTGGCGCCGGCAACGTGAAAACAGCTTCACTTCAAAGTGAACCCAAAGCACTTCAACGATCATGTCGCGATGTATGACACAACGCGTCTGCTTTGACAGTGGCAATTGGTTTGTTGGGTTGGGTTGGGTTGGCCACACGGTAACGTTTACCCAGCCGAAACATTGATCTAGTCACCAAAAAGGACATGCTCAACTCGAACGTACATGGGGCGTGATCCTTTCAAGCATGCATATGTTTGAATTGCCGACAGCCGGCTTCCTGATGCAGCTGTAGCCAAACACATACACACACACGCAGTACTGGCGGAGTTGATCGGAGCTACTTAGCCGATCCGTACTACACAGCTCATAACTCGTGTTGCTATCTTTCCTACGTACCATTCGTTATGCGCTTCTTAAAGCCCATACGGCGTGATTAGCTGGAACATGGTTAAGTGGCTTAACTTCCTCACTGTACTTTGTACGATCCTTTTTTTTACGATACTGTCGGCACCGTTTGTTTGTGTGGTGAATTCAACCATCAAGGACACGATTTTTTATGTTAGGGACAAGGTTTTTTATGTTTTGTATTTGGTAGCATGATGGAAATGCATTTTAATTTCTGGCAACGTAATAAAACACCAAGAATTACTTTTTCCCAAATCATTTCTAACAAAAGTGACTCCAGAATAACCAGTTGAAGAGATTTCACAAAATTCTTTTCATTTTCCACACTTTTCTCCAAATTCCAAATTCTTTTCATTTTCCATTGCTTTTAATGCTATTTACCCAAAACATAGCGCATTAATGTGCTCCTACTACTGCTGATGTGTACCATATTTCTAAACAATCGATATAAAAGCTATCCGATTTCAATTGGCTTTGGATCGTGTTACACTTTGCCATTCCATCCGGACGGCGGCAGAATGTGTGTTTGATGTACCCGATTCGCTCGCATTATCAGTTTATCATGGCCTTTAACGAGTCTACCGCACTGGTTGACGGCTCTTTCGCCCACATACACTTCGCCCTCACACTTCGGATCCGAGTCCCAGTGCAGTGGTCAGAACCGATGCTATCGGTCGAATATTTACCTCGAGTTCATTAAACGCTCATCTGCTACGGTTAGAACCCTCCAACTCGGACAGTAGCATTTCACGCATTATCCCTGGTGGACTACAACTATCGGACATCTGAAGGAGAGCCCTTCGATTGACCCCTTTCGAATGTGCGCTTTGCAGCTTGCAACTGCACCTTTTCTTCGTTTCGAAGCGAACACATGAACGTGTCGGTTGCTTAACACAAAATGCTCGTTGATGGACATTTTTACACAGACCCGGGTGCATCCTTAACGTAGAACTGGTGTTCTAACCTGAAAGCTGATTTATTTTTACGACTATGACCGCCGAGGGAATACAGCAGGCAACGCATCCCTAGCGGTCATCAGCCAACTACACGACACACTTTACAGCTTGTCTATCAGCTCAGCTGCGCATTAGAAGGCTCGTGCCGTCTGTACACACTGGTGCCCTTCGCCGAACGAAAAGTGACCTCATGTCATTATCAGTGACATGGAAACGCAGCGTTCCGGTTTTTCACTTCGCTTACACCGTTTTGTGTTGATCATGGGTAAGTTTTTACATCTTTATCTGTACTGCTTCCAGCTTGACCATTTGTCGGGGAATGCGTTTGGGCACAAAGTAGAGCCTTACTATAACAAGCAGCGAGTGTTGCTACGAAACCGAAGCAATTTGGATGTCTTGAAGCAGAACTTTACATGTTGAATGTTTAAAAATTCCTGAAGGCCACTTAAGTCGTTGCCTTTTAATTAATCAATATTCATACTAAACCTTTGATATAACCGCGTTTGATTTGCTGTAATTTTACACAGGATATTCACTCTGATTAATTACAAACTAAGGATTCACCCTACACGCTGGAAAACAAAATTGCAGTTATTATCAAAAGTCATGATCACGATGCTATTAGTTGTGCCTCAACATGGGATTGTCTGACAGTACTAACTTACCACCCAAAAAAAACTGTTAACTCCCAGTAACGTAGGGACTGATTGACTCGGTCCCATCCGTTGTACTGCATTCAAAAGCGTAGGGTGTGTTATTGTCACCCCCCCCCCCCCCCCCCCCAAACCACGCGATCTGGTCCGTAGATAGATGACTTTCAACTCGTGCTAACTAATGCCACCCTCTCACGGTACGGATCGTAATAGTAGGGTTTTGGTTGCGTGCCACGTTTCCAGGACCTTTTGTGCGACGACCTTACCTTTGCGAGTTCTTGGCCTTGCGCAACTGACGCCACATGCGGCACTGGGCTTGGCCAGAACATCACGTCATCAGGACAATCTGGCAGTGTCCAGCCACGTCGCATTGCTTGTCATTGGTCGACCCCCTCTCACGTAACGATCATACCGGCATGGACCAAGGCGTGGGTGACGTGATGGTAGGAATTCAATCGGGCTCGGATCATCTACGCTGACCAACGACGACGTGAAGCGTTCACGGATGGTCGTCCGTGATGTTGACGATGATTCATGTTTACGATGTATTGATTTCAGACACGCGAATCGGCACTCTGCCAGCTGACCACATAATTTATGATAATCGGACAACGCTGGTCCGAGTCGAACCGGAAGCGTATAGAAAAGGCCGTCCTTTGCACGGAACAATGGCCAGGACGTCGGGAGGAAGGAAAAAATAAAAAGTAAACCACCAAAACGAGCCGATTTGAATGAACGCTTCCGTTGCTATTCGGTTAAAGCATGATGGGTTGGTTCCGGTTCGGACAAATCATCTTCAAGCGTTAGCTTTCGGCCGTTCAAATGGATGAAAGGTTTCGCAGCAGTGCGTAGATATGGAACAAATGTCTTCTTGACGTATCGTAGGAAATCGCTATCATTAGTCAATCAATTAAGAAAATGTGTTGCTAGACAAGCGATCGCTTTGCGACGTGCAAGATATGATAAGTCCATTTAATGGTGTTTGTCCAGCATTGACATTTCAATGATTTGAGCAAGAAATCAATTCGATGCGATAAGCGTTTGTTGCTCGCGCTGAGCCAAATGCAAATTAATCAACCGATGATTGCACGCCACACGTTAATTCCGTGTGTCAAATGGCACCGGTTTGTTTTACTGTTTAATGCATTTCTAAAAAGAAAATTTATAAAAAAATCTTAAATTATGTTTGTTCTGCTCTGACGTTTAAGTAATAGCAAAAACATTAATGGAAGCCTTTTTTTGCTCATTATTAAGACATAACAGAACAAAATGAATTAAAAAACCACTCTTGCATCAACTACCAGCCAACAAACCTGTTTGTCCCAGCGGCAAACTATACCGTAAAAGTGAGGCGCATGTTCGCAACATATGTCCTAATATTTCAATTTTCATCATCAAGTTTCCACCGTCAATCCTTAATGCGCCCCCTTACGGGCCTGTCAAATGCGCAATCCCTGTTTTTACTACCCTAGAGGCGCATACCCACTCCTGCAACCGTTACCGAGATAGGCTAAACATCCTATCGTAAAACACCCGGCCCGGAAAAACGCAAACGGAGAACGGACGCACCAAACCAAACAACAACCAAAGAAGACGAAATAAAAGAAGAGGGAGCGTGGAGAAATGTAAATATTATGCGACCGCATCATTGGTTGCAATAGCTTATGAATAAATTTTCCCCCTTAATAACTACAATCATGCGGAAATGCGGCGCTGGAAAAGACTGCGAACCGAACCCGACCAACCCGTCGGGTTGGAAAACTCACCGAAACAGGGTTGTTAGAGGGTCTTACTATGACGGTGAAGTTCTATGATCGATCCCTCCGATGCTCCGTCCCGACTAGATTCACCATCTAAAGTAACCAACAAATCCTATATCCGTCCATCCTATATCCACCCAGTTTTCTTCGCTTTGCATCACGAAGGTACAGGCTGTTGGACATGACAAAAAGAACATCGAACCGTGTGCACGGAAGCGAATGAATAAATAGTATTTAAGAAGCAGTTGAGGGTGACCATGTAAGGAATACGGTTCAGCTTTCCATTGATCTGACCACCATATTTCATATCGGGTAGTTTTCGCCACGTCACCATAATCTGCTTAAGTGAAAATCCTAATGTTCATTATCCACCAAACGGGCTAATCGATCGGATCTGATCGACCGAGATGTATGCCGTATGGCATATGGATGATTATTAATCATAATTATTTACAGTATGATCCTTTCTACAAACGAGACTTAACAAATGCCGTTGTGTGTGTGTTTTGCTCTTTGAATAGATTTAAAACAAAACTTCGTGGATCCCCACTATTGTATCAAAGTCATTGAAATACGCGTACTTAATGCTATTACTGAACATGTTCCGGCGACAAGTATTTTAACACCAAAGTACCGAGTACCGAGGTTGGATCTATCTATCTCACCGTCAGCTGTTATCCATGCTTAGTTCTGCTCATCAAACGCTTAACAACTTCAGTGTCACCGTATCGCTCTTGCAGTGGACCATATGGCTCACAATGCCGTGATACTTGTTTCCGGGCGAGGGATTTCAATTGATTTGATATAAATTTCCCTCTCCAGCGCATTCTTTTTTTCCTCGAACCGACGAAAGAAATCAAGGGTCAGGGCTCTAGGGTATCTAGCATCGGTAAGGACCCTGCAAAGTTGCTACTGCATTTGCGAATAACATCTTTTTCTGCTGCACTGCTGTTTTTTTTCGTTGTTTTGTTTGTCGCCCTCTTCCCTTTTTGTTTGCTTACCACTCAATCCCTCATGTCCTTTGCCACCCCAATTCCGTGTAGTGCGGAATGCAAGGAAGATTAAAATCGCACCCAAATGATGATTGTTTATTGTTCGTCTGGCGCGTACGGTTTTGTGTTTGTGTCGCGTTTTTAGAACACGACACTAACCGAACGGAGCCCGGCCCGTTGGGGTGTTTTTAATCAGGATTGATTGATTTTTATACAACCAGGGTTCTCCGTGTCCCGAGAGTGCCCCGTACTGACGCCAACGGCAGAAGTGGACGTAAAGCAGGGTATATGGTCTCGAGGGAGAAATCGAGGATACGGTTACGAGGTATGGTACGAGGGCCATTCGAGGGGTTTTGTGGGATTCCGGTTTCGGTAGCGCGTTAGTACCCCTTTTTTACCGCACGGATGGACAACATTCGCTGTACCCGATTACTCCTGTTGGCTGCGTGTGTGGTGCTGTTTAGGGCTGATTTACACCACCGAATAATCATTTCACGGCCCTGGGTTACCGTGAAGAGGTGGGAGCGACGCTACTTGATACACAGCGTGATGCTGCGTGATGGGGTTCATCGTAACGTTATTAGTTGATTACATTACCTATTATCGAGATTATCGTCCCGGGAGTTTAGAAGAAGTCATCTCCAAACGAGGCCAATCGCTGTGAAGCAGTTTTGAATAAAAGAACACCCACAAACAGGAAATGTAATCTATCTGTTAGTTTGCGGCAACGCGAAAAATGAGCATTTATGGGAGAAAACTTACGATTGCCACTGAGCGAAATAATTATCACATGTGGTAAAAGTTAAAAATAAAGGAATATGGATGTATTTTGTATAAAGTGTCTATATAAAATATAGTTAATTTATACTACATACCATACAATTGTTTGTCCCAGTATTCCTATACAGCACACTGTACTGTATTCAATTTGCTTTGTTTGAAGGGAAGATGTCTATGCAACTAGATGGATTAGACATTTGTTCTGACCAGATTAGGATCCTAACCCATTATCATTTAAATCTATTCAAGACAGCCCTCTTGACATCTGATCCACATTGACATCTGATCTCTTAACTTGTACGAGTTTTACAGACTAGCCTTGATCATGACAAAGTGATGGCTGCGTTTCTCCATTGCAGTAGCAGAATGGGACATTGACGAGCATTTTCTCGGTACGATTTGACTCAGACATATCGTGCCCCATGCATCGGACTTTGCCACACCTAGGGTATGTTTTATAACTCAAGGATCATTCTTATTTCTAAAACGTTTTCTTTACAAATACTGCAAAAGATAGTCAGTAGCACCCGATTTTCTAGAAAGACAAATGCATTGGTGTTCTTGGATACCAAAGTTCATAACAGCAAGAATACCGGGGATTTCCAAATGCTGCAATTAGTAATATTGTGGAGTCTTCAATATACTATTCCTCAGATAATTCTCCTAGACCTAGTACCTAGATTACAATCCTAATTTAAGATTGAGAAAATCAGTAAAACTTCTTAACCACCTTACGATTCCAACCATCAACGCATACTCAGATTCGAAGCTGAAACATATTACGATCAGATCATTCGGACCAAGACGAAGGTCTTGGTCGCAGTCATCCAATACTTGAGATCTTGCATTTCTGAATGTTGTCAGTGTCGTAATAATTTTTAAGTGACTCAGAAAGCATATCACAGCCATACCTTGGATGTAGGGAAAAGCGCTAAATGGTCGCAAGGAAGAAGGATGTTCCACGCCTGTGCTCTATTTAATCGGGTAGATAACTATCTCTATCATCCTCAGACGGGACAGGACCAGGAAGAAGAGATTTTACCGGTCATCTACATTATTATCGATATGAGTTAAAGCAAAAAAATATTAAATCGAAAGTAAAATAGTATAGAAATGACTTCCAAAGTCGTGACGCGTCAAAATAAGAATGATAACTTGTATATATTTAGTGAAGCGTATCATAAGGTTTTGAAGGTATACTTTTCCATCTGTTGGGTACGACATTTTAAATAGTATTTGAAATTGCAAAAACCATTTTGGTAGTAAATTTAATTGTTTACGTCTTTCCATTTACTCTGAAAAGTGGCTTTAAGACCTTCAACATCTCACCGCATATCCAAGTGTTATCTAATAAGACAAATTTATCACACGATACTATTTACAACGAAACGCTTATTCCACAAGTTACGTCGCATCGGTTTTGTTTTAATCAATACATGTTAATTTCCTAACCATATGGTGAAAGCCCCTATGTTTTGTGCCCCGAATCGAGTCAAAGGAGCAGGGCTGGTTCCATAACTCAGCGATTTGGAAGCACTGTTAAACTTCTTTTCAAATAAACCTTGCCGCAGAACGATGCAGAACTGAATACGGCGGTCCATCCAGCCAGCCAACCAGCCAGCCATTCAGCAGCACCCGAACCTGGGGCGCAGATTAAGAAAGCGTTCGATGGTAGTGTTTGAAAATTCGCTTTCGTTTTCATCACACCCTAAAAGCATGGAATGATTTACAAGGCCCGTCGTTTGTCGCTTGGTTTTCGGCTAATTAAAACACACAAAAGGTTTCTAAAGGTTACACGCGACGTCATGAATATTCACTTCGGAGTACTCTGTCGCCTCTGCCGTGCCAGAGGTATTATAGGCAACGCCACCATTCTAACAGGGGTCTGCCGGGTGGATGCACAAGATTTTAAAATGCCTCTTGTCGGGAGGCCATACGGTGAGTATAAATAAAGCTGAAGCAACGAAGGGCTCTGGAGATTATTCTGCAAACTGTCTCTTTCGTGTCCGGATGGCTGCAGGAACTCAGTGCTACTGTTGCCTAGTTTGATCGCAGTGATGTACTTTAAGTAAGTGAGTTTCTAATTCTAAAATGATACTAACGCTGAAAATCTTTTGTATGTGTTATTTAAAGTTGTTTGTGCCATTTTTTCAGATTAGCACTGATTCTACTATTCTGCCAAACATCAAGGACACTTCATCATATAGAAAATGCTAAACTATACCAAGAAAAGTTAGCAACAGTGCAAGAAATCGTTTCCTTCGTTTGTGTTAATTTTCATCTAGACTTGGTTAAATTGTACAACGTATCTCAACTTCTTGCAAATGGTTCTCAGACGCTACGTCGAATGTGTGAACGATTAATGACGGAGGAAATGTACGAACCCTGTGAAAAGATACTGAGTACCGACTTGCCTAGTTACACCACGCTATCTCATCAAGTTAGGTTAATACACAGCGTAAGAATTAGTGCGAATGAGCAAAAGTACGATATTTACACAAAAATAGACGACCCACAGAAACAATTTCATTACAAAGGAACAGTCATGCTAAACGATCATGACCCAGTACGATTGGTGCAGTTTCAATCAATTTTAATTACGTTTAATAACGAAATTTATAATCAAAAAACAAACATCATGCAGACACGCTCCAATGTGAATCTCCTACATGGAATGCTAGAAGAGTTGGCTCAAACAGTGGCACGAAAACAAAAGGCAGTTAATTTGCTTCTGAAGGCCACAACAAATGATTTTTACTTCAAAACATTCGATTCACTGTTGGCACTCTCTGAAAAGAAACAATTGCTTTCACTCGTAGAGAATCATGCAAATGAGTTCAACAATTCGTTGACCAGCATTTTACGAGTCGCGCATTATAAACGCTTTGTGTCAAAAGATCACATTTTAGTTAAAGTTTGGATTCCACGTGTGTTAAGCAGTAAGTATACGGCGCTTAAGCTAACTGTACTTCCAGCTATGTACGACGAGCTATTAATATTTCCCCAAGTTTACAATGATGTAATTTTCATTGATGAAAACAATCAATTTGTAACCAATGTTAATTATAGCACTTACAAAAACATCTGCAAACCTGTGACAAATACTATTGTCTGTGATTTTCGTCGTGGAAAACAGATCAGCGATCTAACAACGACTCCCATAAACAACAATTGTTTTCATTCGTTAGTTTTTGCACAACAAACAAAACCATGCCAGACATTGATAATGCGCAACAAACTGAACGTTTGGTTAGCTACACAAAACCCAAACATTTGGTTGTATATATTTCCATATAAAGAATCTGTTGTAATAATGGTGGATGGTAAACAGACTTTAATATCCCTTTTTGGAAGTGGTTTGTTGAAACTTGTTCCAAAAATGATGGTTCAATCAGGAGATTACTTAATGCAATACGAAGCCACCGAATATCCTGAGTTTACGGGACGAATGAAAACGTTACGTTTTACTATAAGTTATCACACGATAAGTATTGTTTCCAAGTTAAATATTTCACAAACACAACTGACTAACAAAGTCTTAATAACTGAGGAAGAGAAATATTCTTTCTTTGCTTCAGGAATGACTGAAAATCTTTTAATACAAACATGGAAAATGCAACGAGAATCTATTGGAGAGGATCCCAACGCAATGCTTTACAATATGCTCACAGTGAGCGCATTATTTGTATTGCTTCTATGTTTATTCATTGTATCCATGTGTGATACAAGAAAAATGTATACAAACCGCAATATCGATACAAGTGTGCCCAATATTGTGGCAAGGTATGAAGCGACACGAAATAAGATTATGTTGGATAAACACAATTTGGAAGATACCACTCAAAATTCGATTTAAAGTTGAAAAGTTGCTTATTTATAAAACGCTTATTTGATAATTTGAATAATGTTATTGAAATGAAATAAATGTTTTGTTCAGTCAATCAATCAATTCAATTGATATTTTCTTTACACACAGAAATTATACGTTTTCTGTTAGAAGCATTTTCGGGTACGTCATTCAGATGGAATGTTTAAACCTGATGGCCATAAAGCATACATTTTTCAGTTCGACCGGAAACACGCCGAAATGTTCTAAAGCATAGAACACCACAGAAAAAAACCTTTTCGATCACTTTATCAACACGCTTCAGGTAAGAGTGATGGTCGGTTTTGTGTGCTTCCTTTAAAAAATACATGTTGCTACAATATTCCGGTAGCATTCTAGCTGCCCATAATCAGTCAGACTTAGGGTTTAAAAGTGCCCACAAGAACCCAAAAAAAAGGACACAATGGTTGATAAAGCTGTAACCAAAACCTGCTGTTTCGAAACTCTGAAACCTTTGATCCCTGACATGGCACACAGGCTCTACCGGAACTTACCGTTGTTTAGGCTGTGGGTTTAGCATGGGACAATGGCTCTCATACACCAGCACTGGCACAGCATTGATAAGATAAATAAAGAAACAACACACAGCTTAAGAATGTGTGTTCGTCATCTCCAAACTATGTTGAATAGACACGAAGAATTGATTCTATTAAAGTACAAACGTATGATATGATTGATTGAGATTTAGTTTTAATGGTGCCTTTGTTCATGTGAAATATTTAAAATGTTTGAAACATATTTACTTTAGTCACCAAGTAAATTAACACACGTGAATATCATAACGCAATCGTGAATACTGAACTAGGTGATGTTCACATCGTATCGATCGAAGATCTTCTTCGCCAATGGTCGCTGATAGATTCTCTCACGCATTTCACCCGACGACATCCGGATATGGTTGTGCTGGCGCACGTTTAAGGGTTGATAAATTATTATTGTTTATTTTCCGCTTCGTGACAGCTGACTTTGCTGCGGTCTCGTGTCAGCATTTCCGTGAGAGGCCCGACCAGAACGAACGTTTGCAGATACGTTCTAGTGCGGCTTCGCGCACCATTGCGCTTCAAAGCGAGCAACTTGCGACCATATTTTGACAATTATCTGTGGGGTATGATAACACGGTCTAATCGCATTAATTTGGTGTTCAGCATATTTTTCTCTACCGTCATCAGGACAGTCGGCTTGCTCTCTCACTCTCTCTCTCTCTCTCTCTATATCGGCTTGCGTTTGCCAGTACTGAAAGGGGTGTCCCTTATGGATGGGTGAACGGATGTGCCGAAATTGGATGCAATTGTTCAAGGCACGTGCAGCCAGGCCTGTGTGCGGTGTACAGTGCCACGTGACAATGCGCACATCAGACGGCCCGAACCGAACCGGAATTCGCAGTCGAATGTGGATCCGGAATGGAAATGCCTTAAATGAACCGATGACATCGACTGCGGTTACGAATGATTTACTAGTGTCTGATGTTTATTATTGCTGTGTGAGATATCGACATGCTTGTTGCGTTATCTTTACATGAAAAAGTCAGCATTAAAAATGTTAGATGTTGGATCCTAGTTCCAAAAACAAGTGGCAGCAGTTGAGCATCAACAGTTATCTGTTTACTTGTAAGCTGGTAATCAATATACAAATTCACCCATGGCTGCACGAAACACACCTTGATATTCGCAAACTTCATAAGTTAACCCAATTCCATTTCGACTTACTTTCATTCTTGACGATAGAAATAGTTGCTCTCAATATTGTTTCACTTTTGCTTAAATGGTACAATCGAGCAATCGATCGTTTCACCGAATGACCGTGGATGACGATGTGCGAGTATATTGCATTAATTTGCATACCGAAAATAAAACACAACACGTGCGCACCTGCCATAAACCGGCACGGCATCTTATCAATACCGGGCCATGTCTGCTGTAGCCGTAGCACAAGATTTACGAGTAATCAGGCCAGTCTTTTTTCCAACCGCAGTTCTATTTCTCACTAAATACGATCGCACCCAACACTCGTCTCTTGAGCTCCTTTCGGTGGAGCTTTGGACCAGGCTTGGTGCAGGTCTACCACGTTCGCGGACGAACACTATTTAGTGGCTCGGAATTTTATTGTAATGGCATTCAAGAAGCTACCACATTTTGACCACTTCGAATGTTTTATCATGCAATCTATCACATTTTTTTTGTTCGCGCCCGGTTCAAACCCACATTGACAAGACGATCGATCCTTTCGGTGTGTGTGCTTCACCTTCGAGCCGTGATCGTTTTATGTTTTTATATGTGCATATTATTCGCCAGTCATATAAAATTACTCGCCACACCGGCAACCGACGAACGATCGTGAACGATGAACGAACGAAGATTGTGCGTCTGTGTGTGTGTGTGTGTTTTTTTTTCTTGTCCTCGGCACAGCAAAACTAAATCTTGTGTGAAGGTTAACATAGCAAATAAAACGGCTCTTCCGAGCCGTCCTTTCTCTTCTACCAATGTCCTGATCAGAAGCCCGATCTAAACTCATATGCTGCTCGTGTATCGGTAAAGGCATAAAGTGTACGAATATTAATTCAAAGTAGACAAATTTAAATACAATAAATTTGGATCTGAATTTCGCTCTGTAATCAAATGGCGATATGGGACAGGTGTCCCGTCCAAAACACTTTTGATCAGTCTATGTGCTGCAACCGGGGCGAAGCGATGATCATAAAATAATCGAACCGAACAAATTATCCTTAAACAGAGGTGAAACAAACTGCGTTTGCCAAACATATTTTACTAATATTTGAACAGTTTTGAGAAAGTTATGTATGTTTACATTGTAATTATGAAATAATAGAAAAATATATCATAGAATTGAAGAATTTTAGAAAAAAAAGATACGAAATTTTATATCAATTTCAAAACTTTAAATTTAGAAACGTGCATTTAAATATGAATCAATGCAAAAATTTGATAAAATGAAATTAAAAAACAACGCAACTTGAGAACAACTTTTTTGACCACATCAATGCTCATCTGTCGTCAACTGTCTCGCACCACAAGCTACAAATAAGTTATCTCGCGAGCAAAAGAATTTCGGAACCTCTGTCATGCCTCCAGCGAATGATCCATTCCGGGTGACCGGTTTTGGCAGAAAAGCTGTTCCCTAAATAAAGTGTTGAAAGGTTTAAATGTTTGTTTTGTTCGACTTGAATATCTGCTGCCGTTGTTTGCCGCTGACCGTTGGCCGGTGTCGAAGTAATGATAGCGTCATGGGCGAACGCTAACCATATAAAATAATAAATTCTTGTTTATCATTATGATAGATGACGTTTTATTGTCACGATCTCTACACCGCACGGGAATGCCGGAATGCCGAATAGCTGCCGGGTCTGGTGGGGTAGGATTTTGGATCCTACCCCACCAGTGTTGGCACCAGGTGAACCATAAACAAACAGCAAAACCGCGATCTGCTGATGCAGAAAGGACCCTCTCAACGGAAGCAACGGTTTCCGTAAAGGCCCGGTTCGAAACAAAAAATGTTCCCGGTGCCCGGTGCCGCGATGGACAAAACCCGATGGAGGATTAAGATGAGTGTGGCCGTGAAATAAATTATCGGTTTAATATTTAGCGCCAGATGAGAGGGATCGTCCGGATGGTGGTGGAGTCGAACCGTCGCCCGTGTGATGTATGAGGCTAGTGTTCAGATGGTTCGGACGAAGACTTAGAAGGAAGATGCCCGAGGCAGGGCAGGATCGTGTTGAAAGCTCGGCAGAGAAATGGCATACACATATACGAGCAATATCCCCAAATCCGAAACAAATGAGTTGATTCAGAATGCAAAAGCAAACAACGATCAACAACACACACACACGCACAAGAAACAAAACAACACGAAAAAGAATGCATGCTAATGGGGATATAAAACGAGCGGATAAAAGGTACAATACCCAACTAAAATAAAACAACACACAGCGGGAATGGAAAACCATAAAACTACAACAAACGAATGCGTAACGTTTTCTGGTAGAAAGCGCGCCAAAGAGGTGTTGAGGCGGCACGATGACACATAGCACGCAGGTGATTCATTGGCTGTGACAGTTGATAAATTATTGAGCTACACATCTTTCTCGATAAATCATCCATTCTAGGTTGATATTACGGTGAGGCAAATATGATGTACGTCAAGGTGTATGTCGATTTGACAATCGTCATTTTTTACATTTACTCTAATTTTAAACTGCTTTGCATATCCATATTGCAAGTGGTAAATGTCGAACAATAATGTTACCTTTTTATCATTTCTTAGTTTAAATTCTAAAATACAACGTACACACTAAGCATGTGAGCTTAATGATTGTGACAGCAATGTGATGTGGCTCTTCACATTTTTTCCTGAATCGGTAATTGATTCTGTCATCACTTTAAGAGCATTTCCCTTCGACGCCTTGCGACGGTCCCTGATTGTACGATAAGCCCATCCGGTACCAAACCGAAATAAAAAGTCAACAGATTGTACACTCAGTGCTGGTGCCGCGTTATCACTGCCGGCAATCTACAGCCGTAACACAGCGCAATCTGTTCATTTTCGACCCTTCATACGCATCACCCAGCATGTTTACCGCGTGCATGTGTGCACTCCCTCGCAAAAAAAAACACCGATAAACATCAGGATCAGTCCGGAAATCTGATTGATAATGATAGGCCTGGTGGTTCCAAACGGGAACATCCCTCGCTTACTGCTTGGACGGTGTTGTTACGCGCCGGTACTAAGCCCGCTGTAAGTGTTCTTTTCTGCGAAAGGAATTGTTTTGTGGCTGTAACGCCCTGAACGAATATGTGAGCAGGGTATTATTTTTCAATTATCGTGCAATAAAAAGTGCCTGATTTGAATGCACGGGAAGCGCTAAAATACGTCACATGGAATTAGTGCGAGCGAAGATGTAAAAAAAAGGCAATGGAACAGTATATTTTCCTTTATAAATTCAATTACAAGCTATTTTAGCTCACGAAAAGGATATTGTTTTGAATAGAAAACAGACGCTACACCTTTTGTTTGTCCTTTTTTACCCTTTGTTTAGTAAATGTACGAAATTATTATATAAAGTCCCTTCAATTCCCATCTTTTAATCCGATCAACACCGCAGAAGTATAAACGTGACTGTGCAAAGGACTACACTATTAAAACCCTTGTGAAACATTTCGAAACAGTGTTATGCTTTTAAAAACAAAAGGGAAAAAATGATTGCTCATACGTGTGTACGTAAAGGTACGAATGAAACTGGAAGATCGTGGGATTTCGGTAAATATCTTCTCGAAAAAGGAGTGCTCTGCAACTATTGTGTGGTTAGCGGTGGCTAGAGAGACTCTGCACCATGTCTCAATGGTGACGGTCAAACATACAAAAACAAACAGTCAAACACAGTCGCTCCAAACAAACATACAAACAAACTTAAAATCTCCTGCATAATGCGTTTTCCAGATCACTGATTGATTCATGGAATTGCCATATAACCATGCCAAAGACCACTTTTGTACGTGCAGAGAGTAAAGATGGTCACTTATTTTAATAAAATATTCTCTGCAAAAGAAAACTACAGCACATTTGCGTAAACAAATCAGTCCGTCAAATGTTGGGTAAGTTCACTGTATGTGCCTGCCGTGAGTACGTACTCACGTAGTACTCCCGAGACAGACATGGTGACTAGTATTTCATGTTTTTCATTTCCATGACCTACTTTTCTCACCTCAATCATACAAAGAAACATCATCTCGGTAATCCAGCATCCTTAGATACAAAGTGTCACTATGACCCTCAGCCACGGCTTGGATAATCCGATAAAGCGGATGATATTACGAACAAAGTCCAACCGAAAGGAAGAACGAGCGAGCAAGAAACGCTAGAAAGGAGACAAAGACATTTCACATCAGATTACTTCTGCGTTGTCCTACCTTCATGCCGTTGTAGCTGCAGTAGATGCTGGGAGCACTGTGCGTCTTTTCAAGCCTTACTCCCGGTTTCTATTGGCCTGGAACGAAGCTGCCGGTGAGGATTCACGCCAACTTAAGAGGATGGACACAACAAAAGGACGGACGCACTGACTAGTCAGTGATCTTTGACATACCTTCACACACACACAAACACACACACACATTCGTGCTGTTTTTTCTTCGTCTTTTTTTGAATGTTTTTTTTATATTTCAGGATAGCCGATTCACCTTGCCGTTGCTAAAGAATGTGTTACGGCGATTGAAGCGCACTGATAAACGGAAGGTTTGCACCGTGGTCATAAAAGTAAAGAGAAACATTTCGAAGCGACGCCTCCTTTGTGCGAAAGACCGCGAAGGCGTTCGACACGCAGAGCAGAACAACGTTCGAATGAAACGCACAAGCGACAAACGGCTGCGAAGACGATGATTGAAGCGAAGTATCGAAGGCACCGATGACAAAACCACGAGATCGGATACCGTGATGGACGATCGATGCGCGAAGATAACATACGGACGTCTGCCAACAACGGCACAACGCGTCTCAGGGCTGGGAAACTGGAGGTGATGCGGGTTCGATTCTATCCGTAACGCTTGGGTTCGCTGCGCTCTCCTAACAACCAGCTCGCAAACCTTCGCACCGTTCACCGTCCGGCTGAAGATCGTTTCTGGTGATATTTATGCTCTCCGGTCGGTGTGTGTGTGTGTCTCTATTGAATAATTTGTGTGCGGCTTACGGCGAGCAGCTCTCAAAGCGCCCGGCACCGCCGCACGGTGTGGAGAAATTAAGACACATTATGTCAGTGATACGGACATATCGAGCTCGTTTCATCTGTTCACCAGCGTCGGCCAACATCCATCGCATACCATTGACGCGGTCGCCTACCGATAAATGGACATCGATCGTAAGCCGCCGGACAAAATACGTCTAAACTTGTTGTTTTGCTGCCAGCTGGCCGTTGATGTAGTGACAGCTTGAATGAGTGTTTGAAGCCGGTAAGTCCATCCGTTTTATTTTTCTACCCCGTATTCCGGACATTCTGATCATTGCTACTATTAATTGTACCACAATGTTTCGGCGAACACTTTTTTCTTCTAAAAAATACATGTCACGTGTTTAGGTTGTAATCTATTCGCTTCACTAACAACCAATAACTGTTTTAGGATGCTAATACTTTTCTATGTGAATCACATCTGTGTGGTGTGCTTATTGATCGACGTTATGGTGGCTTAAGTAAATTTGATGAACCATCGATATCGAATTACATACAGCTTGTCTTGTTTGCCCTGTTCAAATACATCACCGAAGATACGGTACCGTTATGCACCATACCCTCGTAAGTTCTACCGCTAGTTATGACGTTTATTCTTAAAATCTTTCACTCAAGCAGCACTGCTAAATTCAATTTTTATCGTAAAGAAATGGATGTTTTAATACAAAAATTCAGATATAATTGTTCTTAATTCTTGTCGAGTGCGCTCGTCAATATGTACAAGGAAGATGTGTCGACGAGTAGTAAAAACAGCAAGGTCATCCCAATTTTTTAATAAAAAATTGGAGAGATCGATCAAAAAATTTGTTCTAGTGCGGTATAAAAGATTTTAAGAATTCATATTTTTATTTTGAGGATTTCCGGTGCTTTTGGAATTTCTTTCCATTACACAAATAACTAAAGTGTTATATAACGTCAAAAATTTCGAATACATCTTGTAAAAACAGTTTTAGCATATTAAAAAGATACTTTGGAAATCAATATATTCACCATTATTAGAACGTTTAATAATGTAATTAAATGGTACCAAATAAGACACCACAATAAGAGACAATTATAATAAACAATTAAATGATTTGGATAAGGGCATGACTGAGATCCACTGATGTTTATAACATACCCATCTGTAACAGTCTAAATGCAGACGAAGACTTCAGACGAACATCAAAATGTTGATTAAATAGTGGAAAAGACAAGTCAAACAAACGTGCAATAGATCATACCACTAAATTACTAAAGATTTATTCTAGAGTACCTCAAAACTTCCTGATATTTTAAGCCAATATGCCTATCTTTCCAAAGTATAGTTAATATACAATATTTATCACAATTCAGGTGAAAACTATGCTCCTTTCGAGGAAATATAAATGTAACTAGCTACGAGCCGTTCTTAACCGAAGGATATTTGGCTATTGCGACTTCAGCTCAGTCTAGCTACGACATTATTCTTTTGTCGATCTCACAATTATCAACAACCATAGCATTATCCCGCGCACAATAGCGGGATGGAACCGTTTTTCAATTAGCAAACACATCTTTTACGCTTGCATCTGTGCGCACATACCACACATTCCCACTTTTTCGCTCAAACACGGCGAGGATTGCCCTCGCACAACAACAGCATACCGTTCAATGCAGGGTACCTGTACCGCCACACAACAATGCCACACAAACATTGTCGTTTGTCGTCCTCATCATCATCGTCGTCGTCGTCGTCATCATCATCATCATCATCGTCATCATTTTCATCATAATCAACATCAACTGCAACAATGAGATCACGCGTACGACAATCGCGGTGTACGTAGCACCCTAGCAGAAAGGAGGTAGGGAATGGATGGGATATATTTCTAATTAAAAGTAAACAAGCACTGATCTTCCGTATCGACCGAAAATAAATAGAGAGTGCACGAAATGACAAAAAACACGACACGACGGTTTCGTCTTTCATTGGAATCGCGCAAAGAAATCTCTTAAGCGTACAGGATTGCAAAAGGAAAACATATCTCACGTCCCTGTACAGTGCGTTCCACGGTTATATGTTGAAGAAATTTTGACTAATGTTGTTGGAAAAATGTGTAACAGCAATAACATCAAACCAGCTTTAATAGAACTCTTAATAAAACGGCTGGACAACGGGTAGTCAAGTGTGGACAAAAACTTTCCACTATCACTGTATCCTTTGCTGGTACGTTCGTACGCACTGCACTGTATCCTTAATCACAGCAGGCGCACAGGATGGGATAGGCACACGAATCAGGACCACCTTTACGGTAGCTTTCGCTTTCAATCCAGCGCAATCACACGCTGATTGTTGGGCATTATTCTCACCGGCAGTTCTCAATCTATTGTTGTTGTGCACCCGCGTGATGCAGTGCACTGTGTATTTCCCCCTCGTTTAAACCGTGGACCCTTATGTGAGACAATGGAAACACATGGGATGACAATTTCAATTTTTGTTCCAGTCCGTTGACGTTTCCGTGACGTTTTTGGTTGGATGGCTGGCTATCCCGTCGTCGCCAGCAACAGTCAATTGCGGAAGTCGTTCCGCGGGGTTTCGTTGCAAGATTTCAAGTCAATTGAAATGATTTGACTTTTTCTCGAGCTTCATTACAGGACGGACACGATGTACGTGGGCAATTCGCAATGGGATTTGCCAAAACCGCTGGAACGGTGAACCGGTAAGCTACAGATACGAAAAATCGTTATTATGCCACGTTAATCATCGCTTCTTGAGGAGACGTGTTTAGTTTTCTCTTAATAATACCAGTACGGGCGGATCTCTCTTTGCACCTTACATCCAGCTCTTGTTGCAGTCTCAGTCATGCTGGTCTATTGTTTTAAGTTACATTTCTATACTGCCTTACCGCGTAGTCGTTCTGTTCCAATTCGCGTAAACATGTGTATGCACCCACATGGTCAGATGCGTGTGAATTCCTGAACTAGCCCCGTCACTATTGTTTTATGATTTTATGATACATTTCTTGCCCGGTTCTTAACCAACCATGGAATTTCCATGGAAACAACAGACGCTTCTCTATTGTGATTCCACGGTCACAAATTATCAAACAATTGAACGAAGCTTAAAAATTGAAAAAAAGCTGGGAACTGGGACTTGATTTTCACATTGCTTTGTAAATCGTGCTAACCTTACCTAAGCACAAATAATTTTTGAAACATCACAAAAATGGTATAAAACAATGAAAAATGTTTTCGATCTACAGCCAACTCCGAAGATTACATTAAAGTTTGAATTTTTATTGTTCCTTTTATTTTTATAAATATCATCCATTTTTGGCTAAATTTGTTGAAAAAAGGACAGAAATTCAAATATAGTTCAGTAAATTATATACTACTGGCAAAAAGCAATTAAATAACTTAAATACATTGTAATTTATTTCTTTCAATCATCAAATATTTAACATACACTAACTAAGAACTTTATAAATCAATGTATAAAATTGGATTAAAACCACAAAATGCTTTAAATTATCTCATTTACTAGAACCTTTGTATGTTTCCATAACGAAGTTCGTATGTTCCAACAAATACAAATAGTTTGTACCGCAAAACTAAGGTTATAAAATAAAAAAAACTTCACATTTACACCTGTACCTTGGTCCTCAGCATTAATAAAAAATGCAACCCCAAAACAAGGGTGTGGAAAATTGCCTCCGTCACTTAACTGCTTACTGCCTGCTAAAATTAACTTCACTTTATACTTCTGAACGAACAAGTGCAACACTACCCGGAGGCACTACGGGCCAATATTTTATTTTCCTGTTTTTTTGTTCGCTTTTTTCCCAGTTTGCCTAGTTTTCCCTTCCGATAGACGATATGTTTTATTTTAATTCTCACACACCAAACCTGGAATCTCTTCCGCGAGCGTGTACCGCACGCGTTTAATGAACTTCGGTCACCCTACCACCCAGGACGGTAAGCGTCAGCATGGAAGGGATTGGGTATGCAGACACACGACATCGACGTACCGCCGACACGTTTCGTTCATTGTAAAGTCATTCGAGCGCTTCCCGTTGAACCGTGGAACCGAGGCGTCATTGTCACGTGGATCAATCCGACGATCGACGATCGATGTGCCGGGACGATGCACTACTTCTCGAGGGAAAAAAATCGGCATCACGGTCCCCGAACCGCACACTAGACCACCGGTGGTACACCGATGGTAGACATGGTGCCAAGTGTACCAAGTGTATAAATATTGTTATTATTCTTGCCCACCCCACCGCTTCGCTTTGCCGAGGGCCGTACCACCTCCCCATACAGGCTTGATAAATGGATGCGAACAAATGTTTCTTCAAGGGAGTGTGCTAAAGCAACAAAACACAATCATAACAACAGCGGCATCGATGATGGCCAGCGAAGGAAGAAGAGAAAAAGGGCCCGCCACGCGACCTACTCGTAAAATCGGCACGGAAACTCAACCGTAATCGTTCCAAAGCGTCTGCCGAATGGGCTACTAAATAAGGGAAGCAACATTTGTATCGCTAAAATAATGTGCGCTGCTTCCCCAACAAGAAGAAGGAGGAAGTTATCAAATGATTGCTCTATTTCGTAAAGTCATCATCGACCGTTGTGCATTTCGGACTGCCCAGCCTCTAGCTCACGTGTTTTCCTTAACGACACGTGACTGAATTCGGTTAAATTAATATCAAAACAAATTACGAATACGGCACGAAGATCGGCCCCTTTCTGTCTTATCCGAATACCCGTATCCCGGATCTCAGCGGGATACACACCGTTACCGTGTGTAAGAAGAAGAGTCACAAAGAAATCGTCCAATACGGCAAACCGGAGGCGTTACGGTCTAAATGGAGCGAGTTCCTGTTGCGTAGTGTCAATTTGGTAGAGCGTATGCAGATCGGGCACAGTGGAGAAAAAATGCACAGCAGCAAGCCGTACGCAGCTAATTGTTGCGCTATTGCCACAATGAACGGCCAGTTTTCAATGATAGCTTTTATTAATGATGGACTTTTGACTCCCGGCGGTACGCATTGCCGGCCGACCTATTGTGTCACAAGAAGTGGTCTCGGATGTTTAAGTGACTAATGATTTTTAGATGGATGCTGCACTATTATCATTGCTTTGCGACTAATCAGCTAGGATGGGAGAATTTAGGTATTTGTTGGAGAGCGAACAAAAAGAAAAAGGAAATAGTACGGACACATTGTTTGAATATGTCAAGAATATGTAGAAATAGAAATCCATCGAATCGCATTATAATTTTTACAACATTGCCACATTTTTTTACACAGAGCAGGGTTAATCTCATCGAGTTATCTACAATCTAAATTCAAACCCAATTCTCAAACAAACTTTCAAACTATGTCAAACAATACTCAATGGAGAGCTCAATAAATAAGTACCAAAGCACCAAAACTGAATCATCTAAGCAATAGGAAACCCATCAAATTATTCTCCTTAAATCAACGAGGACAATGATCAGACATATCAGATACAACTATGCCGACATTAAACAATACGTCAGCGTACTCCAGTAGCAGTTATGTTCCCATGATAGTGCTTATCAAAACATGGAAACGATAACGTCACCTCAGAAGTGTATCCGATTTTGCGACACCAGAAAAATTCCACCCCAGCTCAGAAAAATAGAATTTACATTCTATGTTGGAGGACATCAAGATCGCATACTCTTTCGTAAAATGTGTACTAAATGCGTACCCTGTCTTAAGCCACAGTGGAAACTATTATTCAAAATTTAACTCTCCGAATTTCCATTAGACTTGTGAACGAATTGAAAATATGCCTGTAAATGTTATGTAAAAACTAATCTCAAGTCAATTTATAAATAAACGATTAGAAATAAATCATGCATGTCCAATGCTAGACAAGAAGATCACTTTCGAAAGTGAACAATCTTTCCATTCTTACGGTTGAAGAACTTGCTACGAGGAAACAGTTTGGATGAAATTTTATATCAGTCCTGTCGTGTAGAAGAGTGGATACATTACCCACTGAAACGCCTCCGACAATTCTTAAACAAAACACTTGATACAATTCTAACTTGAAACAACTACAACTCGAGTTGTTCTTAAAATGAAATCAACTTATATAAGTGCAACCTGCAACATGGCTGTGATTAGTGGTGGTGTCAATGTCGATTAGAAGCCACTGTTACCGTTCCACATTCTTAAAAATCAGCTACATATTATACACTCTTCCTGTGACTAATCGTCCATTCAATCAACCGTAAACGCTGTCATTGCGTACCACTCACAGCGTTTTTATTTGACTCTATCCCTGTTAACGCCGCTTAATAGCTGTGTTAATGTGGTGGTTTCGCTCTTCCAACCGACCAAAGTCTTTGATGCCCTAATGTGTACCATCGAACTATCCTACGCGCTCGAAAATTACCCATTTCCATTAGAGTTCCCGCACAGAACCTGGTCGGGCGCACATTACAAAACCCGAAAAACTCCCAAAAGCAAGCACCACACCATGAACCATTCGCTTGCCAGCAAACCATCGGGTATTGGTATCCGAGTCACCTGATCAGTGTCGTGGAAAAAAAGCGAAGAAACGGTAGTAAAATTATCACCCAAAAAGCAAACGAATGAAGATCGAAACATTCATTCAGCGTGCGGATGAAAATTGAAACAGCGGTGGGTGAAAATCAGAAAAATAATGGATAAATAAGTAAACAAACACCAGAAACCTTCCTAATGGATGGATGTGTGTCGTGCAATTCGGTAGCCACAAATGGCGGTAGACACGCCGAAAAAAAAAGGGATTGTATTGCAGGACACGCGAACCGGCGACGCGTCGTTGTATCGGCATGGAGCTCGGTTGGGCCAACGGTTTGAGGGAAGATGGAACGAAAAAAGGGAACAACTTAATGAGAAGTGGGAAAACCATCTCAAATAATACCCATGAAAGCACTCTATTTTATAGCACATTCAGCAATTCTACCGTAGCCGAATGCAGTTCCTGAGTTCCGCGTTTGGGAACGCTCGAATACGGTTTATATTTGAATTGTATTTATATAGCCTTTGTTTGGAAAAGGTTTAAATGGAGAGAGGGAAAAAAAGCAAAGAATTTTTAAAAAAAGAAGCATTCTTAAAATACACATTCCAAGCGCTTTCTTTTTCAAATTAGAACATATTATTGGTTCCGATCCGTTCGTAGCATGTAAAGAGTTGACTCCTTTTTAAGTATTGGCACAAAAAAAAACATGTTTTTAAAATACGTTTAAACCACTCATAATACGATACGTTTTCAGGTTCCCCTTTTTTTGGTGTACTACACGTGTACTATATATAGGATAAGATCGCATACACCCATAGTAGCAGCTTCAGTTCTCGAGCATCGTTGAAACAATGACACCGATTGTAAGTGTTTTCCATTTGTTCGGTTCGTCGCTTTAGACGGCATTTGGCACTTTCGGCTGGTCTGGTTTGTCAGCTGCTGACATCTTCACTGTTTGGCCTATCCTTGGGAGAAGAAAACGTTGCAGTTGCTTCCTGCAGACAAGCAACCCTCGGCAGCAAAATTGTTGCTGTGGATGCTGTTGTTAATGGCCACACTTTGCGCGTCACCAAACCATCGCGCAAAGCAATCGCGCCGTATCAACTGCAAACGCCGCCACGAAATGCATTAAGACGGCACACAATAAAGAACAAAGCGCCAGAAAATGGAGTTTATGAAGATCGTAAATCAAACCCCCATCATCGGATTCCACCAGCAACTGGAGCAACCCAGAAACCCCATCGGAGGGGAAGAAAAAATGAGCCTGTTGATGCATCACAGTAATGATGAAACTGAACGATCTGCTTGCAGTGCAAGTATGAGGTAACAATTAACTGGTGCTTGAAAAAAGTAAAAACATTCAAATACATTATCATGCTGAAGTCGTTATTGTATCCGAAATTTTAATAATGAGGAATTCTACTAAAGTTACTTAGCTTGGTGGTTGTTAATAGGTTTAGAGTTAACATTGAACAATCGAATTAGATCAGATCACATTTCAGTTCTAAACGCTTTGACTAGCGATCGATGTTAAAGTCCCGTTTTGAAAAGCCGTATTGGGGGCAGTTTAGTGTAATATTATAATAATCATTTCTATATCATTTTTCAATAAACATGGTATAAAACTTTTTTCATTACTTTAGACATAACAACCTTCGAAAAGGATTGGATTGCCATTTCTGGCATTTCAATTTAGCATACACTTCCACTTTTATTCAAAACTAACAAGGTGAAAGCGTATCACTTTCCACTTCAGTCCAGTAGTAAAGCTAATCCCCAAAAATATATAAAATATAATGGAAAATTCCTGAACATTTTCCGAGCAGTCCGATAAGCTTGTAGCAGTACTGATTTTCATTTTCGACAAAATCCTGTTTTTCACTCTCTAAATCGTGACACTCGCAGCGTATTTAAACAAGATCCAATCGTGTTGGATAAATTCCACTCAACGCATGTCCCAGCAGGGGCAAAGTTTTCTTTTATTTCAATTTATGTACCGAGCGGCACTTTTGAAAGTAAATTCTTGGCACTGTGTATGTGTGTGTGTGTGTCAGTGTGTATTGCTTGGTCGCCTGTCAACCACAGTCTCCTGTTCCTATTTGCATTTCGTCTCACACTTTTCACTATATCCATGATCCTAGAGAACGATATGAGAGAGAGAGAGAGAGAGAGAGAGAGAGAGAGAGAGAGAGAGAGAGAGAAAGAGAAAAAACAACATTTCAAGCTGTCTTTGGTGAAGAAAATCACTTTTCAGTAGTTAAACATTTAGCATTCAACAGCCATTTTCGACAGCATTCTGCTCTTCTGTGGCATGGGCAACAACCGACCATGGCATGGCCAGGCATGGTGTTTAAGAATGTGGAAAAAATAAACACATCACCTTTTTTTTGTCTTCTTTGTCGGATTCTCGCTCGACTATCCCATTTAACAAACGTATCGTATTGATTTATTCAGTGGGTTGAAATATATTGCGGTTACGGTGGTATTCTTTTGTCGGCTGTTTTTGCTGCCTCAAGTTCAAAAAGAGCACATAACAATATGGCAGGGTGGCGCTAATGTGTCTCCCTATTTCATCCTGCCTCTGTGTGTATGTGTGTGTGTCTGAATGTTTTTTGTTAAGTTTTGTTGCACTTTAAAATACATTTTCTCGTTGCAGTTGGATGCATACTGATCTGCATCATTCCACTCAATCGAAGCGTTTGTCGAAGAAGACGTAGCTAAAGTTTACGAAGAACGTGCATCAGTTGCATAATTTACTTTTCGGATTGGAATTACTTATCACTAGTATCATCATAATAAACATTTTACCGCAAATCCACACTCGACCAAACAAATAATCAAATTGCAAAAAAAAGAGAATTGTGTTTGAATTGTTAAATTTAGTATTAAAATTTTTAAATTGTACTTATTCTCGGATTTAAATAAACACTCTTCTTTTGTTAGTAATTTAAACATGTTGTAAACTTTCAAAATAATTAACTTTAAGCTTCGTTCTTTTCTGTTTTTTTACACAAGAATTCAAGTGATATGTATTAATATCTACTTGAACTAATTTCATTTGTTTCTATAATGAGTACAACTCATAAATAAAACACATTTGCAAACAAATAAATAACTAACACACTAATATTCATTAAAAATATTGCAAATGTCCAGCCAGTAAAGAACTCATTTTAAAAAAATAATTAACTTAGTAATAAGTGTTTATCTTTCAAGTAATCACAAAATGTGTACAAATTCGCTATACTAAGCAGATCAGATTAACTTTAAAATTGAAAAAGCCCATAAAGCTAATATACCACTATCATACTCAAATATGTTACATCCAAGAGCGAAGTACTCAAGCTCAGCTGATAACAACACTTTTAAAATGTTATCTATGATATTGGTATCATCGTTTTAACTCTCGTATAATAGTAATGCACTTTTCATTGCACTACAACAGATTAAACTAATGCATGTTTGGGACTGCACCGTATCAAAAAGGGAGATAACCAAGCACCATGCAACAGTTGGCAGCGAATGGAGTCATCAAACACCAGCTCATAATGAATTGCCCTAATAAGGTAGACCTCTACTAAATGCCAAACATACGGATGTCCAGATGTAGTACGAACAGTGTGGAGTGTGCAAAAATTAATTACAATCCCATGCCACTCAGGAAAGCTGTGCCGGTAGTAAAACACAACGTTGCGATTGCGTGCGATCATAACGAGTCGTAAGTTGATTGTAAATCATATCTTGATAAATTCCATCTCAAGTACTGCAACAGGCCTAGTGATTTCATGGGAAAACATGGTTTTAAAAATGTGGTTAGCAAAAAACGCGCGTGTTCTTTTGGGGTTTATCCTCAGCCAGCGATGAATTGCGCTTCACTGCACAATGGAAGCATGCTATAAGTTACAACTTTATCACAAACTACCGCAGGCATTAAGTGCATTCAGAGTAGACCACCCCTTTTGCAATATCTTCACAGAAAGACGAATGTCAAGAGTGGTTGTGCACAGTGGTGCACAGAAGCGATAATTAACATTATGTATTGCCACCCCACACACAGTGAAGGTGTAGTCCAAAAATTTCGATCCAACTGAAACTAACGCAAACTGCTAACCGCATACACCACTCTGTTGAAATCAATATGCCGGGTGCATACAGTAGAAGAAATAGGATCACATTTCCGTTTCCGTGCCGTACTAAAAGGACCACCAGCGCGGAAAAACCTTTCCGCACGATCCACGTGGAAAATGTCAAATGCACAATGCGTTATGTCAATATGGAAGGTTGGAATGGAAAAATAACACTTCAAACCACCATGGCAACGGTTAGCAGTGTGGTTGCCATCTAACGATGTGGCTACGGGTTGCTAGGTCACACTGATGCTTCCGATCTTATTTTGATGGAGTTTATTACATGACTACACTGCGTGTCAATGTTTTGTGTACATATGGTTTGCCATAAGTTCTAGTGGAAAGTTCAATATACATCGCACAATAATTTCAAATATTTGAATAGATTTGATTTTAAAACGACGACGAAGCTTTGGTGAGTTAAAGATGTCACTTTATATCATCTGCTGCTAACTCTGAAATATCGTTTAGTAACAACAAACAAGCAGTATACGGGTATAACATAAGAATGATTTTAACACAAACGCACATTGAAATGTATTCCCGCAGGACCTTTCCGACATTGAACCTTCTTTAATGCTCTGCACTGTACCCAAGTCCACGAGCAGCGTATTCTAGTGCGTTCGATCGCGTCGAAGTAACGGCAGGGAGAAAATATGATATTTTTAGCAAATATCAAAACAAACAAAAACTTCCGTTAACAGCGAGAGTTTGCTCAGCCCATCTTACTAGACCGGGCTGCTGCTGCTGCTGCTGCTGCTATCCGAAATCATACGCGCTAGCAATGCGCGACCGAAAACGACCGAGCAAAAGGGGTTTGACATTCGATATCCTCGGTACGGTACTCTTGGGTGCGGTTTTGGGAAAATACGGTCTTTGCTTGCCGCTCCTGGCTGTCCTGATGGCTTTTCAAATGGTGCTTTCACATTGAAGTTACCATTAACGCGTGGCATACATTTCAAACAACACCATGGCAAAGGCATCAAAAACAGGGCTTGTATGTCGTTGGATGTTTCTTATAAATTGAATTGGATCTATACATTGGTACCATTCCGTCCACAGACATCACTGCGTAAATGTTTATCAATAGTCGTGTGGACGTGTGGTGTCTCGAATATAGTTTGATACTTATGGTTCTATCAATCCAATATATAGTGCACTACTTAACTCGTAAGAACATACAATTTTAGCTTATCAAACAGTGAACAACTTAATACGTCACACAATTGAAGAATTGTACCAAGGTCCAAATGTCCAATTAATTCTTGCTGATCTGAAGAGAGTATGCACTTCAGATGCTTATGACCCATTACGATAAAATCGAATGTCAAAGCATGGGATCATCATTAAACAACTAGAACAATGTACCAAAATAATTCAAAACTGCTCAGAACTGTTCAAACCCAATCCAGCACGTGTTCTGTTAGGTGGTAACAAAATTCTCAAAATCCACCTCGCGAAGAGGATCTTTTTTAAGAAGCAAATTTAAATAACCACACATCGACACATTGAAGAAGCCTAATCCTAATATAGAACATTGAACAGTTACAAAGAACCCCGAATGAAATTATTACTTTCACCAATATTTTTATAATTGGAAATGGAAATCGGAGAACTTCTAACGGAGCACATTTAACTCCCAAATAACCTATCGAAAAAGCTTCTGTACCGGGATCCTTCAATATCACAGATTTTACATGCAAATTGTATAAAAAAAGATTTATTCAACTTTAAACAATTTTTCTTGGGGATCGCTACGCTTAATGTGTACATTGTTTTTGCATTCCATACATGTCGACATGTCTGTAAGTTCCGGTTTCCTGCCGCAGGCTACTTATTACATGTTTATATCCATTGTTACTATTTGCTCGCCGAGAAGCGACTGTTGCAGGCACTGCTTCACACACCGATGCCGATACATGGATGAACGATTGACGATTCCAAGCGCAAATGCAAAGAATGCTTTTAGTTTTAATTATATATTATTTGAATCCTCCTCCACACAGCGTTGCCCTTCCAGCGCGGACGCATATTACGCCATCTTTTCTCATGCGCGGATCAATTTTCTATTAGCTTTTGGCTTTTGTTCCATACCATTTAGATCGACCTCTCCATCGCTAGGCGTGCACATACACAGCGGGTATATCTGCCCCAGCCGCCGTGCGCCATACTAGTGCCTACAGCATTGTACACTTCAACGTTGAAACATGCTTCATCATTCCGTCAACCAAGTTACCCTCTCTCTAGCAACTGTCAGCTAGCGGATCGTCCGTAACCCATGGCAACTGGCAGAGAGGACTATGCATTGATGGCAAGATGTGAAAAAAAACTTGACTAGTATCGAAATCGGAAAGGCTTCAATTTCTTGTGCGTTTTTCATAAACGCTTTTTCCTGCCTTCTGATCGAAAGAATACCAGAGCTAGAATGATTGAGACTAAAAACACCGAACGATTGGTCCGGACCGTCTATAAATAGTTGAAAATTGGTATTAATTTTTGAAAATGGACCTTAAAAGCTTTTACTGCCGAAGAGAATTTTCCTTCCACGACCCTTCGTTGCGCCGCCCTGGCACGGTGACGTAGGCGATTCATTCTTCGCCAGGCCATGGAAGAAAGGCCAAGACGACCATTATCTTTGTCGCTGGCGGTGCGCGCTGCGTTCTGGGCAGTGCTGGCAGAATAATATTTTCTTATTTGATTCCAAACATCAAAGCTATCATTTGCCCTTTTTTCATAGGGCCTTTGCCGCCCGCCAACGTGCTGATGGCCGTTTGCCGAGCAACTTCGCCGTCTACAGCAATATCTCTTCCTGCTTGTCTAATAAGGGTTTAATAAGCCGGTGAATTGGCCAAATGTTGCACAATCACTAGCCACCACAATGCTACATGCTACACTGTGCACTGGTCGCATACAGCACCTATAATTATTTTTCTTGAATATCCAAACATCGAAAAACAAAAATCCTCCATTCCTTCTTGCTTACATGAATCGAAGGACTTGTAGAAAGGCAATTTTCTTGCGGCATTTCTTTCGCCATTCTTTTCGCCTCTCATTTCACTGCCATGGGGACGATCAAAGTAACCGAAAAATGGTAGACATCTGTGCCTGAAACAGCGCACTGAAGTTTGAAGCACAAGCAACTTGAAGCGGTATGTTACTGCCTAATTGTCAGAGCATGCAAGCCGCGTGACCTTTCAACGGGTCGGGACGAATCATTGACCGACCTCCTAATGCATTAGAACTAATGAAATTAAATCGAAGCCAATCAAACGGTTCAGTCTGCTTGATTGGCATTTGGTTAATATTTTCATCTCGAGCGAAAGATGTAGCCAAGTGAGAGCGTAGGAAGAATGGGGGCATGCAAATGGAACAAGTCGAAGGGAAAAAGCACAACTCCTCCGCCATTGTAATAGACCGTACATGGATGAAAGATGCAGAGCTACATTTCCATTACTTAAGGGATGTTTCAAAATAAATTCAAACAAAACACCAGCTCATAGATTAGCTTGCAAGATTATCAAGAATAGTCCTTCCCATTCTTTCACTTCTGTTTCACCATTCTCCTACCGACCGGGCTTTGTAGCATCATGATTCTTTTATACGTTGACTGAGTTACTACTCAGAAGGAAGGCCAGCCATCGGTACCACATCAAACATCGCTTTGACCATAGTCTTGCATATCATCATATTTAAAACATTCTATGTACCGCACACTACACAGTACACACCAAGCCACATTATAATTCAATAAAGAAATATCACACGAACACTCGGTGATAATGCCGTCTCTTAACGGTCGCCACCTTACTGATCAGAATATTTTCAATGGTCGGCAATAGTTTATCAATATAAATTAGAAAATACTTATAAACACAAAACAGTACTAGCAAGAAATATAAATCAACAAAAAAGTGTACATAAATTGTACATATTTCCAATAAAAACAACTGTCGTTGCTCTTCGTGGTGACTTGAAATATTTCCTATCCCAAAAATTGTTCAAGTGCTGCAGTTGGCAGTTTTCAACGGACCCTGTAAATTTCTGTCACCGCCGTTGACACTAATATGAATGAATGTTTCTTCTGATTCAATTACTGTTTTGCCAACGTTTAGCCCGATGGTACCGATTACAGCGCACATTAGCGATCCCTAGCTTTAACGAAATTCGGAACTGCTTTTGTCCGATGTCTCGTACAATTTTTCTTCACGCCAAAAACTTTTCAATTATAGTTTTTATCTCACATCATAAGCACGGTGTACCACTGGTGTACTGCCATTACCGACCGTAGAGGATTCATATGTTTCAAAGACTAAATCCTAATTTAGTCACGCAATAGGGCACGCTCATAATGTTCTAATGTTTGAAAATATGTTGAATATTTCATAATGGCCTTTGCTAGACTGTTTCAATCATTTCCTTCATCGTTCCTTTGCACATTGCATTGTAATCGCTTCCCGATCCGCTTCATGCAAAAGGGACATAAACAAAACAGGATTATAATCTAATCACTCTCATTATCGAATTAGACGAACAACGGCGAAAAGTGCAACGAAACTGGCTGTATGAGGGATTGCAAAAGAAAAACATTAAAAAAAAGCACATACCATATTCCAAACACCCTCCCTACGGTAAACAGAGTAATCGAACAGTAGTGACATGCTGTGACACACAGAAGTTGCCTACAATACATGTCGTCTAAGCGGCATTCGTGGCCCTTCTTTGTACAAGCAAGGACACACTTACCAGGCGTCTGACTTCAGCTGGGCGTCCTCTGGCTAAGACATGAAAAGGGGAAGTAAGGCAAAGCAGATTAGACGAATTTCATTATCGAGATTTTCGGGAGTAGTTACAGAACACGTAAGGGAGTATCGCTGCTTGTGATGGTGCGGCAAATCCAACCACTTGCCAAAGTCTGATCTGCGAAACGTAGGCCAACGCACAGAGGTTTCTCACTTTCCTCAACACACAATCTTGCCATATGCGTTTTTCTGCGAAGGGGGAATTTTTCCTAGCGAATGTTTAGCGAGCTGCATGTCGTTTTTCCTTTTTCTGACTTTTTCCTACAACAAGGCATAAGAATTCACAGCGTACACGGAAGCTGTGGCGGAAATGCTATTTTTTCTACGTTTTTGTCGATTTGGGTACTTTGGTTCTTTACTTTTTTATGTTTGGCCACCCTCGAATAATGTTTGCTCGTGGAACAATAATTCATGCTCACTACCACATTTCTTATCCATTGAATTTACCATTGGATCTAGTAAAAAGAACACCAAAAATAGTAAACGCAACAATAAACGTCACGGACGGGCGCACACCACTCGGAAACAATTAACCGAATTATCACACCCATTCGATAGCAACACGTGCCGCTAAAGAGGGTCATGAAACGATTCAACGCGGAGACACGATTGAAATTTCACTGCAGTCTGCTGATGGATTAGAGCTAATATGCGCACATAAGATATAATTTTAATTTTTCACACTTTGCTGATCTGCTCCAACGTCAAAGGATGGTTTGGATGGAGCGTGCATATGTGCTATGAACGATGACCAATGGTCAAGAATGGCTGATTGGTTTAGTCCGCTTGACAATAAGATTATTACCGTTCATAGTGGATTACTCATCCTGCTGTACCAATGTCCAGCAACGAGCTAATCGCAATATTTTAAATTCAAGTCTAATTAAAAAAATGATATGGATTGTGATTGTTTCTGGACGTACGAATGAACATTTCAAAGTGAATATTATATTTCTCTATGAAACAGATAAGCGCTACCAATACGAATTTTCTTTCAACTTGTATGCTAAACAACGCAACCATCTCCCTGTTTGTAAGTACAAAAGCAATCAATTTATTGTTCAGTTGTTTTTCATCATTGTTTCTCTGATTATCCAATAATTCATCTGCGATCCAACTGTTAAATAAATCAAGAAACGAGATTTTTTTTTCTACACTCAATAAACATGTTTTAGAAAAGCGACACAAAATACAAATAAAAAACGAATATCTAAACCTCAACTGAGACTTTCCACCCATCTTTCATTTGATGTTCTGGATGGCATTTTGACTGAAGCTATTACTAACTATGCTACTTGGTTTCGTTAGTGGAGTGTACGTTCTGTTTAGTTTGTGTTCAATTACAAGCTAAAGATTAATCACAGAGTAGTAATGTAGTCTAAACGGTACTGCGGACTAATGATGTTACTGTATTAGATATTGTGCGTATAACGTCTAGCCTTACCGTGGATGGCCTGACGTGTGTTTATTTATACCGTTCCTGCAATCACATGAAAATATTCAGCAACAGCCAATGAGTCTGTGTCTCCCAAACAGTTTAGATGCTTATTGTGATTTGTCACTTGAGACGATTAGATTATATTGAAGGCGTTGTTTAATTGGGATTTTTGCTGCCATTTCTGCTTGTTTGAAATCTTAAACCTGCACACTACAAAACGTCGATACTGATCGGTGATGCTGGTGATGGATACGGCTTAACGATAGAGCCACATTCAAAGATGTGCCTCTGTTGCTTTTAGCGCTGGTGACTGGTGGTTCATATGTTTAAATGTATGTTTTAACGCTGTTGGTATATGTTGCATAGCACTTCTTTTCAGCATTAAATACACTGGTTATGAACGTATTTCACTACAACACGACTGCAACATTAGATAGCGGCTCGTTTCATTTTTATACCTGTTTGGACCTTCTATCAAGGTATTTTCTGGAATCTTCGTTAATAAAAAATTCGTTTCTCCTACATTTTTCACACTTGTGCACACTTCAACACGTCGGTTTTAAGCACGCTATACCAGAAGTGATATAATACGATTCTTCTTCGCCATATCAGATCTTCTAAATTCCTCCAGCAACTGCAACGGATGTTGAGCCGTGTGGGCACCCAAACGCGGCAAAGTAAACAACAAAAAACATGGAAAAGACATAAAAAGAGTAGAAAATAAATTAATGCACGATTTTTATGCATCAAACAGCAACAACTGTTTGGTGATGCATCATTAGCAATCGCCGAGTGTAGCCAAATAAAAGTTACAACCGCATTAAAGGTACGCTTAACGCAACGCGATGCGTTTGAAGTGACTATAACACAAATATTGACAATTAAGACGAAAGGAAAAATCTGATAAAACAAAAAGCTTGCAAACGCTCATGATTTTATGGTGGCGGCTTTGGACATTTCATTTGGAGTTCGGTTTTATGTGCCACACGAATCGCACATCAAAACATTGATTATATCGGCACTTGAACTTACCTCAACATTGAAATCTCTGCCGACCACGACTCTGGCACTTGGGTTTTCATGAATTATTGTGACCAACGTCGGATATGTTATTACGTCAAATTGCTTGGGTAGCTTGGCGAAATTTTTAATGACGCACATATACTGTTCAGATGTTAATAAATCCTGCAACATTGAAAATCAAAGATAATATGATAAGTCTTTCGAATAAGTAGATTTAAACAATCTCCCACAAAAAAAGAATATTATCAAATAATAAAACAGAACAAACGAAAGCTTAAACATTTCGTTACATAAATGTTTAAGTAACATTTAGTATCGATACTGCATTCTTTCGTATATTTTTTAAAAATACCAATAGTTGAATATCTCTATATAAACGTAAGCAACTACAAAATTTTCAAAATCATTGAATGTTCACTCAAAGAATGGATCTTTCATTGTTTGCGTTGAGTCCGGCCAAATTAAAGGTGAACTGGATAATTACAGGGTCTGTAGTCATTTCAGCAAGAAAACACCAAAATATTTTCATCGTCTCTCTGGATTCGTGCAACTTATCTGCCGACAGGAATCAGTACGATGACGATGCGCAAACCACTGACTGACAACAAACTTNAAAAGCTTGCAAACGCTCATGATTTTATGGTGGCGGCTTTGGACATTTCATTTGGAGTTCGGTTTTATGTGCCACACGAATCGCACATCAAAACATTGATTATATCGGCACTTGAACTTACCTCAACATTGAAATCTCTGCCGACCACGACTCTGGCACTTGGGTTTTCATGAATTATTGTGACCAACGTCGGATATGTTATTACGTCAAATTGCTTGGGTAGCTTGGCGAAATTTTTAATGACGCACATATACTGTTCAGATGTTAATAAATCCTGCAACATTGAAAATCAAAGATAATATGATAAGTCTTTCGAATAAGTAGATTTAAACAATCTCCCACAAAAAAAGAATATTATCAAATAATAAAACAGAACAAACGAAAGCTTAAACATTTCGTTACATAAATGTTTAAGTAACATTTAGTATCGATACTGCATTCTTTCGTATATTTTTTTTAAATACCAATAGTTGAATATCTGTTTATAAACGTAAGCAACTACAAAATTTTCAAAATCATTGAATGTTCACTCAAAGAATGGATCTTTCGTTGTTCGCGTTGAGTCCGGCCAAATTAAAGGTGAACTGGGTAATTACAGGGTCTGTAGTCATTTCAGCAAGAAAACACCAAAATATTTTCATCGTCTCTCCGGATTCGTGCAATTTATCTGCCGACAGGAATCAGTACGATGACGATGCGCAAACCACTGACTGACAACAAACTTTACTGCCACATGCTCTGGCACCTTGTAATAACAACCAATGAAAACGGGCCCAAGCAAAATATGCCAGACGATTCCTGATCACAAATGATGACTTTGCACAGAACCGTGAGTTCCACATTGTGCGATATTCGCTGAGTGTTTTAATTGCCCATGATCAATATTAATATCATCAATGTCGACAAAAGCCTGTACGTTATTAACAAACTCTAAACTATTTGTCATTCAAAATATTTACTCGCTAAATTTAAGATATCCACCATTGGTTACGGATACCGATTGGTCATTCGTCAGCGAATAAATAGAATAGAAAAATTACTATATAGTCAAAAAGTCATGACAGACATGTTACAGATCAGATTTGATCCTACAAGATGTACCTAAGCTATTCAGCAACAATTGGGAAATATTTAAACATGTTACGTGAAACAATTCAACTCTAATACGACCAGGCCGTATAATAAGCAGTACATATTGCAATGTACTATTTCATTCTAGTATAAAGCATTGCAAATTTAGAATTACCGATCGTACCCAAATCGTGACCAGATCAACTGATCGACGAAACACATCTTAAAGACATGAGCATCAAACAAGTTACAGCGGGCCGCTAACTACGATTTACCAGAACCAGTAGAAATGCAAAGCTAACCACCCGTTGGCCTAACCCGTTCAAACAGCAAAAAAAGTGAACCGCAGATAATAATACGTTTTGTTACGATGTTATACGTACAATCTGCACCGAGTAATGTTCGTTCATTCGAGCTTTACTGATGAAGTTTGAGAACAGAGAAGCCGTCAAGCACAGCTTACAATGGCGTCCATTCGGTGCGAGCGTTAGAATAAGGAATGCTGTGAAACGAACCAACGGAGATATTTGCCGTGGATATCATGGAGCCCTTGGTGCGGTGGGATGGATGCAAGCTAACCTCAATGTGAAGATGTGCGGTCTTTCAGCGAAAGAGCACGATGGAACAAAGCGATAGGGGGAAAATATGACTTCTCAGCTATTCCCCGCTTCGAGGATGCCCATGACCACGCGTAAGAAGACAAGAGCAAAGGAATACGCGAAAGGGCCAATGGCAGAGCTCGATGGATAGCGGAAAACATAAACTATACATACATATAGATATGTAAGAGTTAGATTAGACAGAAGAGAATGCACAAGACTGCGCGAAGGAGGAATCCACAAGTCATAAAAGTAATTTAGATCAAGAAAATTATTGCGGCACCTAAAAGGCTAATGGAAAGGCAATGGCTGAAAGGTGAACGCCGCCGCCCAAGACAAGAGATGGCCCTGGCTGCTTGGTGGCAACGGTGGATTATTCTTCCCCTGCTTCGGAATCTTAACTTCTCACAGGCATTGTCTTACATTTTCGGCTACGGAAAGTAAAACATCAAAGCAGCTAAAACTACACTCAAACCATCATATACCCGTGCCTCAGCAAAACCCGTGCCAGAACGGATAGGCTGATATCCAAAATGGCGCCATGAACACAACCAGTCAGCCAGCCAGCCAGCCAGCTTGCACCTTTCCAGACCCGCTGAGTAAAGTGCTCACAGCTTCGTACAGAAATCAATAATACTACATTCTTACCTGATTGATTTTATTGTTGGCACAGAAGAAACCTAGCGTTGCTATTAAGTCGATTATCACAGTCTGTGTTTCACTTTTTACGTCCGCCTTTGGGACACAGTACTGCAATAGTATACTGATGACATCGAGGAACTTTAGTGAGAGATTTTGCTCTATTAATACTGCCTGCAATAGAGTTAAGCAATAAAACTTCCATATTAATCCCACGTCAACAATTTTAAATTGTAAATACTTGTAAATGATCATTTATTCATTCAAAACTATTTCCCCAAGTCTCCAAGCTTTCCCATTGGCTTTCTATTTGTCAAGGCACTACAGTCAGATAGCTTTGATATAAACAAAATCTCCAAAAAGTAGACATTTTTCCATTAACAAAAGCTGCAAAGTTCTCCAAATTTCCTCCACTTAATTTACCTCAGGATTCAAAGGCACAACCATAACCACCATTAACAGTGCTGGATTCAAGTGTTTCTCAGTCTGACATCAGAGCGATGAAGAAGTAGCTTGTTGTTGTTGGATAAACAAGCGTAAAAGGGATAATACTTATTTGCGTATCATACCGAAATCGAAGAATATCGTTAAACTGTTCATTCGAGTGACATCGCATTTCAATCAAATGGTACACAAAACCTCAACAACAAATATTTTCACTTTTGGTAAAGTAGACTAATTTAAATGAGTTCATAGACAACATGAGATTTATAGACATTTAGTGCAGGATAGTCTCAATCACTCATTAAAACCATCACTGTTCAACTACATCAAAATATCTAGACTTCGTTTAAAAATGGTTGGCACATCAACAACATAACAACTGAATATCTGCTTTGTGTGATGGTCAACCTAAATTAATTGTTACATATTTTTCAATTATTCTACATGGATTAAAATTATTCATAGTTTCACAATTTTGACAATGTTCAAGTCTTTTATTTATTTTTATGTTTTAATGTAACTCAAATGAATGCCTCAACCTCAAAGTCACGTGCTCATAGATCAAATACCAGAAAAAAACATTCATTCAAAACAAATACGTAACCCTGAATGGACGACGCCTTATAATCACAACTGTACGTACCGAAACAATGAAAGTAAGCGGAAACAGTAAAATCACACCATAAAACTAAACCCAACCGAAACGAAATAAACCGCTGGACCACGTTTACGAGCCACGATTACTTACCTGAAACGATTCAACGTTTAGGTTGGCAAAGGTCACCAGAAGATTAAAAGTAGCCGCCGCCAAGGAAGTCGTTCTGGGAGGAATGCTTTCACCTGCAAATTAAGAGAAGCCCAAAAGAGGGCGAGCGATTCAATACGGTGTGAACATGCCTCTTTTATACGGTCCGAACTTCCAACAAGTGCGACCATCCTCATGGGAAGAAGCTGTATCTGATTGCTGGCCATAATTTCCTAGGTGCTCATGCCCGAATAAGACGATAAAGTCATGTCCACCTGCAACATGCGCAAGACCGTTTCCGAAAACGGCCAAATGTTCAGTTCGTGACGTTCAGTTTAATCTGCCAATTAACCATACCCAGCTTCCGGTACCAGCTACAACCGCAATGACCAATCCACCAAGAAAATGGTTAACAGACACTTGATAGATACACAACAAATCTTATCCCAGATTGTTCTCCAGTAAAATGACCGTCAATTGCACGAGTCTACCGGCCTAGCGGTAGAACCACAAGGAATAGTTTAAACAAAAACATTCAAATTGCCTGCAGCAACCTGATCTCACGTTCATGACTTCTGTTTTTACTACTGCTTTTTTCATTTCTTTTCAATTAGCTTACCATTGGGAACAACAGCAGCATAGAGTAGAGAGATTGTTCCAAACAGTTCTGTTGTCTGTGCCGTCAGCATAAATCGGGTGATGTCAGCACCTGTGAAAATGTACAATTCCTCATTATAAAACTTCATCGTTGCAGTATTGTATAGCAATACTATTAGCTTCAAAACGCACCTGCTGGACATATTTCAACCAACTTTGTCAGAAGTCCCAGGGAGGCCAACAGCGAAAGTACAAGACTAGTTTGACTTTCAATTGATTCATGCACCTTATCGATTCGTCTTACCAAGTTCTCCACTAACCCAATGCTCACGATGTAGCTGCAAAAAAGAATGAGAAGAACACCAAATAAAATGATTATTTTATAAAATTAACTNCTCATTATAAAACTTCATCGTTGCAGTATTGTATAGCAATACTATTAGCTTCAAAACGCACCTGCTGGACATATTTCAACCAACTTTGTCAGAAGTCCCAGGGAGGCCAACAGCGAAAGTACAAGACTAGTTTGACTTTCAATTGATTCATGCACCTTATCGATTCGTCTTACCAAGTTCTCCACTAACCCAATGCTCACGATGTAGCTGCAAAAAAGAATGAGAAGAACACCAAATAAAATGATTATTTTATAAAATTAACTTCACGGTATCGTCAAACATTTTTAACTATCCTTCAGATGGAAAGTATTCGACAACACCATAAGGCCATCATAGAGAACTCTTCCTTAATGCTTATTGTCATGCAGTATAAAAGTACTGCCGTTGATTAAAATGCTACTGGATTAATTTTATCCTGAGGCATTCCACTGATGTATTCACTGCCCTCTAGGTATGTCAACATTCGGTGCTGTGACAAAACAGTAATCCATCATAACAACCGTGCACCCCTTGGTACCCCTTTTTGATAGAATTTTCTGTTTAAATTAAACAATACACCATACCCTTTCGCGAAAAGCTTTAAAACAGATCGTTTTGCCTACCCTTTTGCTTGTTTTCTTTTTTTCTGCTATCGAATTTATATCGGAAAATGTCCGGTTCTTCCACCGTAAAAGCTGAAGAAACATCAAAACAAATCTAGCCCATTTTCGTTCCATATAATCTATTAGGTGTTGATATTCCTGCTAACGATGTAGAGTAGCCGCCAACGAGGATTTAATCGGGATCTGCTTTAACGTTCCACATTGTTTCTAGCACCATCCGAAGAAGGTACACCGGATCGCCAGCGCAAAAAGTGCCTATCCAGGCAAGGGGTTAGAGAAAAACCTTAGTCGCACACAAGTTGACAGTTGACACTTGACAGCGCCGGGCTAATACGCAGAGAAAAGTGCAAACATAGATCCTGCGGAAAAATAGCACCATGTACCAACACTGCACCGAGGGGTTGTCGTCGGTTGTAGCTGTCTCCTATATCCCTCGCCATCTCTGGCGCTAGCGTTAACCACTCATGGACCCTTTTTATCCCGTCCTGCTAGTGTGTTTCCCAAATACCAGGCGTGGGTAGCTGTCAGCTGCAATCAAGTGTAACAAGAGGATTGCAAACAGCATAATCAGAGTTGTGAAGAATTAACATATGACATAGGTAAACAAAAACAGCTTTATTTGCGCACTCGCTTAGTTCCACCGTTCTGCGCGTTCGGTAGGAATTTGTTATAAAAAAAAGAGTGAGCTATTTGATATCATTCCTACTACAGTAGAAAATCGTACAAGAAACCTTTCATTTGATAGTATCGAAAATTTTACAAAAAAAAAGAAAATACTACAAATACGAAAAAAACTAATAATTAACAGACATTTTAGATACCGGTACGTCTCTTCTGCTTTTCGTACAAAATTAGAAAGGAACACACCCATTCCGTCAAATGAATCGTTTCACCAAGAATGGCAATTAATTTGATTCTAGTATATAAACACTCGCACAACGTCACGTAGTGATACCACCGCCACAAGGACCTGTTGATTGCAGTGCAGAAAAGGGTTGGCAAATGCAAACATTTTCTCACTGTTTTCCAAAACTCGTGCTTGACTAAATAAATCTCTACCCTTTTTCCCATTCAGCTCCAGTGCTGACCAAAGGTAAACATTAATCTTCTAATACACGGCAAAGAAGACGCGATTTTTGTACACACGGTCAGTTTTTTTCGTTACGGCTGCACATTGTTTGTTTTGGTTGGGATTTAAAGCAAACCCATAATTTGTATGCAAAAGACGACCCACGGCATTAGTGAAAGGATCATATTTTCTTTCCAACTTGCTGGTGATGCTGCATTTTCCATCCAATCTGCACAGAATATCATCATAAACCAAAAAAGGGGGCGTAATTTATTCTGTTAATTATTCAGAAATGGAATACAAAACTTCAAACAACAACTCTTTTCCTAATTTCGCTAAGCAGCTATATTTTTGTACTACAGCTATACGTTACGTTATTGCTTTATTTTCCTCCGTACAATATTATATATTTAAACAGAATTAAAAAGAAACAATTTAATATTGTTCTAAAGCAAACAATTTCTGACTTTCTGCGTGGTGCTGTTGCTTCTCTGAGCTATTTTTATCCTACTGGATTGATTTTTAATCCCATCCAGCCGAACCAATATCTTTTTCCACTGTGATGCATTAAGATTATTTCCATTATCAACACGCCAAATGTTACGCCAGCGTACCAAATCTAAAATAGGCCAAGGTTTGTCGCAAGCGATTTGGACGTTCCATTTCAATTAACATCCACTTCCATAATCCGCTTAGTAATTTGAATACAAACTTTAATCCACTCTGTTGGTTACTTTGGAAAATCTTTCGATCAAGGATATAAACATGTGGCTAGTGTGTGTTTTCTGTTATCACAGCATAGTTTCATCGAATCAAAATGTTTTCTTTCCATTTGGAATCATTTTTTTTTTTCATTTCAACCATCAAATCAAGCACAAGCGGCGCTACGAAAATGGAATGTGAGATTGGATATAATTAATATGAATATTAATTCCATCTGCCATTGCCTCTACGTCCCATGGCTATGTTTAGACCTTAGTTATAAATATGTTTACTACGTTCAGTTTAGATATACATTTTCTTTCATTAACTTGGTTTGCATCGTTATATTATTTTTGGATTTTGTTAATTTCAACATTGTCTCGCTCTACATGAACAAAAAACTGTTTATACAAATGCAGATATAAAACATCATGTATCACGCTCATTCAAAAATAATAAATAATAATTATAATAATGAACGCATCAGATTCATTCAAAAATTATATAAATTATAAAATTCTTGATGCTTTTACAATTTACTTAAAAGGCGGCTTTCGTGGATATAGTATCGCCCAAAAACGAACACAAATATAAGAAGCCATTTACGATATACCAGGCATTTGATTTAAGCAATACAGTAAGGGTTACTGCAAATTGCAGGCCATTGAATTTTAATAAAATGTATATGATAAACAAAGAAACATTAGCTACATCCGAGGAAAAAAGAAAACAAAATAAAAAATCCATTTCCGTACAGAGAAGAATAAAACACAATGCATCAATATTGATATACAATTACACCATGTGCTATTTCACCGCCAAGTGATTTTCGAGTGGCAATCCATTGTCCCAATCGAAATAGGGTGCGATATCTTTGCGTACATACTGCACATACAAATACACACACATACGCAAATAGAATGAATTCTCACAACAGAAAGTAACACAACCAGAATCCTATGCCATTATATGGTTTTTCAATACGATCTTTCTATACAGTATATGTATCAAGATTCACTTGAATAGTTTAACGTTGTCATTTGTTTTCAACACGTTTCAACATTTACAAAACTTTCAAATAATTCTTTATGTACTCAAAAAGTGCTTTCCATGTTACGAACAATTACTTCTGAACCATAAACAAAATTTTAAAGAAATTCAAACATATGAAAATTTAGGAAAACACCACGAAAGGTGTGAAAATAACAAACCATTTTTCACCAACCGAGATTTATATTACTGAAATCAAGCAAAACAACAACATTTCGATGGTGATTTTAAAGAACAAAAATCATGCTTTTCGGACACGTTGTACACGTTTTAACCGGTTGTGGAAAAGTTTTTACTTAAACACCTCAACAACTTATTTCTTACGTAAACAAATCCAAACTCAATGAATGAGACTTTATCAAACACAAAAAAAAACAAAATATTGCCTGTTTGTCTTTACGCGATTGATCTAACTCTCAACGTGAATAAGATTATACTACTACTCCTCTGCAAACAATCGGGCAGGCTAGGTACGCACGAAAGTTTGCCTCCAAATTGGCTACTAGAAAACATTCGCACATAGAATTGTGTTCGTGGGTTGAAAATTGTGAAATTTCAATTAGCGGGCCAGATAAAGCCAAATATTTGAACTGATGTTCAGTTTTTCGTTCCGGCAGTGCTCCGGCCTTAGCCCACGTGCTTGTACTTGCACAGTGCCGTAACCGTAACCGTAACGAGCAACAATCTATCCATCCCTTCGGAGGCACTGCCAGCACCGTTTGTCGTCTCTTTCCCAGGAGAACGAATCCAGCCAAAGCAGCGTCAGCGACAGCAGTCGGGAAGGCTGCTCGGTAAACAGAGCGTAGACGTAAGAACTCATCACATCTCGCAAGGTTTACCCCGATAAATTTCGACTGGTGCCATGTTAGAATGCTAATGATGTTCACGTGGCCTAGTGGTGCCCTGTGACCGAAACGATATCGAATGATTCATCCACATTGGGTTGCGTTGCGTTAACTAAAAACAAACATACACGGCATCTATCTATTCCACAACATTATTCTGCCGGTCGGTTGCAAAGTGAGTGCATATTTATTGTACATGTAACATCCTATTCCTATTCCTATCTATTCTAAGGACTGCTGTTTCGTAGGATCTCCCCACTCTTCCACAACACTTATTTACACATTCTACCAGTCGAAGTGATCGATAAAATGTAGCGTATTAAATAATTAAAAAATAAACTTAACAAATACCTATTTGCACATGACTACTGGAAATGGCGACGACAAAACAGTACACTGTTTTAAATCGCAAAAGAGTCGTCAATCCGTACTAATTCCAAGATTACACTGACACACCACGACAACACTACAGTGAACAACTGCACTCGAAACCGTACCGTTCATAAATTCAACTACCCAGTGTGTGGTCTATTGGCCGAAAGGTGTCAAATTTCAATAAAGCCATCAACATGATCATCATCAGCTCTGTTTGGCACATCTCTGCCCAAATCTTGATTGTATATCGTTAACCCGCACGAGCCTCTATCCCTAGGCACGGAAACAGCGAACAAGCCATAACGACATCAGCATCTACCGACGATAGCTCAACGCTGTGCCGTAGCGAACGGCAAAGGTGATTATCGTTTCCTAATGGGAGAATAAAAGATTGCCAGATTCCCCAGGGGGTCCTCGCGCAGCATCGCTCTCCCTCGTTTAAAAAGCCGAAGTATCGCGGAAGCGCAGCACGATGGTAGCAAATGAAATATTCGTTCCGATGGAGCTCGGACCGACCATTCCGTTCGGCTCGGCAGCATCGGAAAAAGGACCCCGAAAGCAGAATGTTGCTAAAGTAGCGGCAAGTGGTGGCACTAGCCACAACCACAGCCAGCCGCACCAAAAGAGGCTAACATAATACGCTGCTAACATGCTGCTGTGAACACAAACCCAGCGGGTGGCTCTTCTATTGATTGGCCATGCGGCACACAGCGATGTAGGACAGCATCGTAGAGATAAACAAAATAAATGAAAAAAAAACACGTTTAAACGAACTGCACCCACTAATATCGATAATAACAACAATAATAACACAACCATGCAATGTTGCGCTCTTTATTTATACGTTATAAATTGATTCCACCCGATTGGCTGAAAATAAAGACTTAATCTCGTAAATAGAACCACTGGAGGCGGCCGGACAAAACCTTCAATGCAGTGCAGGGAATAATGGCTCTGCGTTTTCCATCCAGCAGGACATTTCTTTTGCGCTTTTGAAATGGGCGTTAATAAAATCAAATCCCCACGCACGGCGGGGTGCATCCCTGCCCTGTTTGTGCCACAGGCAGTACGTCATGGTCGTTCACCAAAACATGAGCACTGCGGCGATACCGATGATCTTATCCCAGCGAGATCCCTATGCTACATTCAATCCATTGCGGCCAAGGGGCGTGAGTGCTTCAGGAACCATTGCCGTGAAACACCATCGTTGCACTTCAATTTGCGACCCCAGGGAATCATTTTTAGCGATCTACTAATGTTTCCTGATGTTAGGTTTTGTTCGAAATCAATCCCAGATTGGATTATGTTTTTTTTGTTTTTACCATAAATTGTTAAACAATTGAAATAAAATATAATGAATTGATTCATTCATATCTATGACTCTGCTCAGGGATACTTTAATAAAGAAACGATTGCATACTGTATAAAAACAAGTAGAACATCACTACTAAAAATTCGTTTATCTTTCATATATATTTGATATATATTCAGACTATATTTGAAAAGATTTTTCAAAACTATATTTAAAAAACCACAATCTTTCAAACAGTTAGATTAATAATGTTTAAAAACCACCTTATATTAATATCGACAATTGACATGTTACAATTAAAAGTAAATAGTATATATCAAACTGATTACTGACTTTTAACACACAAAATTAATCAAAACAGAAAAAGGACAACATACATAGGACCTTTCTGTTTCTACACCTCTTGTAACAGAGAGGCGAATGAACAAAAGCCTCGTAAAAACGGAACAACAACAACCTCTTGTAACAACACACATTCTTCAGGAAAAAGATCGTACACAAAGTGTAGCAAATTGGCGAAATAAATCAAAGAAAAAAAACTTGTTTAGGCTTAAGCATCCTTATAACATCCAATATGTATGTATGTGGTAAAAGTGGCTAAAGAGCTCATTTAGTAAGACTGAAGAGGATAAATCCACCAAAGAGCTTAAAAAAAGATTTTTTGATAATTTGAAAGGCTCACTAACTCATATGTTGATCATTAAATGGCGGACGTTTAATTTTGAAAAACCTATGTTTGTGCTATTGATTTAATCGCTTACGTCGCTTACGTTACACTCTATCAGATGAAAAACCCTGTAAACATTGTTATATAAAAAAAGCATATGCGAACTCGTACCATATGCATTTTTGCAGGGCAGTGAGTTTACTAAATAAACTAAAGTACTAAAGTCATTTAGAATTCGGTCACTTAATTTTAAGTATAACGGCACCACTAGTGGTGGAGCTTAAATAATAATAATGAAACTTGAATAATTGAATTAATAATAGTACATTTTTTGAAACATGCGAACTGTATTCTTTCCTCTAAGTATTTTTTTGATAAAACAGACTCATTGTAAATGTATTGTGAAAAATCTGAATAAGCAAAAAAATATTTAACCTCTAGAAAGAAAGAAGAATATCAAAGAAACTTTCAGCGGAATTAAACTATTGATAAATCTTTGCATTTGAATTTAACAGATTTGAAAAGGGGTCGCGTAGTTCCACATAAAAAAGCAAATAATTATGGGTTTCGCTCTCACGCCTACCAAACGCCTCGTGAAATGAAATGCATCAGTCGTAATAATGTATTTATGCATTGTGTTCAAATGTACATTTGAACCCTACTCATTTTTTTTAGGATGTCTAGCGCCTTACAACCATCAGCGAAATAGTGACAAGTCCGGGTTATTAAACGATATTGCTACCCCATGCGCGTGAAATTGTCCTTAAAAAACTAGATGGCCTACACTAACCATTGCTAATATCTGATCTCGCCTCAAATGGTAGCATAGATTGAAACATATGCAAAACTGTACAGTCGATATGCGTTGGTAACGTGACATATGCAAACAATAGATAGGATGAGCAACAACACATCAAACGCATTCGCGGAACGGGGTGAACAAATCTTCAACTGCGGAAGCTGTTCACGTTTGTTACAGAGCAGCAGACAACCCCTTTCTATCCCTTTTAACAACTTCATCTGGCTCATTTCTAACTGCATCTATTATTCAGGGGGTTTGATAAAGCTCTGCTTTGCTTAGGGTCCTACATTGCAACGTGCGGTATATAGATGACAACCAGCACGTCGAAACAGACAGAGAAGAGGAAAATGCAGGTAGTTGATTTTTTTAAAAGACAATTTAACTACCAAATAATTAACATGTTGCAAGCAAGAGGCAAGTGTAATCAGATGGATGGAAATAAAAGAGGGAGATTATTTATTATTGTGAAGTCCAACCTGCCAGTAGCAGCTTTTAAATATTAACTTGAACATTTTTAAACCTTAATGTTCGATATTGCATTTATAATATATGAGAGGGGGAAATTGAGGTGTTTACTCCATAGGATATGGATTGTGTAGGATAAGACGTGTCAAGACAAGACATTCAGTATGTTTTTTTTTTGTATTATTCCAATCAGAACGGCCAGGCCGTATATCTAACATTCAGTATGTCTTGTAAAAATAATTTAGCAGTTTGTCAGACCATCATCTTCAGCATTTTATTTTATGTTTTATAAAAAATTTATCGTTATTTGTTTGTTATATGCAAATATCGGAGGACACCGGAAATCAGAAACTTAAATCGCTCAGAATCAGAACCATTGGAGATTGCTGAGGTTGAGTTGAAGTCATTTAACATTTATTTTTTATTTTTTAATTAGTTAGAACGGACCAAGCCGTATTAGACTAATTTTTACCATGTAGCCGGCTAGTCAGACCGTGCTACGGGGGGACGGTCCGAATGGGATTTGAACCCGGTCTGGTCGTGTTGGGACCTAGCGCCGTTGCCCTATTTAACATTTATTTCCATTTTTTTTTAATTCAATAATATTAAATCTTATTGACAATTTTGAACTTAAGTTTGAAGCAAGTTTAGCACGGCAAATCGGATTTTGAATATTTCAATTAATAACCCAGTAAACCCATATTCTTGAAGCAGTAATATATTTGGTCTTAAAGTTAAGGAAAGCCAAACATGACAGGCCATGAACCTTTAGAGCAGAGATGTCAAACATACGGCCCGCGAGGTCTTTGAATCTGGCCCGCAAAGGAATAACGAGAACATCGATTCCGGATAGATTGGATCGAGGTCGAGCCGAGAAAATTGAACAATAATTTATATTTGTTGTGTGTATTCTTTTTCCAGTTAATTAACATGCTCTTGATTCCTCTTAAAATCCAAAAAACTGTAGAGTTTCATTTCTTATCGACTTCCCCACGACTTTGCGCGCAAATAGCTAGCGAGCTTTTTACTGTATGATTAGAAAAAAGTGTGGTACTGTTACGAAAATCAAAGAAAAAGTAGAATCAATGAATGGAGGACATGTTTGAGTTTTTCATTGCATTCTGCATCAAGAAATGTTATGTGTGAAAAATATTCAAATGAACGTGATTGTGTGCACTGTCAATTTTATAAGAGCTAAACGTGTAAATCATCGACAATTTGAAAACATCCTTATGGAATGTGAAATTTCACACGTTTTACCCTACTATATAGAAATCGGTGGTTAAGCAAGGGAAAGGTGCTACAAAGATTTTTTGAGCGTCGCGAGGAGATTAAATTTTTCATGGAAAGCAAAGGAAACCAATTGTTGAATTGGACGAAGAAGTTTGGGTTACAGACCTGGCATTTTTAGTTAAATTTTCTTACTAACTTATTCTTATAATTACTTACAATCAAATAAATGTACCTAAGAAACGTAGTATCCAAAGTTTATCCAAATATAATGGGATATGAAGTATGTTGTGTGTAACTATTATTTTAAATCACGAAAAACGTCCAGGTTGGATGCATGTAAAGTAAATAGTTTGGCAGGTTTTGCAACATAGAAGTGATATTTTTAGAATTGGCCCGTAAGATCATTTTCGTTAGCAAATCGGCCCGCAAGCCTAAATGAGTTTGACATCACTGTTCTAGAGGATGTAATGCCACATAAGAAGAAATAAAAAGACAAAAATATTTAAAAATTAAAACCCTCGTCAAGTCCTAGCGAATGTGTAACGAATCACTGATGAAGATTCCAAGCTAATCAATTCAAAAATATTCGATAAACTTTGGACATTATGCAAAATATTGTTTACAGCAAAACGCAGAAAAATATTGTTTGTGCTGTATCTTCGTTTTTTGTTGAAATTTTAGTTTTAATCTAAAGATTCGTAAGAATTTCGTCTTCGCCAAAATGCAATAAAAGCAATACTGTTTTCAACATGCTATCTGTAAATGATATTTTAATGTAAATATAAATGTATATTTTACATATCTTTAAACATTCCTCAAAACCCAGTGATTGTAAACCGGTTTTATAATGGTACAGAATCGGACAGAAAGAGTGATTATCCTACTATCGTTCACCAAAAAGTTGAAGGAAAATTTACAAAAACGCATTTTTCACATGTTTTGAACACAGTTTTATAGAACACAAACATACGACCTTCAAAACATACGGTGTACGACCTAAAGCATCAGTGGAATTAAATTTTGATTTTATGAGAAAGAAATGTTTTGTCAGGTGCTATCTAGCGACAAAAATCAATTGAATAAATTGCAAATTTGTTAAATTAAATACGTAATAAACAATTCATCTCATGTTTTCAATTAGTGTAAATTGGCGGATGCATAGTTGATAGCTTTCTATGCCGACCAATATTCGTGTTTATCAATACCAATGTTGGCAATGCTAGGATAAAATCTTATTAGCTCTTATTGTTATATCGTGATATTTTTAGCACATCCGTTGGTTCTATGATATTTACATGATTGTACGAAACCAAATATAAAACTATAAGAATATAGTGCGAATAAAACAGGAATGCACATCATCATTTATGAATTGTTCAAACGATACATTCAATATTTTACAAATCATCCCAATTTTTGTCCCATTGTTGAACTGCATGAAGCATGTAGTTTTAACCAAGCTGTCGATGAGATGTCCATTAACTGACGTATGCACAGCCACCATTTCATTCGCCAGTTCTAGCGAGTGAAAAGTGTTTTATGCATTTTATCATAAAGAAAAGAGGAGAAACGAAAACAGAATTCACCATATTCTCATCCATTATCAATACACGGCGCCCGGTTCGAGGGCTTGTGTATGTTAACACATGTTTTCAACGCTTCACGCTTTAATGGCATGGTATGGAGAGCACATACACCTTCATTTTTATCTCCCTACGCTCGTTCCAACAAACATCATTTCACAAGCAGCATAAATTGAACGTGATGAAAGGGCAGTTTCCTTTACCCACCGACCTTCGCGATCGACGATCGCATAAAACTGTCAGCTGGTTCCGTAAAGTAACCGTAACTGATTGAGCAAATTGATTTGAAAAGCGCTGATGCACTTCCATCAGTCATTAAATTGAAGCTGCTCTTTTTTATTGATCAGCAGTAAAACTGAAACCAGCAAAACAGCATAAAATATTCAAAACTATTAAATTACATCAATATCATTGTTTACAAAAACTACATGTAAACATTATAACATATTTATTTTTCACAATGAAATCGTCTCTATAACCTTCGAGTATAGTATCGACAGGATTCGACATACGCAGACATTGGAGATATGCATCTTCTTGTTCGCGGAACGAACATCGAAGTGCTTGTTATAACTGGATTACGGAACTTATTCGCTTAGCCGGATAGTCGAATCCTTGCTGGAGGAACGGTCCCAATGAAATGTTGTAATTGCTCGTGTCGTGTAAAAGAACGACGCCAATCTAAAAAGCAACCAGCAGGGCCGCCCTAACATAAGTACTTTTTACAGATGATTATAATCATTGTTTGTACTATCATCATAGATAATTATTTGAAATAGAACTAAAATATTTACTTGTAATTTTTTTATTCATTATAAACGACCCAAACAAACAGAAAAATCTTGAATGCTTAGCTCAGTAACACAGTAAAGTGTTACAACGGAAATTGTCGATCATTAAACAAACGACAATTAACTCCCAATTGTCCTACGCATGATAATACGCTCAATAACACATGTAACTCAATAACCGAGATACCTGATCTTCCTGGAATGGCTTATGCTTTATAAGTTTAGTAGACTTGTTGTTTTCACTATACCGGATAGACAAATCCATACTATTCAACAAGCCCGCATCTCTCATCTGAAGTAATGTACTTAAAATCGATAAGGAAAGTTTGAATAAATACGACATACACTATGTAATAGTTATGTAACTTATTTCATGATAATCAACTTAATAGAAATATTAAGTTCCAATCCTGGCAAAATATGTATACACGTGAATATGTGAAATATGTACAACAAAATCGATAAAACGAACGGTTCTTTGCATCAACTACAACTACTCGATAGCAACAACTTTTCTAATCTTGCTTACCTCAATAGATCTGGCAGCCTTTCCGCAACCTTTGGGTGTGTTGCCTGCTTCGACGAAGGACTTGTTGGCAAAAGAGCAACGGTACAAGCCAATATAAGCTCTGTTGATAGTTCTACCGGAAACAGACTGTTTTTTTCTTCTGGCGTCTATTTTACAAAAGAAAAGTGGATGGAAAATCGTCCTGTATTATTTGTTATATTATTTTGAAACTTCATTAAAACGAAATAAAATTGCACTTAGAAATTAATAAAAGAATAGCATTTTTTGTTTTATAATCAATGTTTGTTAATTATATATGTTTGTTTCGTACTCTCAGTTTTCTTATTATTTTTTTCTTTTTTTGCAAATTTTATTATTAATACTCCAGTCCATTACTCTTATAAGTCCCCAATTATCGTATGCAGATTAGGCTTTACAAAAAATAACTAAACATATCATTATTACTCAATTGATTTACTAACAGATGGCGAATATTTGCGCCATGTTTTGTAAAAAAAATGTAAGAAACTCTATTTCCGATTTTAGTTTGCTATTATAACACAATAATTGTCTTTGGATTTACATGAAGAATTAAAAATTACAATACAAAAAAATACAACTAATATTTTAAAATATAATATTTGCTGTAAGCAACTTTACTTACCTTAAGAGAAATTAGCAAAGCATTCAATAGCACCAATACGGAACTTCCTAAGACTGCATGCCGTGCAATTTGTGGGCACAGTGTGCATGCGTTTCGATACAATTGCACCGATAGAACTACAGCTCTGTAAACGAAACAATAAATCGGCTCATTAATTTATAAATACGGTGTTGCATTATAAGAATGAAAGAAAGGATAGACAAACCGAACGATACTCACTTCTTTGACACATCCGTGCCAGGATTTAGGCCGTTTTCAATTACGGTTGCAATCGTGCTCAAACCATCCAACAGCCACAATGACTGAAAGTCTGCCACTTCCGCTTTGGCAATCAGCCGTAACAGCTGACCGATCGGACGTTCTACACCCAACATACCGCTTCCTCCTTTCGCGATAGTGCTTAACAATCGTGGCACCTGGCTCTGTTTGCGTATTGACGAAGCCAAAGGACTAAGCTCGCTAAGATATTCTTCTGCCGCAGTTTCCAACTTTTGGCGCAACTTTTTCACGCGCTTCTTATTCACTTTAGGCACCAAATGTGTTCCACTACCGTGCGAACTTTCCTTTTCACTAATGCTAGAGTTTTCCTCATCATGCTCTTCAGTTCTCAGCTCATCCGCACTGCGACTAGGGATGGTCGCCAACTCGACGGCCCGTTGGCGTATTTGTTCAATATTTTCTTCATGTCGGCGTGCCGACTCTTGTTGCTTCTGAATAATCTTACGTTGCAGTTCCTCCGCTGTTGCCTGCTTCTGCTGCTGCAAAGCTAGCAAACGCTCTTCCCGGTCGCGTGCCTTCTCACGAGCCAATGCTTGGCGCTGGCGTTCCTTCTGTTCCTGCATTTTTCCGACCCGTTTTTCCCGCTCACGACGATTTTCACTCATTTGTTGCAGTTTCTTTTGGCGCTCCTGCTCTATTTCCTGCCTCCGTCGCTCGACCGCCGCTTCTTTCGCCGCCTTCTCTTCTGCACGCTTCTGTCGTTCCGTTTCGAGGTCCTGCAGGCGTACTTCCTGCTCTTTGCAGGATTCTAGGAAATCGAGCCGCTTGTTTTGAGCCTCGAGGTTCTTGATGAATGCAATCTCCCTAAGCTTTTCTTCCTCATCATGCGCTTTTTTAATCTTGTCCTTTATGTACTGCGAACGATTCTCAGCCGCTCGCTGCAATCTTTCCTCCATTCGAAGACGCTTCTTCTCTATTAAACACTGTTTGGCAGCTTTCACATCTTCTACGCGCGCTAGTAGATGCTGAATTTTAAGCGCCTTTTCTTTCTGCAATGCTTGCCGTTTCTCTAAGGCTCGGGTCTGCTTGGCTTGATATTTCTTTAACGTTTCATGCAATGATCGCCTCCTGGACGGACTGGACAATTTGGCGTGTAGCTGCTGTGCACGACCGGGATGACGGGCTACGATAGCCTTCAGTGTATCGAGAGTACGAGCTCTATCAACCCAATTCATATCGGCTAGCACATGCTCGTAACGGGCTTCTAATGTAATTTCTTCGTCGTTCTCGCCGTCCACACCCGTGCAATCGTTCTGTCGCTCTGTTCCACTTTCAACGGTGGTATCGGTGTCCTCGAAATCTATGATCGCTTCACAATCCGTCTCATCGGTTTCGGTGTCGAAGTCAATTTCTACAATTTAACCAATATAATGTTTGCCATTATCAAACATATTATAAGTGCACCCATAATGAGCCAACAAAAAACTCACCCGTATTTTCCAGCTCCCGTATTTGTGCTTCCAAACTTTCCTGTTCCTCCAACAACTTACGCTGATCTTCGTCGCTTTCCATATCGTCACGTTCTTGCTCTTCCTGATCGTCACTGGTACATTGACTGGTAACGTCGACGTAATGGGGGATTGATTTTTTCCCACTATACATTAACTCTGCCGATTCACCTAAACAGCTTGCGTACAAACTATCGATAGCTGTAGTACTTATGTTGGTCTGAATATTCATATCAACCATGTTTAGATGAACGAGATTATCTCCCTCCTGCATTGTTGAGCTTAATGTTTGTGCAGTGCAATGTGCACTATCATTCACAGACTTCACACCATTCGACGGTGCCGCGGGTGGTTGTTGTTGATCCGATATTTTAGACTTTAATTTTTCACTACGCAAAAATTCCTTGTGTAAAGTTTTTAGCTTTAAGCCCGTTAAATCGGACTTTTGCCTGGATACGGATGCGCGACTGGTCGTAGTCATCTGCTGTTGTGTTTTTGATCCCGCGTCTGTCGCTGTCGGTGTCGGTGTCGGTTTAATCAGCTGTGTTGCGAATGAGTGTGGTTTTACAATTTTCGAGCACACGGTCGAAAGTGCCGGTGGCCCATTACATTTCGATACCGTGCCTTTAGTTTGTAAGCTTGGTTTCGATGACTTTTCCATCGCACGCTTTGATGCGCGCTGCGTATGATTGATTTCACTGTTGAGTTCGTTCACTTTCACGTTTTGTTTTGAGGTCTGTGAAACACTTTTCTCTACCTCTGTGATGTCATTATTGGTGTTTTCATCCAACAGTGCCAAAGTGGGCAAGCTTGCATAACCGGTGGGCTGATTGAATCGTGTCGCCCAAAGTAAACTAGACCGCCGTTTTGTTTTCACCGTATACCAACCATCATTGTTAGTCGCATCGGTCGCAGATGGTAGTGATTTTGGTTCGGAACGACGGTCAACAACTTTCGTATGGGCCGCTAACGTTGGCTTCACTGTACTACCACTTGCAACAGAGCTCCGTGAACCTAACCGATCAGTGGACGCTTTTAACGTTGAGCTAGAACTATAAATGTCCTCCTTGGATCGGTTTGCATCAAACGAAAGTTTTGTCGCCGACCGTCGCTGTAAATCGTCGCGAGCCTTGTTTGTAAACGGGAAAGTTCGATTCGTCCGACTGTTGCACGTAACTTCTATCATGGTTTTTGAGCGGACTGATAGTCTTGAAGCAACAGCCACCATATTGTTTCCCAATTGTGTTCTCGGTGCAGAACCAGGCTTCAAGCCGTGTGTTTGCTTGATACCGTTTCTATTCCTAGCAACCGAAGCGTTCGACGATATACTGGACACTGTTGCGCTTTTCACGGGAAGATTTGCAGCAATTTTTACACTTGATTGGGACAAACTGACCGCTGTGGCCGATTTTCGGATCAAACCCGTTTGCGCCGGTGGACGAATTGTAGCATTGCCGCGAATTCCACCTAGTTTTGGTACCGTGGAAGGTTTTGTCTGCAACCCTGGACGTTGTGCGCCAGGTTTTGTAGCTGCCGTATTTACAACGGAAACATTCTTTGATACATTTTTGGAAGCAAGCGGTTCACCCTTTGGATCGATTGAAAGGCTTAGCTTCTTTTCGTCAACAATAACATCGCTGCTTATTCTCTCTTCTAACGGTTGAATATTTGCACCTTCAACTTCACCGGTAACAGTACCATTGCAATGCTGTTTATCATATTTCTCCAAATATTCTGCCAGCGTGAGATTTTCATCTTCCAAATTCGTTTGGGTGTACTGGTCGAGTTTGAGCACATAAGATGATTCAACAACAACTCCATTGTCATACACTGTCGAGACTGGATCGGAAGGTGCAACAGAAGCATCTTTCGTTTCGTGACGAGACAGTTTGGTTGAGCTTCCTTTTTTACTGAGACTCTCTGTAGAGGAGTGGGGTTTCTTGGGCGAACTTATCCGGCCGGATTCTTCCGCTACAGGACAGGGACTATTTTTGCCAGAAAAGCTTGGACTAGATTTACCTGACATCCCCGGGCTCGAAAGTTGCTTGCGAACTCCTGTTCGGAAGAAAACGAAACGATATTAATTATTTTTTTAACTTTTTACTGTGACACAGGGTTTAAAGAGATTTGTTTTGCATCTTGCAGTTGAAAACTGAACAATTAGTAAAAATTGCAGGTTTTACATTCGTCAGCCTAACGTCTTACGATTCAATATGTTTGTAAATAAGTCATACGATAAATTTCAAATGGAAATGTGTTTAAAGTTCGATTGCATACATGAAGTGTTTCATCACAAACCACTGTAAATAGATCGGCATGTATACTTACGCGGAACTGGATTGCTTTTCCGCACTTCCCAAGCCAATGAGTGGGGTCGTTGTGGTAAAGGAGTAGCCTCATAATCCCAGGACACCTTGAACCATTCGGCAAGGGCTTTGAAGTCACGGATATAATTTTCCAATACCAATATTGCTTCCTTGCATGATGATAGATTTTCATAGCATTCGACGGTTAGGTAGATTTCATTAACCTGAGTTAAGGATGCGACATTTAGTTTTTTATGTGGTTTATTACGAATAATAATGTCTACTTACGGAGCGCTCCAGGTTACCAAACAGAAAAGCCCAATAACGTGCCTGCAGTTCGGATTTCTTGTCGCGTCCCGTCGAGGCACTTCGTACACGGGGTCCTGATTTGGATAACGATTTTTGACGTTGCGACACATGCGATTGTAAACAGCGTGGTCTTACACCAATTGGGGGTCTTTTCGGAGGACTTCCTGCAAAAACGATAGGAACAACAACAAAAAACACAAAGTACTGACATACACTGCACAAAACGCATTACCAGATGTGCCTTTGTTTTTGTTCTTTACTTACTCTGAGATTCGCCACCACTATCCGACAGGTGGTAGAAGTTTTTCGCCTCCTTGCCTTCCTGATTGAAGTACTTTCGATTATCCATTTCGCTTTAAGGAGAGCTTCCTTCATTCCTTAAGTTCACTAGTCTGCACTAATAAAACGGATAGAGTCCGTGCATGAATTAAGACATATTACCAACAAACAAAGAATCCTTCAGAACACATAAACAAGTCCAAATTTGGTAATATTCGATTCTTGCACAAGCGAATGTGATGAAACTGTTTTAACAGCATTCGGTAACTGCGGAGATCTGCTTGCATCAGATGTAATCGCTTTACTGATCAGATACGTTACCTTGGAAAAGCAACACATAAATACCATGGAGAAATTAAGGAAACTTTGGATTTTACACAACACAACAAAGATCGTACTTCGATGATTTTTTTTAAGTGGGAAGCCAAGGCAACAAACAACAACAACAAAAACCACGATTGACAGTGGCATGCAGAGGGTCATGTTGTTTGATTGAACTTTAACATGTGAAAACAATTCATTTCATAATTTTTGTACGTTTTCTATTGCAAATGCGGAATATTTCGTGAATCTTGTGACATACAGTGCTATATTTTTAGAAATACATATTACCACATAATGTGAATGAATCAACCGGTTCAAAGAAAATTTTTGGTAGTTGGGTCTATCCAAACATTTCGGAACTGTCATTTTTCAAGTTCAACGAGTTTTGGATGAATGTTTTTGGTTGCTGCTGTTTCTAGTGCTACAAGATTTTTATCGTAATATGGCTGAAAGTAAACATTCTAACCAGCTTGCCAAAATGAAGGAACTAAAACAAAAGCTTAGCACATTTTATAATGGTAAGACAACTGTTTTGTACTTCAATGCTGTTGATTACAACCCCTTTAACAATCTCTTGTAGAGCATACCGGTGATGAGGAGGAGCAACAAACACCGTCGCAATGGGAAACTATATACTGTAACATTAATTGTGTGATGGAACAATTGAAAATACATAATCTGAAAGCGCAGCAACTTCAACAGACCGACCCATGGTCCGAAAAGGATATGGTTAACTTAATGAAGATTCTTGAGCTGGCATACACTTGTTTTAAGGATTGCGTTTACATCAACCTACATGCAGAGAATTTCGATGGCACTAGTAAAATATGCAGCCCCACAGCTCAACAACCCGCATTTGGTGAACAAATGGCCAAGCTAAAACATCAGATTGATCTCGTTTCGTTCGAAATAACCAAGCTAAGAACGGTGAAAGAGGCTCTCGACAACATCTATTCTAGTTATAATATGGAATTAGCTGTTTCATCCAGTGATCAGGATAATGAAGAGGAAGATGATGTTTTCAACTGAGTAAATGGGAACGTGTTGATAAAACAAAACCTTAAATACCTAATCTTCAATGCTGAGTAGTAAATAATTGAGAAAGTGTTACATAAAAATTAACCAATATTGAATATTAATTGCAGTGGACGTTCGATCGTGTCAAATAAAAGCGACATTGAACTATTTTTTGTCTGTATTCCTTATTTGGTACAATGACCCCTTCACACTTTTGACCTACTGCTGTTGTCTTCTAAATCACTCATTGTCGAACGCTGTCTTCAGACGACTTGAAAGGAATTTACGAACCGGTATGTCCGATGCCATTCGAATGGCACCAGCCCATGAGGAGCCATGGCGAGGCTAATCCGTTGTACAGTGCATGTTAACAGCATTCTTATGATATGTACTGCACTACATTTGTATTGCTGTGTTGACCACTGTACTCTCTAGCCCGTTTCTGTTTCTAGGTGAAACATAACCCTTACAATTGCTTTTCGTGATGAACCATACAGCATCAAAATACAGTGTTTATCCATGTGTTCTGTTTAGAAATCGACGAACGTTTGTTTTGTAAAGCCGTGGCCACATGCAACCACGGTTCATTTGACAGCTCACATCACCAAGATACGTATAGCAGATGTGTGATGTGTGATACGAAACGTAGAAGGGATTGCACACTAGTTGATTTCAAATGAGTAAACTTAGCTGAATATTCGCTAATGCAGTTATAATGAACCATACCAACAACACAGCAAACCATGTTATTTATGAGGCATCATATTTGATACTTATTCTTATTATAAAACAGTATGTGATGAATACATTTTACCATTAATGGCGCTGACCTCATCATATAAATAACGTAAACTGACGGTTAAATGACGGCAGCAGGATCAGCCATCAAGAAAAATAAGACAACAACTGACGCCAGCTAATTTCAGACTGCCCAAAATTGTTGTGTGGGTACAGTTGCGTTCCGTCTCGCACTCTGCCGCGGTGGCCAACAATTTCTAAAAAGCAAGTGCAGCCGAGAGAAAAATCAGAAGGTTTTCCTGTTTTGATATTTTTTTGAAAGCACAATACAACACTCGTGCTTTGTTTCATGTGCCCCCTCATTACTGCTTCCGCGCGGCACAGTGATATAGTTTCCGACTTACGCTGGAGATCACCGTTTTCGATGTTCGGAGTGAAAATAGAAAAGAGAAACGGCCAATGTCACCCAATCGTTTGAGGTGGCACAAGTGTAACACACCTCCCAGTCGATGATAGGGGGAAAAAACAGTGCTTCTAACCCATAAAAATAGTGTAATGACTAGCACAGGTTTCTTTTATCGTGAGGACGCATAAAGCCAGCATTCCGCCACATCGAGAGGGCAACATTCCTTTGCGTAACTTCTTGGACGCAGTGCCACTGGTCTGGTGCACGAAGGCCCATCTTCTGCTAGAATTACCACCGAACCGAACTCCGACCGCCGTGCCTCTCCGCTGATTGCTCTACCCTCCGATCCTTTTGCGGGGAAGAGTGTTCTATCAGGAAGCCAAAAAAAGGAACACATATATAACCGAAAATGACATCATCATCAGAACTAGAAACCTTGCGGTCCGAAATCGAGCGCCTAACGCGGGAGCTGGACCAGGTGAGCAGCGAGAATATTCAATCTGCCAAGTATGGTTTGGGGCTGCTGGAGGAAAAACAAAACCTACAAGTGAAATGTGAAGAGCTGGAATCGCTGTACGAGAATACCAAACTCGAACTCGACATTACACAAGAGGTAAGTTTTGCATGTGTGTACACACGGTGCTCCGCGGTAACATGATAGACGATAGACCGTATCGGTCATTCAAAGCAAGGGAAGAAAAAAATGCATCTTTCGGAATAGTGAAGTTGTACGGTCAAAGTAACACCAGGTGCTGCACCAGGTTGCCATACTTCGGTGAAAGAAAAGCCTACTGCCACGCCATCCTCTCCATGCAATTATAACAATCTAATGATTCACCGCACATTTTGGTCTCATTTCGTTTTATTTCATTTCACATCTCCGTGGCACTGGCGAAATGGGTGAAATTTTCCATCGTGTTTTCTCGCATGCGGAGTTTGTACGGAGAAGGTGATAGTGAAGGTGGCAGGGTATTGCTTTCTGTTATTGTAACTTCCGATGATCGCTACAATTTCATTTGAAATGCAATCGTAATCGCAACCGATGTTTTGACGCTGCTCATAGTACATGGTACCCGCCTTTCAGCAGGTTCAAACGGAAACGGTTGAGCTATATTTTGAACATTCACATGCAGTATGTCCATTTCCACCCTAGATGCAGCAGACGAATGCATAGCAGTGGCATATGTGTTGGTATTTTGGTCTCGTTCGCCGACTAACGAGACCCTTCGAACAAATTCGCGTGCTTGGATTCTTGAATTGCTTTCCAATTAGAGGATAAGTACTGTCCGTGGAACAATTCTGCTCTGGAGGTATTGATCAATTTCGTAACTGCGGACGTATGGAGTTGTGCAAATAATTGTTTTCATTCCCTCAGTTCCGTTTTCCAATCGTCCGTGGGTCATCTTCGTGCTTCAACAAGCATTGACTGTCGTCGGCAAGTGTGGCTCAGGCTTGCGAAGGCTCTCAACACCCACCCATGCCTTTTTCCCTGCAAGAAAGTGTGTATCCACCTGCCTAGCATCCAATGTACACTTATCCTCCGGTCGGTGGAAATTCGTTGTAAATCAAAACGAAACGAAACGAAATAACGCGTGGTAGCATGTGCAACGCGTTATGGTTGAATAGTTTTTTCTCTCCCTTGTGTGTTGTTTCCTCATGCAATTTTCCTCCAATTTTCTCTTGCCGTCGTTGCATGCCGATAGCTTTACTGATAAAACTTTACATTTGCACCGTTGGTCTATTTTATCAATACCGGCTCGGTTTGTCTGCTGCATTACAGACAAACGGCAGGGGCCTGATGCTACACAACCGGCGAATCCAATTTGAAGGTCAACAATAAGCTCCACACGACGAAATAATTTAAAACGGATACGATGACTGTCCGCATCTCAATAAAGAAAATTTGTTTACATCATTTAGCGTAATAGAAGCGGTTCCGGATATTGATCCAAGTAGGCGGTAGCTTAGCGAATGAATAGTAACAATTGTTAACCTGTTTTGAGCGTATATGAGTGAAATCGTTCACCGGGTTAGTAGTGATTTTTTTCCTCTATAGTGGCTGGAACGCTTTTACTCATGGAGCGTGCACACTATCTGATTCCGAATATTGAACATTTTCATTCTAGTTGATTTTCTATCCAAACTTTTACAAAGACCATTGGCCAAAAATTAATAGAAAATATTATAACTCAATATTTTTCTACACAAATGCTAATGCTAACGAAAACAAAAAATGTATAATAATATTACATAAAATAATATATGTTTCCATGGTTTATTTGCAGGCTTTACAAAAATTTCAAAAAACCCAACAAGTCACTACAAAGACAGGCATCGAACAAGAAGATGCATTGCTCAACGAATCGGCGGCGATGGAAACATCCCTCAACATGCAGATCGTGGAGCTGGAAAATGAAACCAAACAGCTGCGCCACGAGCTAGATCGTGTAACGAGCGAACGGGACCGCATGCTACAGGAGAATGCCGAAATTGGCCGCGACAAGTCCGGTACCGAAGCGGAACGAGCGCGGCTTAAGGCCGAGCTAAAGGATATGAAGTATCGCGAAGCCCGTATGCTGGCCGATTATTCGGAACTCGAAGAAGAAAACATTTCCCTCCAAAAGCAGGTGTCCAGTTTACGCAGCTCTCAGGTTCGTGAAAAATGCGGCAACGGAATTTGTTTAGCATGAGTACAAGAGTACATTTCAATTTGCACGATTTTACTTCAAACAGGTGGAATTTGAAGGCGCAAAGCACGAAATCCGACGACTCACCGAGGAAATTCAGCTGCTAAATTCGCAGGTGGAAGAATTGGCTAGTCTTAAAAAAATAGCTGAAAAACAGATGGAAGATGCCTTGACCGCGCTGCAAGTAAGTATGATGGGGTGTGTTGCATCTTTACGAATCTATAAAAATTGCCAGCAGAGAAGTAATCCCTAGTTTGGATTTATTATGTTTTTGTTTTTGTTTACCAGGTTGAAAGGGAGAATAAATACGCTTTGAAGAAAGAGCTTGATGCACATATCAACCGTGAATCAATGTACAATATAAGTAATCTGGCATATAGTATACGTAGTATGGAAGAAAATGCCCTGAACAGCAGTGATTGCGAAGAGGAAATACCGGCATTGAGGTATGTTACATGTCAATCTATAACCAATTGGAGAAATATTCGCTTTCGAAACTAAAATAATGCTTTTGTTGAATTTCCCCCAACGCAGAGATTCCACCCTGAAACGGTTGGAAGCTACGCTCGAGGCTGAAACAGCAGATCTGAAATCACCCGACGGCACGAAGGGTGACCTGTTTTCGGAGATACATCTGAACGAGCTTAAAAAACTCGAAAAGCAGTTGGAAACGATGGAAACTGAGAAGCTTTGCCTGACCGCCAATCTGCGTGATGCCCAACAAAATCTTGATAAGAGCCAGAACGATTTGCAAAACTTTATGGCAAAGTTGATGTTGCTGGCAGCACACGTGGACGCACTACACACGCTCAAAAAGCAGATACAGATCGAAGAAAACATAACCGGTGAGTGTTGTTATTATTTTGCTCCAAGACCGATAATTACTGCGGAATTTGTAGCGAAAATGTTACATAAATATACAACCATGTATAGACAGTCAACCTCATAACGAGTACCCATTTTAACGAGATTTGTGCATAACGAACTACGAAACCGTTACCAATGAACTAAATCTCAAATAACAAGTTTTTATTTTTTGGAATTCCTTTTTTTTGCGGTGCTCGGAGGCTAAGTGGAAACATTTTAGAAATTGCTCAAGTCAATACCACCAATTCCACCAAGTTCATAACAATGAACACAATAAAGTTAAATTTTTATTTCCTTTATTTTCGCATTTCATAAGGTAGATATCCCAACCATGATCACTTGGAATTTTCGTTATTGCGTTGTGGAATGGATTAATTTACTTTCCATAAAAATTGTATAGAATAGAACATCCCGTATAATGAGTTTGTTTTTATATAAGGGCTAAAACGCTGGAAAGGATTAAACTCACTGCAAGAGGGTTTTGACTGTAGTTGCTCCTGTCTGTCTTGTTCATAAAAATTAAACCTATATTAATATGTTTTACATTTCTTTATCGTGTAGTGACTGCTGCAAAGGACAAAGATGTGAATGATAAATTGAACGAAGCCATCATGCAGTACTCGAGCTGGTTTACATTAAGCTCGAAGGAAATAGATACACTAAAGGCTGACTTGGCAGAGCTACAGAAAGGATTGAACTGTTCCGATGCAATGACTGTACTGCGCAATGAAATTACGAATCTAAAGAACAAGGTAACAATCATTAATTATGATTCGCTTTTCGCTTCTTATCATTAAATCGTCTTACATTTGTTTCTGCTCATTTCAGCTATTATCTGTTGAACAAAAGTCCTTGGACTTGCACAGTGACATCCAAGTGCTTACGACACTATCGCAAACAGCCGGCCAAAGTTTGAACACGACGCGAACCAATTTGGTTGCGTTGAGCGATGATTTAGCGCAACTATATCACCTGGTATGCACGGTTAACGGAGAAACTCCAAATCGTGTACTACTGGACCACAAGAATGACGACTTAAGGTAACCGTTTGCTGGGCCAATTTAATCTTAACATCGTCATACTTAATCGAATCGTGTCTTTTCCTTGCATTTTTATTTGCATTTAGCTTTGAGAACGATTCTTTGACGGCGATTCAGTCGCAGCTGAAGTCGGACATACTTACCTCGAAGCCGCATGTTTTCGAAGACCTGCAAGCACTGAGCGATGCAGTTGAGATTCGCAAATACGTTGACACCGTGAGTGACCAGATACGGTACCTGAAAACTGCCGTCGAACATACGATCGAGCTGAACAAGGATAAGGTGGTGACGGATTCGTCCGTTACATCGTCGGGAGATGTAAAGGAGGCGAAGGAAGAGATTGCCGATCTACACGAACAAATCATCAAATTGCGCAGCTTGCTGTCGACAAAGCGCGAACAGATTGCAACGCTGCGTACCGTTCTCAAGTCAAACAAGAACACGGCAGAGGTGGCACTGACGAATCTGAAATCCAAGTACGAGAACGAGAAGCTAGTCGTCAGCGATACTATGTCCAAGCTTCGAAACGAGCTACGCATTTTGAAGGAAGATGCAGCAACATTTTCCAGTAAGTTTGCAAATGCTCATGTTTGTTTAATATTCGTGAACTGTGTTATACAATTGCAACTTGCCTTATTTACACACTCTAAAAACCAGGTCTCCGCGCTATGTTTGCTGCTCGCTGTGAGGAATATGTCACTCAAGTTGATGAATTAACGCATCAGCTCGCGGCAGCTGAAGAGGAGAAGAAAACACTCAACCAGCTACTTCGGTTGGCTGTACAGCAGAAGCTAGGATTGACCCAAAAGCTCGAGGAACTTGAGATGGACCGGTAACGGATTTGTAGTTCTTTTTATTACGACGAACACATCGGTAATGATATTTTTTTATTCGCATTATTTTTTTTTAGTGAAATGCGCCATGTGCGCCGTCCAGCAGCTTCTCAGCGTGGGGGTGGCGGTGGTGGTGGAGGAGGCGGAAAGTCGGCCTTTTCGCGCGGCCAACCGGCCCGCAACAGCCTGCAGAACCCGAACAGCAACAGCAATAGTAACAATCCGAACCAAGCTTTCTTCTAACATAAGGTGAGCGTACAACGTAAAATACTGGCGTTCCTTTACACATTGCTTAAGCTGTAAAGCGGAACATACCGGGTAAGAGTGTTGTAGGTTTAGGTAACGGTAAAATGGAGGGATGAATTGCAACCAAAAATTATCATCGGCATATGTGAATCTTTCATCGATCTCCAGGGTTATGATTTGGTTGTGTCTTGTTTTACGCTCTTTTTCGTAAACATGAATGTTCAGAAAACACAGAGCTATGACCAGGTGGTCCGTCCCACCAATGAATGCACGAATGAGTGACGCCGCGTAGTTGCGTTCCTAAAGCGAACGCAAATGACCACGAGTAGCTGTTTAACAAAGAAAAGCATATTTCCATCCATTAAAGAAACGAACGAGAATTGAAAAATAGTTGCAATATACAAACTCGTTGTAAAACGTACTGATCAGCGTAAGGGTCGTGTGTATCGGAGCAGGGCAGCACAGTGCGTCCAGTAAACCTGTGTAATTGTCCGAAGGACACAAACGAGCGCGCTTTAAGATATATTTATTCGCACCGAGTGTGGCAGCTGCAATAGCGTTTGAAAAGATTATTGTAACTAACGACAAGGGAAACGTATGGCAGCGTTGTTTTGTGAGGGAAACCGAGATGACTGATTGGCAGGCGTAAATTGATGGGGGTACACGACGTTTCGTTTCGATTATATTAACTATTGATTATTAGAAAATGCTAATCACACGGTTCGGCAACCTTATGCTGAACGGTGTCGGTGGTTGTGGTATGGATAACATTGGATGACTATAGCAGCACATGCGTGGCCGCGAATTTATTTCAAAAATTATAGATAGACGTTATTTATTAATTCTCCAGCAAATACCAGACCGATGCTGTAACAAAATTGTTATCGAATACTGTACTGCAATGAGCCGGCGGCACAATGATCCAATTAACGGGAAGCTCTTATCTTTAACGATGCACTCATGTGACACAATTTAACAAAAGGGACCTTTTGTTCATCGGTTGTATTGGTGGCATGTAAAGCACACGACGAAATCTGGACCAACATTTTTATGACTTCCAACTCGTTCCTGATGTTGAAGCGACACGCATCGTAGTATTTTATCACGTATTTACTCACCAATAGCGCCATAAAGGTTCGCAATGAAAGTGAGAAGCATGTGTGGTAAACTATATTTGTCACGCGTGCAGGTTGCACTGTATGGTGTGTACATTGATTTCAATCCTTCGAAGAATATTCGACACCACTACTTGTTGCATTTTACATGATAGCAAAGGTGCGACTCTTTTCATAGGACGGCCACTTTTCTTGAACACTAAATTGCGAAATTTGGTAATAGGGTTGTTAGTAGAAAATCCTAGAAGTAGGAAATTGGTCCTAGTTGGTGGCTAGCATCGCACTTCATTTTATATTCTATTAGATCTTCCCTGGATTGTTAGAGCAACAGTCGTTTAAAAGTCGAGTGTCTGGAGCATTCTAACCGGTAGTATGTTGAATATTAGACATCCCTCACACTAGAAACGCGGAAATTATTTGCAATGTATCCGTTCTTCATTGATACAGCAACTAGTAACTATCTGTCCAACGTAGTACAGGTTAGGTTTTCGAAATTGTGATTTTTGTCAGTTATGATATGCAACGTATTCTCAGACATAAATAGAGCAAAGTAAATTAGAGACAACGTTAGGAGAACCGTATCGAACAGTGTCAAAAATAACGATATAAAACGAATTAGTAACCACTAGGCGCACTCGTCGATGTAATTCTACGAGTGGGTGTCCTCATAGAAACGAAAACTTCTAATCGTCCAAAATTAATTATTAGAACGTTATATCCTCTAATCAATCCATTTGCCAATATTTTTGAGATGAAACAGGTTATGTGAATAATAAAGATACTATAACAACAAAACTACATGGAACTTTAATGTAGGTGTTTGTTGTGCTGTTTGTTGAATCTGACCTTGGAGGAAACAGTAACGAACGACACAAAAACACTATGACATGAACTGTGCCGGCAGAAAGAACATCGCATCAGCATATGGTAGATATCTCCGATGGGATGTAGGAAAAAAATATGATTAAACATACATTGTAAAAGTCTACCGAGCCATATATTTATTGTAAAATAGTGGAAAGTAAAGGAAAGCGAAAAATATCCCAAAGCGGAAAGGGAACAGAAAATAACAGCTTATCGTTCTCAAAGTAATGTTTAAGATACCTACATATTTGGAAGTTCTAAATATTAAAAACGGAAAATGGGTCAATATGACTAACGTTACTGAAAAAAAAAACAAAATCAGCAAAAGGTTAATGTTCAAATTATTGTGCAATAGCAACTAAGCAGGAGTAAAAGTCGAACCGACATTTCGTAGCTACTTAAATGGACAGCATTGAAATTAGCACAAGAAGATTAGTACGAAATGCGATACGAAGTTACAGTATGAACTACGAAATTAATAATAATTAATCACCGTCCCTTTTTTGAAATGAAGACGTTAGGCAGATGGCTCGAAAGAGTGTAATAATTAACTATACGAAGGTGGTACGACGCGGCAGGCATTTTTTGTACTTACCCTAGTACATTTGATATCAAATCGACATCACACGATGAAGGTAAATAATTGTTAGAGATATTCCACCAATGAAAGCAAATGAGAAGCAAAACACATTTGGATATCTCCTATATTGTGTATATGTGTGCGTGTGTATTTTCACTTTTTATATTATAGTTATACAATGAATTTGGAAATCATATGTAAAACGTTTATGAGTTATCTTTGCACAAAACCAACTACTAATCAAATATCAATCATCGTTTCTAGGTTTAATTTCTTAACATGCTGAACTAAACGTTGATTTCCGTGCTAATTAAAAGCAGGTTGCTATTATGTTTTGTTATCGTGGTTAAATCGATTATACAATTTAAACGATATACACTGCTAGTACTGGTATGTGATAGTGATGTTTCAGTATCTTCTAGTTTTGTTACTGAATCGGTATAGTATGAAAGAGAGGTCAAAATGTAAACTATAGAAGCTACTCCCAATTCGACTATCGGTGGTTCTGAGTAACTTGTAGTAACTGTAGTGCTGAGCAAGAATTAGCGATTGATTGTTTTCACCCTTTCCATATAGAAGAAATAATGAAACAAAACACACTAACGATGCAGAATATTGTCATACAGCAAAATAGAATCGATTAAAATATTAGAAAGGTACATGAATTACTAGCACGATATCCTATGGAAATTGTTTTTGTATCAAATTTTGATTTGATCCATGAGTTATGTTTAACGAGTGCTGAATTACCGGACAATTTGGTATGCAATGTGCAAAAATCCCTCCTTTCGTATCCATAGAAGTAAGGTTATTTCCAGTACCGTAGCAGCATAGTGGTAGCGTTCATTTGATTAGCAGTTTAGTAGGTGTAGTGATAAATTGTAAGTAATTACCAGAAATAACAATCGTATTCCCTCCTAGCGTAGTGACATTTATAGATTACTGACCTAACAGTTTGTTCTTCATTTGCTACGTCACAAGAAAACAATCAGGCATAGGTTCCCTAATACAGAAAACAGGAAGACAGGACAAAAAAGAGGAACAAACAGAGAAAAAAGGTAAACGAGCAGCTGTGGAAACTGGCTAGAGTGTAGTAAATCCACACAAGTCCATTTTGTGTCTTTTCTTCGCACTGGTTTGAGTAATGTTTTGTTTCTGTTAAACGATTAGCAACCATTAAACTGGTAAACGTGGTAAAACGTTTCACATGTGTTTTATTGCACTTATGTTCGTTACTTTAGCAATTTTTGTTTAAATTTTGTAACACAGATTTCAGCCAATCAGAGATGATTTCTCAAGACATGTTCTATACATTTATCTGTATGTCGACCTTAAAAGCGAATGCGATTGTTCGTCTACCTTTTTATTCCATTTCGACATTCTTTCCATTTAAGCCACATTTTCAACTTCTAATATTATTTATTGGTACCTTGATGAACGCTACTTATGATCGTTCTGGTGCAACTAAGAGAATATCTTTGTGAATACTGAGCTAAAAAATGTAGATGATGAACATCAATAGGTAGGCAGTGAGCATGGCGCAGAAAAGGATACGATCAAGTGGCTGCACTACTTCCTGCCACGTAACCTCACATTCCTCATTCCCGCTAGAGGTCGTATCATCATCCTGCTGTCGCTCACAAGCGTCCGACGTTTGTATGTTCTGATTCGCTTGGGTATCGTCCCACTCGTTGGACAATTTTTCCACTTTGCTGCCTCCGTTTAGATACCCGATAGACAGGAACGATGCAAGTGGGCGATTTTTTCGCAAAAATCCAATCGTTTGCGCTATCACTCCTGGACAATGGTTAAATCGCTTCCTGGTGCCAATCTGACCCCGAACAAAATATGTCCAACCGCATGCAATGGCCCCGAAGGTAAACGACCCCAGCAATAGATGTGCCAGAGAGATGACGGGTTTCATTTTCACTGTTCCGTACCAGTAGAGGATGATCAGGAAGAGGCTTTGCATCACCGTACCCAGAGCGACTGCGATCGTGCGTGCACCAGAATTTATGTTGAACCAAAGACTGAACAAATTGAGCAAACAGAGTACTATCATGGAGAAACAAAAAATTATGCTTCTAATTAGTAAAGCTGATAAAGACGAAAAATACCTAAACATGACACTTACTGACGATCAGCACGAGAAACACGATCAGATGGGAACCGATCAGTCGCTCGATGACAATATCCATGCGAAACTCCGGGCTCATCGTGCTATTGACGGTAGCCATCTGGAAGGAGGTAATTTTATACGGCAACAGCGAGTAGCTCGGATACGACAGACGACGTTGGAAATGGAACAACGATAATTGATTGGTATCGTACTCGACGGAATAAATACGCAACGTGCAAATCTTCGTATCGAACGCCCAGTATCTCGGCTCCGTGTAACAGTCGATGGTGAAGGTGCACAGAACGGTATAAATAACTTCCCCATCGTAGCTAAGATGGCACTTGACACGAGAGCACTGTTTAGTGCTTTGGATACGAGTCGATCTGAAACGATACCAATCAACGTTAACCGCAAGAAACAATTTTACTTTGTATCGGCATGCGTATGACAATACGTTAAGCGTATCATACTTATGGAACGATTTAGCCGCAAACGTTGGAGTCCAAAGATCCTGTTCGGAGACGTTAATAGTTTCTATATTGCCACTGCTTCGCTTGTTCCAGTGCAGGAACGCGTCGTACCATTGCTGTAAAATACTTTCTAACAACATCATATACTCAAGTGGTTAATTAAGAATTTGAACATACCATCAACAGCTCTAGTGTTATCTCCAGTTTAGAGTCATCATTGCGGACCTAATTTCGACAAATGTGATAAAAATGCACCATCCCCATTTAGGAACATGGCAGTCAAAAATCGTAAAACAAGCACTGCACTACTTTTTACATACTTTTTCAACATTGATCACTTCGGCACCAATGTACATGGCGAGACGATCTTGCTGATACTTTACTGGCCGATAGCGTGGATTGTAACTGGTGCCACAGAAGAGCGCATTTTTTAACGCTCCCTCAGTACTATTTATTTCCATTTGGTCCACACATAGGAACGGTTTTGGATGCTCTGCGAAAGGAATGTTTACATAACAGGAACGATTGGCACGTTTGAACGAATCATTCCTCAACAACGAACTAATGTATCATTAGATGCTGCTGCTTACCAGTCGCTGCTACCGTCGCTAATACAGTCAACAACTGCACTATTGTTCTAAACGTAACGATCATTTTGATGCTTTGCGATTCCCCCAAAAAAGGTGTCTCTGCGTATGACAAACCTAATCCACCATTCACTATCAACTGGACACTAGCAGTAGAATGCAGTTTGCACGCTGCAGTTTATGGCCGTGCTAAGCGCACTGTGCTGTCCGCTAGCGGAGAGAAGCCGCATCATCAATCAGCACATTATTAGAATTAGTCAGCTGGATGCTGTTGGATAATGTTGGAGCGCAGAGGCTGATAAATGCATCATAAATGCACGTAAGCTTCGCACACTGTGCGGTTACTGATGGCATAGAGCAAGGCAGAACAGGTGGTGGTACTATGATCTAGGATGAATGGTGGGCAGCCGCGTTGCGTCATGATGCCATGCGTATAATCATCGTAAATTGGAACGGAGACAGCTGCTTAGGCAGACGAGCAATAAAATTACATCTAAGCTCAAACATGGAGAAGACTTAATTTGAAAGATATGTGTTTTAGCTCACACTGTTGCTGCCTTTGCATCTTTAGCAATTGCAATAGACAAGTGTTTCTAGTTTTTGGCCATTTGCTTCAACTATTATGGTAAAAGGTAACATAAATGCTTTTCAAAACCAACAATCGACCACTGACGCTTGCCGAAACAAGCCACCCAAGATAGGAGCGATGCGCTCCGACTTGGATACAAATAATGAGACTTGTCGTGGTCGAATACGAATGTTATTTAAATTTGTCGTTCTTATATTCTAATGTTCTCCTGACCAATTCGTCGGCAAAAATGTCTTAGGTCTAATATTTCGGCCCTATAGTGGGAACACCGCGAATAGCAGGTCGCCAGGCGCTTCCTATTACGACCGCGTGCTTGTTGTTCCGTTCGCTCGGCGACAGACCACCGACCAGAATTTCATCATGGAGAAGATTTTGGAGAAGGTGACAAAGTAGTAGTTCGGTTCAATACTCGAATGATTAATTGAGGGCGAACCAAGCCTCAGGGGTGGAAAATACGATGATAATCTTGTATCGATCAATTCAGATTCTGGTATGCGCTTTTGGTCAATTATTCATCAGTAATTGGCTATTTTGTTTCTATTTCTTACACGATGAATTTCACTTGAAGCTGGTCCTCTCTTCACGTTGTTCGTTGACCATAACTGATCTACGCGGAAACATCCCTCACCGATGCCGCTGATCTCGTTGAGTAAGGAAGTAGTGTTGATAGTGCCATCTACCAGGACCCTCCGGTGATATGAACTACTTAAGAGCTATCTCTGTGGATTGACCGTTGTGTTGTCAGGGAATTACGGCCACTCGAAAGGCACCTGTGGGACGTGGTGATTCCACGCGAATCATAGGTACTCCCCGATAGCTCCTGCGAAATATTTAAAATCTCCTCTCCATAGTTTTGTCTGACCCCTGAAGCAACATCCTGATCACATAGAATCTCTGGGACATGACGTTGAACGCCACCATTGAAGGCGATTTAAAGGACTTCTGCAGCAGAGCAATATGGTTGTAGCGTTTGCAAAGTAAGTAAGTAATCGGCACATTTTATTAGTCTTTCACAACATTGTACAGTATATTTGTAACAAAACAGCCACTATTTACAAAAATGTTAGTACACCAGACGAAATACACCAGTCACAAATTAATACTTTTCTACAGATACATCGTGGTACTCTAGCAGTACATATCAAACATATTGCGTTAGAATTTCTATACAGTTTTGCTAACATCGCTTACACCTTCTACAGCAATCAGAATATTGCTTATAAAAAATTGCAATACATTGTTCATTTCAATCTATAGCCTATTTTCTCTTTTTTGGTAATGTGACGGTGGTTGTTGCAATAATTATATTTTTGTCTTGTCAGTATTACGAGTTAAGTTTGGATTTACCGTAGATACATCGTCAAGCAATATCCCTGTGCTCTAAATAGATTGTTTTTCATCGAAAATGACTAGAGTGCGATGGGGTGAAATATGTGATCTCTACTTGATGCTAATTCGGTTTAGACCGGTCGCATACGATTTGGGTGATTTAAATTCGACCAAACGACATATAGCACAAACGTGGTTCCAGCTGAATACAGCGTCAGACTAGAGAAGGCAACGTGCAGTCGAGGCAAATTTAACGGAGAGAATACAGTCGAATGCCAGCCCGCAACCGACGGCAGCGACCATTTAATGAGCTAAGGAGGAAAGTTTTGGTTCCGAAGACGACCAAACAGCAGATGCGGATCGTAGACATTTTTCCGGAATGTAGCGCGATTGGTACCACAGAATCAAATTCAACACTATCGACCAGGCCCGAAGTGGCGTAATGATGAACGCCAGCAATCCGTACGAGTTCCAAAATATTGCCGCCAACAATACCTCCACGGTCATGATGAGAATAAATGCAGAATTTTTCCATAACGCCATCATCCAACCGTAGTTCTTTTCTCCCGATCGACGATAAAAGCTGGAAATATAATAGATGAAGTAGTGAAAGAGGCTGTTTGCATGGATTTGAAAGCTGCTCGTTCTTACCGTCGTACAACGTTGTTGGCAAATATGATGGTCAACGGAAGCTGGCAGAGCATCAATTGAAAGAACCCGTACAGATAGGTCAATGTACCAGGAAGAAAGGCATTATTCACAAAAATACCCCACACAAACACCACCCCTACGTGGCCATCGATGATTTCTCCGATGGACCAAGGTCCGCAGGTTAAGTACAGACAGTACCCCACGATGGGAAACATTAGGCGATCCACGGTCGATAGAATCCACATCTTTCGAACCCATCCGCCGCAGCATACTGCACGAAGACGAGGCCTAGCCAAAGTACCTTCTACAAAAAGGGAAAGAAAAATAGCTTATTAATTCCTGGTGAGTAGGTAGATGAGGATTTTTCTAACGTACTTCTGACGAGTGTATGCCATATTCGAAACACACACAACGGTACCAGATAAACGATCAACGCCACACTGAAGAACGTCTGGAAAACTTTGTTCGTGTCGTACATCAGTACCAGCTTGGCGAGGAAATCGAACTGCAATCGCGACCCGTCCAGGGTAAACTGTTGCTCCACCACACGGCTTCTCCCATCCGCGTCCAGCACGTAGATCAAAAGCTTATGAAGTCCTCGCTTGTAGCGACTCGGTTCCCAGGGCACTACGAACAGCTGGTGGCTAGAGCGTTTACAATCTTGCCAACTGCCACCGTCTATTTTTGCCTGGCATTCGACAACCTTGGCAGGCGAGAAGATAAGCATGCGTATATGCGTAGACTCCATTATTGTCCGAAGATCTTCCTTTCCAGGAATGTGAAACAATGCATCCTTCGGATTTGTCACCAGCACCACCGGCCACTGGTTATGGTGAATGTCGACAAACGAGAACAGACCGTGATCGAACGCTGCTAAACGGTAACGCCGGTTGCGCATCCAATCGCCAAGCTCCAGCTCGAGAAAGCCTTCCTCCTGCAGGGTGTACATACGCGGTACAGCTCCCCCGAGCGTATGGAAATGTCCGGAAAGATAAGCGTAAGCTTCCCGATAGCGACCGATTAGATTGCGGATTCCTCCCGTACCTAATCCCGGTGTAAGAATGCACGAGGTAGGATAGTGCCCAAACCAGATGGTGTAATTAGTTTCAAGTTCACGGGAACGCTCGGCAAGGTTTATCAGATGCTGCGTTTCATTGCGTGATAGCATTCCGACGAAGTTGAACGGTCGCTTAGGACCAGGATCCAAACAGGCATCTACCGCAATGAAAGTGTACCGTTCGCCTCCTGCCATCAGCTGATGCATGTACGACCTGGTATGATATTTGCCCTGGGCCGAATAGTTGGTAAACAGATCCTGGCGTGCCTGCAGTGCGGGCACATTGAAGTTGTCATGATTGCCTCGAATGTCAAGCCATACCGTTTTATTTAACACGTTTGTGTCGCGCAACACGTCGTGATACCAGCGCCATTCCTGTTCGTGCTGCTGGGAACCGAGAAAATTGGACGTTTTGGCATCGGTAAGATCACCGGATGCCAACACCACGGACGGTGCAATAATATCCACGGTACGATTGCAAAACTCAATCAGCTGGGGTACACGGGCCGGATCCAGATACATACTGATATGTATATCGGACACCTAAAAGAAGGTACACAACGGCGAGAAGATTAGTGTTGGTACGGATTGGAAAAGGCTACCACTACGTGTATGTGTACCTGCAAAAACCACATCAAATGATTGTGCTGATCATCCAGCTTCAGCTGTTTGGTTTGCCGCTGCTTCCCATCGCTCGATGCGGCATCAAGCCGGTTACTCAGCTGCTTGTCGATGCCAATCAAATTGGCAAGGTTCGCAACAAATATCGAAAATACCACAATAAACACGATCAACGCAAAGGCAACCGTTGTGAAACGCATCGTGTACACACTGTTATCAATCCACCGTTTTGCTTCAGTAATTTGGCCGCGTAATCACTGAAACTAGTATGCGTGCGTTCTACGCATCCGTCGAAGAGAAATAAACCATATTTTACACCGTTCTGCTGTCACTTTCGCACTAAGCCAATTTATTTTGCAACGTTTTTAACAAACATATGTGAATGTGCACGAGTGGGGAGGGGATTTTTTTTATCGTCCGTGCACCAAAACTCTTATCACTCTCGACGGGATGATGATCCACTTTTTTGTGCGGTTGTTGTGTTATGAAAACAACAAGACTGACCTTGAGCAGATGGATTTTTGACAGTTGTGTGGGCGCCGGCGCACAACATTCTGTTTACAAAATGCGTTCTCTCTCTCGAGCAGAAGTGATGGGATAAAGTAGGCTTGTGGCTCTGAGCCAGTAGCAACAGCATTTGCAGACCGTCATTGGTGGCAGGGCACAGCTACATAAATCACTGCGTCGTCGTCGTCAGAAGTTAAGGAAGAAAAACGCAGTAACATTCGCTGCATAGCGTGGCCCAGCAAAACGCCACTATTCCTGAAATACCACAGCAGCAGTTCAGGACGTCCGCGCTTCATAATAAAAAAAGATGAGCAGTGATGAAGAAATCGGTGAATTAAAAGTTGTGTACGATTTCATTGCACAGGGTAAATTCAAGAAGGCTTTTGCCAGTGCCACGAAAGTTCTCGACCAGCGGTCGCCCCCATCACCGGCGGCCGAAGAGGAGGATCCGCTGCGGGAATTGTTTCTGTTCGTCGTCACCAAGTACGCGGAGCAGCTGGAGCAGGAGGGCAAAATCGAACAAGTGTTTGAAATCATCGAGCAAGGATTGGAGTACTTTCCCGAGCATCCGGAACTGCTGAACGAGACGGGTGTGCGGTTGCAAAGGTAGGCGCAAATACATCCCCTAGCCATTGTGCCAGCGCTCGCAGGTGGCAATAAACGCGCGCAATACGCACCGAGTGAGGTCAAGAGCGTTTCGGGCAGTGATACTCACGGCTAACTGTCTAATGAAGGACATTTATCGCTACTTGTCCCGTTGGCTGGGGGCTAAAATAAGAGGGAAACGCAAGATCAAAGAAATTGCCGTCCAACTGTACACGATCGATAAAGGATTTAAGGTAGGCTTCCTGTGGGACGTCGGCTGCCTGTCGATGGATGAAGTACGGCAATTACTCGATTCGTTAAAGATGGCCAATCTGTTACAAAACTCCCTAGCGATTGTTCAGATTGGACACGAATCAGGGGCCGATTTTGGTGTGTGCGATGTAAATCGATGGTACATGTTGGGTCAACAGTCGCGGCCCGTCTTTATCGATGTGTCTGCGGGACACTCCACGCCACGTACAGCGGACGAGCGTGTGATTACTTTGCATAATCAGTTGGTCGATTTGTTGCAAACGCGGCTCGCAACTATCAATCATAGTAGTCGTCAGCATGGTTTGCACAGCGTAACACAACCATTAACGCAAATCGTGCAGTGGCCACTTGGTGACGATGTTTGCCGTACCAGTGCATACGGTTTGTTTATTGGCTATCCCATAATTTATTGGTATGAGACGACAAACACACAGGAGAACTGTTTGGCCCAAGTACCTTTGGCCATATATCAAGCAGGAGTTAAACCACGCGACAATGAATCATTTGAACCTTTTATTTCATTTAGCATACCAGCGGTACTGTTGGACGAACCGGCAGTAAAAAATGCCCTTACCTTATGGAAAAAATCTGTTGCAAGGAACAATCTGGAATGCGTTACTTTCTCAAAGTTTTTTAATACTGTGATTATGTAACAAATAAGCTAATTATAATGCGAACCATGTATGTTTTTTTTTCCATCGTGTGAATACATGTAGCTACTTTTGGCAAGAGAAAATAACCACAGGCAGCAGAACGATTGCATGTTTTGTGGAAACATATTTTCATATAGCGCAAAAGCCCTCCTTAGCAGTGTAGGAAAAAATAACTAACATTACTTGATAATAAAATAAGTAAATTTAGTACGGTAACACACAGGAAACGAAACGCTGTAACGTTAACGTACGATGAAACGAATGAAAAGGAAATAAAACGATTGCACATTGGAAAACATTGTTCAGCTGAGCTGTTTGAAAAATGAAACGAAAACCAAACAAAGGAGTGAAAAGAAGAAATCGTGAAAGAAATCAGAAAAAGGCGTACTATATCACGAGCTACGATATGTAGGATTTTCTCGCTATAGTATGTAAATTTGGGTTTTTGCATTATTTGATCACTGCGTCTTACCTTTCAGATATGGCCGCTCGTTGGAGGCTTCCATCTGTTTCGAGCGCGTGCTGTTGCAGGACTCCCGATACCTGAAGGCCTACCAAAATCTGCAAAACACCAAGTGCGAACTGGTGGAACGATGGCATTTCCGTATGCTGAACGACGTTGTGCGCAATGCAGCGTTTCGAGCCGCGATCGAGAGTCAGATTGCCGAAGGATACAACGAAGTGTTGGATATTGGTACGGGCACTGGATTACTGTCGATGTACGCGTTGCGATGCGACGGCATCCGTAAGGCAGCAGCTTGCGATGGATCGGAAATTATGGTGCAGATCGCCCGCGACGTGTTCGGTGCTAATGGGCTTAGTGATCGGATCTGTCTGTTTCAGAGCTATTCGCAAGATCTAAAAATTGGCGAACGGTTCTCTTTGATTGTGACCGAAACGCTCGATTCGGGTGCGTTTGGCGAGGGAATTTTGGAAACGCTAATACACGCAAAACGGCATCTGCTGCTACCAGAAGGAAAGATCATTCCGGCCAAGGTAACGCTGTACGCGTCCGGATATCAATCGCGCGCCTTAACAGCAAGCAATATTTTAATCAACGAAGCTTTTATAGAGGATTTCTCATTGCCCAGCAATTGTTTGCTTTCGAAGGAAGGTACAAAGTGTTACGATGCGGAGGATATTGGGCGCATTCAGGCAAACGATGATTTTGAGTTCGTGACCGATACCGTAGTCTCGATGGTGGTTGATTTTAACGATCTTGACAGTTTGGTGCGCTATCAGGATGGTACGGAGGAGGGCGAGGTAGAGCTAACCTGCCTGGACGATGGTCTGCTGTTGGATGGTTTCGTTGTATGGTTTGATCTGCAGCTGGATGAGAACCAAGCAATCAGTACGGATCCGACCACTAGTACGTGCTGGAATCAGGCCATCTTTCGACTAAACCAGCGCCTTCCGGTTGCGAAGGATCAGCGGTTGAAGCTGACGATGTCCTGCAAAGATGGTGCGCTCTCCATTGCGCACAATCTGAACTCGGTGGAAAATCAGATCAGTGTACACGAACACGTGCTGGAGTTTCTCAATGATAATGAATACTACAGCAGTTTAACGGAGGCTACCGAAGCGCTTGACGATATGGAAAAGGTGCTCGATCTGTCCCTCTTTCCCTACGCAGGGCTGAAACTGTTGAAAGAGGGTAAAGCGCGAATGCTGTTCTGCCTCGATCAGGCAGAAGATTTGATTGAGTTTGTTGCGAATCAAAACGACATTCCAATGGGGAGCATCATGCTAGTCAATTCGCTCCAGGAGATCTTTCTACTGAATGACTATACGCTCGACTTGATCATTCTGCAACCGGTGGATGTTTTCGGACAGATCAACAGCGAACACTTTTGCCTTTATCAATCGTTATTGGCCAAGCTAAAACCCATCGGTACGGTTGTACCATCGTCGCTAGAGCTGCACGGTACCATTATCGAGTCGGATTGGATCGTGAAATGCAGCCGTGTAGAAAATCCAGAACTGGAACAATTTCAGATCGATAAGTATCTCGCTTCGCTGGAAACGGAAAATCATCTAGACCTGGGGCCCTTTTCCTACCGAAATCTTTCCCCTACGGTTAAGCTAGCGGATGTGCAGTTTGATGGGAAGCTGCACGAAACAGCACTGGAATTGGCCCTTACCGAACCGACCGATCCGACGCGGGTGCATGCCATACTGTACCACTATCAAATCGGGTTTACACCTGAGCGACCACTGCTCGGTACGGATCGTGCTCAGTCCTTCGCTAAGCGATCTGCCTTCATCATTCCTAAGTCTACATTCCACGGATCGTCGGGAGACGACGAACCAACTGATGCTCATGTGCAGATTGAGCAGCTGTACATTACCGTACTTCAAAACCATGGAGTCATTAAATGTGATATTGCTTCCGTTGGACAGTAATGCAAACAATAGTCTGCATGGCAGATGCCTCCACCTGCAATATACCATGCACAATTCTAACTAACAATTCCTAGCCACGCGAGAAGCAACCAATAACCTCTGATAACACACACCACCCACTAAAATGAAACGACATCATCTATGTAGCCAGTGAACGGGAGACCAGGATGCTGGGATGGATTTTAACGTAGCAATTTAGCTTTAGCAGTGCAGTATTAGCAATCACACGTAGATCGAACACAGTATACATTCCCGTTGAAGTAAAAAGCAATGTAACCCAGCATTCACTCTGTGAGCATGACACATAAAACAATGTATGGAAAATCCAAATACTAATCATAGTGAGAGCAATCTTAGTAGAGAGTTTTAGTGAATCAGTCAATGAGTAAAGATAAATGAAAAACTCGTCACATCACACCCACCCTATGGGAAGGATCAAGAGTAGGCATAGTAGTATGAATAGCAAAAGCAATAAAACTAAGTAGAATAATATTCTCATATTACTACGCACTATAAACCAGTGGAAACTATCGTAAACAACAAATTGTGATTGAATGTTTGCAAACCCACATATCAGCAATTACTGTTGATGCGATAGTGTATTCCGATGCGCAATTGCTGTAATTCCGATTAAATGTACTAGTTTTACCACCACAATAAAACAGGATCATTCCAGTCAATGTGAGATTTCGATCGCGGTGTTTGTTCTTTTTTGTTAATTCAACATTTTTTGTAGAAATCAGGGTGCAGTTTTGTTAGGAATGATTCCCAGGTTTACATCATTGGTCTTATAAAGATTGTGAATCGTATTTCATCGGTACTCTCACTCCAGAATAAGAACTGAAAGCAAAACGAAGTGCGAAGTGCAATTGTTGTTTTTTTATCTTTATTAGCCCGGAAGTGTAACGGCAGTATCGTAGATGGTAGGAGACAAATGGTACCATAACCATTCAAACTCCGACAAGACTTCCGTGGCTGTAGTATCACAAAGAAGAATATTTGCTTGTATCCGTAATAGAACCTTATTAGTAAAAAAAGTGTTTAGACCAGCAAAATAAGTAAGCACTACTGTTAAAAATTACCGTTAATTTGTCTTTAACAATCACTCTAGACTGAATAAAGGAGAATACTCTATTTCTATTTCTTTTTCTATACACCAATCACCCTCTATTATGCTTTTTTATAGTTTTTTACGCATACTTGTATTTTAAAACTAGTCCAGTCTGTCCACTATCTTCTTACCAGGTGTAAAATTTAAAATTAACCGTTTCTCGAGATGCTGATGACATTTCGCTGCCTACCATGTGACAGGGTTGCCATATTTGCTTGTTCTGTCCATTCCATTGTAAACTGCGAGGTTTATAAATAGATCACACAAAATTTGTGATAAGGCTGCGGTCTCACTCTCAACAGTAATACAAATTTTATCCATGAGCGTTACAAAATCGATAAACAGTGTGTAACATTTGTACATGTATTCGGGAACACACATCGTGCGAAGTGTTTACGAAATTATCCATTTTACATGTGATTTCAGCTGCATTTTGTATCCGAGTTTACCATCTTACTGTCACTTTTGACATTGGGCATGGTGACCAGTGCTGTCAGCGTACCTCATCCGTACGTAACGCGTGTGATACCACCTTCGCTGTACACACTTAGCTTCGCGCTTTGGAGTGAAAGATATTTTTTACCAGCGCGTTTTTGTATTTTTCTCCCTCTCAATACAAGCTGCAAGGTGCGCTCAGAAAACAATAGCGCCAAACGTTGCGTAGAAATAGATTAATCCAATCGGAGACAATTCGTATACACGCAGCATTTGCAGCACTTCCGAATGAATAGATAGCGAAGGAGGCTTGGGAAGCGAAAAATTCATCAGTGCTGCTGCTACACCGCCGAGACAGGGAAAAACGCAAGCTCGCTATGTCGTGCTAGTGTTCAAATATGAATGGTAAGTATGGTTTATCTGGGCGAATGGAGTTGCGTCGAAGATGTTTGAAAGTGTTCCGGTAATGAAAAGGATGAGTTGGTCGAATAGGAGTACACGGAAAAGCCTTCCGTTCATTAAGCCAAACAGAAAGAATAGAAGAAAGGAAGAAGGAACCGTATGACAGGCACAGTGTTGAGGTTTTTTGTTGTGTTTGTGTGTCGTGTGCGAGAGTGTGTGTACTGTGCACCGTTTCCTTTGCAAGCTGGCTAATGAGCATCCTTAAAATGTGTGTCTTTTTTTCTCTTTTTCCCAATAGTGAAGTGCGTTTAAATGGCTGGCCCTATAATTCCGTAGCGGTAAGATATTGCTTTTCTCAGGAACGTTTTGTATGCCTCTGTTTTGATTAGTCTTGCGCTAGGATGGTGATCCAAATATTAGATTAGGGTGTAAACGACAGGCTAAAATAGTAGCTAAATATGTTCTATTTGTTTTACAAACGTGAATCAGCGCAATAATTGTCTTTGCAGTACTATACATTGTGAATAGAGTTAAAAGCAAGTTTGTGAACATCCGATACTCGCAGAAAGGAATCGTGCAATTATCGTCATACGTTAGAATGCGGTCATGATGTCCGTATGTGTATGCGCGCGCGCGCGTGTGTGTGTGGGTTGTATTTAACGCACGCATTTTGTTTGTATATTTTTGGTTTTGATTAATAATAATAGTTCTCCTGATGTAAGCTTAATAGTTATACAATGTTGTCTTAAAAACAGATAACAAGCATCTCTGCTCGAGTTCCAGTTTTATTTTGATTAGTGGCTCACTCCACCTCCATACACAAATGTACTACAGTCAACCAACACATGCATATACAAACGTACGCACACACATACACATCCGTACGAACGAGTTCTTAAGCGGCATTCCCTGTGTATTGAAATATTCTTCTGTTTATTCGAAAACTAAACGTAATTCACCAACCTGTTTCTTTCGTTTTAGTTTACAATCGAGTGTTGCCTAGTATGAATCCACAGGAGTTTGGTACTATGGTTTGGATGGGACAGCTTGCATCGCCTCTTGATGAGAACATAACAAATTACTACGGCCCGCCACCGGTAACAAACGTTATGGAAGACATCACCCAACAGACCCAAACTATGGTAGGCAATAGCAAACATTTTAACATACATGTCCTTCCCCATCAACAAGAAATGTTTATCTGTGTTCCAAGTATGCTTAACATTCATGCTTTCTGACGCAGAACACTAGCGAAACATTGCATTTTACCTTATGACACAAGAAGAAGAATTGTTTTCTGTCTAGCCAAACATAAACAAAACAAATACACATTTGCATTACGACACCTATTCTCACACAGCCATCACAAAACAGCTATTGCTTCAGTTGCTGTATTTTGTTTTTAGTTTGTTCATCTTGTCTAATTTGCATTTCTTTTTTCTTCTATTTTTCCCTTTTTATGCTTGTTTGGTTTTGTCTTACGATTATGTTACACACACATACACAATGGATCTGATGCACACCACCCGCGCCATCCTTCATCATTGTAATGTTGTCACCGTTGAATCGAAATGTCTCCTGAACGGTCGAAATTGGTATAAAATGTACTGGCAATGTATTGCAAATATTAAACCACTCGTGATCCCGCGCTTTCAATCGATACTGGATGTAATGTTGAACTATAATCGAAATTGTGGCCACAAATTCTTTCCTACTCTGGCGTCACTAAAAACAACCAAATAATAATGCTACCGTGCAATGTTTATGTTTTTACATTCATCCAATTATACGTGTGTATTCTGGTGTTAATAATTGTTCACGTTAATCATTGTTAATTAATCTCTGTGTGCATGTGTGTATACACACGAATGCGTGTCGGATTGTTGGATGTTGTTGACGTACCGGACCGTCTTAATTTGGGGCGAACGAAAATATAATCATCATGGGAACGCACAGGACATGAATCCTGCTGCCATTAGTTCGCTTATAAGTGAATACAGTGGACATTTGACGACCATTCCCGCGCCGTCCGGTTTGGCCGCAGTGCCGAATGCTGCGGAGGCACTGGCACTGACTAATTCGGAATTGTTCAATATTCAGCAGCAGCAACAGGCGCAACATCATCAGCATCTACTGCAACAACAGCTTGCACTGAGTGGATATGGATTTTTGGACCAAACCGGTGCACTGGCCGCTGCAAATAACGTCCCAACGCATGGTGACACACCGCCAACAGCGGCAGGCATTGCACCGTCAAGTCTGGCCGGTATCGGTATGCGTCTCATGGACGCGAGTGGGAAAATTGCAGTCAACAGCAGGGTACTGGCTGCGGCAGGTGCAGTAGCTGCAGCAGCTTCATCGCCTGCCTCGGACGATGATGGAAATAACGAAGGATTGGAGGGCGCTGGAGAGGATGAGGATCACTCCACGATGCAAAACTACGAGCAGTATCAACAGATGATTAATAATGGAACAGGAAACGATTACCTTTCCGTGTCCGGCCAGGACAATTTGCTTCCGTACAAGTTTATGAGCGATCCCCAAATGTTGCAGCATCACTTCCTTGACTATGACGTTATGGCAGATGCATCGAACAGCAACAGCAGTAACAGCAATAGCCGATGTAGTCCCGGCGGTGGGGAAACAATGGACGTAGACCATCAGAGTGGTGTATCGAACGAATCGGATTCGCGATTTCAACAACAACGGCAGCAAGAAACACTTAGCAGTGGGGTATCCTATCCTACGACGCTCTACGCCGGCCCAATGCCGGTTGAACGGTATCCGAGTAAAAAGATTAGACCAGTGAAGAGACCTGGGCTGGTACTAAAAACCCCCATAGCTTACAAAGGTGACATAGATCCGTCGGTGATTCCCATACAACGCGATGGCATGGGTAGGTTTTCTTTAGTTGTTATGTTATTGGTTTAGATCTTATGATATTTATTTGCTTCCATTTCGTTTCGTTTCATTTATGATTTCCTGGTGTGTGCTGGTAGTACTAATTTGTTTTTTTTTTTTTTATCTTAGTTTGTTTTCCCTCTGCATTTACACATCATCCATTCACAATGTGCACTTCATTTCCCCAAAACAAAACAGCCAATGGAAAGTTAGATAGGTTTTAGTTTATTTATCAAAACTTACATGAAGCCAACAAGTTTTGGAATGGAACAGTGTACAAAATGATGAAAGCTTCGTTTAAAGTTTGATTTATTCAGTAATATTTTCTTGTTTAATTCAGACTTCCATTTTACACCACTTAAAACCGAGCAGAAAATGTTTCTTTACCGTGTGAGGATTCCTAAGTTACTAAATAACTCTTCCTTTAGTTTGTACAGCTATCAATGATAAGGGATTCTAATGCTTGACTTATCCTATGCTCTTTGTTTTGTAGCTATCTGTGAAAAATGCGGTGCCATCGGAGTAAAACATTCGTTCTACACAAAGCAACGAAGGTTCTGTAGTTTGGCATGTGCTCGTTCGTTCGAATCACTCCGTGTGTTCAGTGCACCGTTCCGAACAGGATCTGGAAACAAAGTATCCGCCACGGCAAACGACGACAGCAGCAGACATCTGGGTACGTCCTCATCGACCGACAACACAACCTCCAGCATCGGGTTGCTGTCGACACCGCCCGACCAGTTAATAGACGATTCAAATTTGTCCACGGGGGACGAGGATAGCAAACGTGTGCCGTTACAGCATCAGCATCAGGAACAAGTACAAACAATCGGCTATCGCTTCAAGATGTCCGGTACATCGCATACTCAGCCGAACTCTGGCAGTGGCGGAGGTATCCATAGCAATAGTAATAGTCACGATGGCAGCAGTAGCACCACCAATGGTATGTTTGGTGGTAAGATGGTTGGAGGCACGGGTATGCTACAGGAGATACTACCCCAGGAGGAAATTCCTCAGCTACCCAAGGGAACCCGTTTGCCGTCCCCGTGTCCACAAGACGATCGTATTAACAGCATTCGCCGGAAACCGAACGAGTTTCACAATTCTTATGATTGGACGCAAGCGCTAGCGGAACCAAAGTTTTACGCCGCACCCGTCACCTGCTTCAAGCATGCGCCCGGCTACGATATGTGGCCGAACGTAGTGATCGGGATGAAGGTGGAGGTGGAAAACACGGACTGTGATGTTCCGCAGGCACTGATCGGTGGTATACCGCACAGCTTCTGGGTGGCAACAGTGTTGCACATCTTTGGTTACAAGGCGTTACTGCGCTACGAGGGCTTCGATGGGGACGCTTCGAAAGATTTCTGGGTTAATCTATGCTCGGCCGAAGTTCACCCGGTGGGTTGGTGTGCTACACGCGGCAAACCATTGATTCCACCAAAGAGCATCGAGAAACCGTCCCCGGATTGGAAGGAGTTTCTCGTGGCAAGGCTTTCGAATGCGCGAACCCTTCCTTCGACGTTCTACAATAAAATAAGTGATAGTTTCAAGTCGCGGTTTCGCGTTGGTTTGAATCTGGAAGTGGTGGACAAAAATCGTATCTCGCAAGTGAAACTAGCGACCATCAGTAAGATCATCGGCAAACGATTATACGTTCGGTACTATGATAGCTCACCAGATGACTACGGGTTTTGGTGCCACGAGGATTCCCCACTGATACATCCCGTCGGATGGGCAACGACGGTGGGACACAATTTGGCCGCGCCGGAGGAATACATGGACAGGATGAATGGTATTGTATTACGTTCGCTGTTCTATTCGGTACAGTTGTCCGTGTGTATGTGTGTGTGGTACTAATGTAAATAATTTCCCATTTCAGCGGCAAGTGATCAAATTTTAGAACCCCACGAAGACGACGCTACGATGGACCTGTTTAAAACGAATTTTCAGTTCGAAGAGTACTGTTACGACGGTAAGCAAACCGGGTTCGAGGAAAACATGAAGCTGGAAGCTGTCGATCCACTTAACCTTTCCTCGATCTGTGTTGCCACCGTAATGACGGTGCTGAAGTTCGGCTACATCATGGTGCGCATCGATTCGTACGATCCGGACATTAATGGAGCAGATTGGTTTTGCTATCACGAAAAATCGCCCTGCATTTTTCCGGTCGGGTTCTGCGCAAAGAACAGTATAACCCTGACGCCACCGAAAGGATATGATCACAATACCTTTACCTGGGAACAATATCTGCTGGACACCAAGTGTAAACCGGCGACAGAGGATATCTTTCATCGAGACCAAATTCGACAACGATTCAAGGTAAAGCTCTCCCCAGCGCCCAGATGTGGTTCTTGCGTATGTACGAAGAACGCTAATATTTTTTTTGTGTGCGATAGGTTGGAATGAAATTGGAATCTGCCGATCTAATGGACCCAAGACTGATCTGCGTTGCAACCATTGCACGGGTGGTTGGGCGTTTGCTGAAAGTACACTTTGATGGTTGGGAGGATGAATATGATCAGTGGTTGGATAGTGAAAGTCCGGATATCTACCCTATTGGCTGGTGTGTGCTCGTCGGTCACAAACTGGAAGGTCCACGCATACTGCCAAAGGTCGTACCGACGCAAAAAATTTCTCCCAAAACGACCAAAAAAGGGAAAAGAAAGAAGAAGCTGAAAATTGAACCTCAACAAGATGATGGTGAGTTAAAAAAAGACCATCAAATAAGTATAGTGTTGTGTAAATAGTAGTACATAATTAGTTTATCATAATATCCGGTATATCCGGCGCGTACTCCATTCATCCCACAATTTAACCATCATACACACGATTAACACATTTTAACTTTTCCTTTCATCGATCACAACCATTTATCTCGTTCAGAAATAATGGGTTGTACACATTATGTCGATAATTTTGCAGCCCAACCAGCGCCCACGACGCGAACGGCAAGAATTAAAAAGGAACAAGAACACTTTGAGCAGCAGAAACTGTTGTCCGCAAATCCAAGCCAATTCGACTACAGTTCTCTTGGTCACATGGTTACGACCGACGTGGGAGGTCAGCTATCGCAACAGTATTCGGGTGACAGTGGCACCTCATTGCTAATGGGGAATCAACTGCAAATGCAACATAATCATCAACCGTCGGAGCTGGGCATTGCATTGAGTGGTAGCGACGTTACCAGTGCATCGACAGCGTTACACACATTCATCAAACACGAAACAAACCACGACACAACAGCATCTCTGCTAAGCGGAACGAGTTCGCTCGGACCAATCTTTGATCATTCGTCTAGTGGAGCCACAGGGCCCGCATCCGCCGTAGCGGGCAATGTGAACGATACGGACGAAGCAGATATGCGAACGGAGGACGAAGATGGTGAGTCTAGCTCTGCTACCGGGCTTCCGTCTACAGCACCGTCGTCGGAGATAGCGGACAACGAGATAGATAAGACGATACCTCGATTGATTCACCACGATTCGGCAAATAGTGGCGGATCACCGGATTCGGTCGGCGGTGGTACGACCGGTGGTGGTCTCAGTAACTCGAACGGCAGTAACTCCGGATTGGTCGGTGTTGGTGGCATACTGAACTCGTCTTCCACTTTCGGTATGGCGGTTTCGAACAGTGGGCAAATCATGCCGGAAAGCTGGGAAGTAAAAGACGTTGCTACCTTTCTTACAATCAACGACTGTGCCGTACATGCGGAACAGTTCGTGCAGAACGATATCGATGGCAAACGTTTACTGGAGCTCAGCAAGGACGATATTATTACGTTGCTAAATCTGAAGGTAGGCCCGGCGCTAAAAATTTTCGATCTCATTCAGCAACTAAAGTGTAAAATCGATCCTACCAAATTGCGCCACCTTTCTAAAGGGACCGGCAAAAAGTTTCTCTAGTAGCTATCATTTTGCAGGCTCAATCCAGTTTTCTCAAGAAGAAACACTAGAGAAACAGCTTTGTGTTGTGGAGTTTAGCATTTGTGAAGGTTTTTTTTTCATTTTAATTTTTCTTAGCCCAATTTTTCCGTTTTTTCGCTACAAGGCGTGTCACTGAAAATTGTTCTATCTGCGACCGCAGCACACTTGCCGTAGAACCTTTCTTGAACCAATTGCAACTTTTTCGCATGTGCAATTGAAAGTCATCTCTTTTTCTTACCGATCCTTTTTAATGCCTAATGCCTTTTTTTACAATATCCATGAACACTATTCAATGGTTACAGAATTGTAATAGTAGAAATTTGAATCCAGTTTGAGTCAGTTGTCGTATCACTGCTGTAGTTAAAATTAGATGGTTATGTTAGATTTTTATTATGAAGTATGAAACTCTAATCCTGGAGTTTCCTCGCGATACGTAATTTACGTACCGCACACCAAGGCAGAGAGTTCAGTTTGAAGCAATAAATATTTAATTTTGGAAATTTCGTTGCATCAGTGATACAATGATACTAATCAAAACATGGCAATAATGTTTCGAAATATTGCACCATGCTAATATTTCTATCGAACATTTTCCTCCATCAACACACAATTTTAGTGCCGGGATGGTTAAATCCAATGAATTTGAATTGCACTGAATTTTTCCACCAGAGGTTATGATTGTCACCCTGTAACCTACCAATTACAAATAACGATGAAGGCAGGCGCTAGTTTCATGAATACATTTTGGTTCTGTTACAACATGAATTCTATAGTAAAGGAATGCACGTACAGTTGCGCAAGTTTGAATAGCAAAGTCAGGAAGAAAATAGAAATACAAATCATATTATCAGAAGTAGTGTACAGAGCAAACGCGTACAATGGAGCACACCATAAAGAAAACACAGATGTTAACACGACTGGAACACACGAATCAGGGATTAATATCCAGTAAAGCAGCAGTAGCAGCATATGGTAGCCTCATAAAAACACAGTGATTGAAAGACTTTTTTTATCGAATGAATCTGTCATCCAGCGGAAGGACCGTAATACATGGACCGTGTAGTAAAATGTATGAATCTTTCCTGCATAAGCCCAGTATCATTGCTAAACAAACAAAAATCTGGTCTTAACAGATACGGCGCCGAGCAACACGTTGTACAATAATAGCTCTGTTGTTTTAAATGATTTAGTTTTAGTGAAGCGTACACGTAACACGAAAATACTAAACTAAAAGTTGATAAATGAGTTATACCATTTTTCCCGTCACTACTTAGAACATTCTCGAGACCTTTGTAAGCAAACGAACAATCCTGGCCATAGGACAATTTGGTATTGGTGTTTAAAATAACTCAACTTTTAATTGGCAAATTGTATAATGGATAGTGTGCAACACTTTACAATACGCCATATTTGAACGATAATCACGACTGAGCGAACTCATTTTCGCTGTTTTTTAGCATACTTGCTTTCTATGAACGATGGGCAATGTTTAAGGGGAGATGGTATAAAGTAACGTTGTTTTTAAAGCAATTGAATTGAAATTTTCAATCAATATTCATTACACGATTATGCTAGTGCTTTTTCAACTTACAAATATCTCTATTTCAAATTCAAAAGTGCACTATTAAGTCACTAATTGAAGATTATGAAGTCCTATACGACAAGTACTAGAATTATGTTTTTTGGATTTGGATGGATTTCAGCGAAATGTCGATGGGTAGCTCTATTACGCCGGATGTTAAGATAATTGTGCCGATCCCAGTTTATAGCTATCGATAGTAGCTTATCATCTCGATAAAAATACTGTCTTTCACCGTGCAAATGGCAATTGGCCAACAATTAATTTCTTGCTTCATTCTCACTTGGCGAAAGGCACTGTCCAAATTCCACAGGACACGCGTTATATGCACGCGAATTGTTGTACAAAATATTCAAAATTAGTTTACTTTTGGCGTTCAACACAGAATATCAAACTATTAGTTAATGCAACCAACGTACTACAATGGCGTTGTTATAATGTTGCACTATCTTTCTTACGCTGCATAACTTTAATCATAAAATAGCACCCTCCTGTGTTGTGGCTAATAAAAGTGTGGTCGATGGCATCAAACTTTTCGTTCCCAACTAAAGCACACAGCTTCTTAGACGAAGATGAACGTAACAAATCAGCACGCTTCAAACTCTACCAAATGTCAGGTTTAGTTTTCTTAATAATTTGCATCATACGCTGCAATCAGAGAAAAACTGCACAGTAAATTCGTGAAAATTGGTTGTAATGATTATTGGTATGAGCAAACACGCGTCTTCAGTGTGCGGATAGCAGACAAAACAGTGTTGCAGCAAACAGATGGAGCATGTCACAGTAGAATAGAGTAAAGCTTAGTTTGAGTTCATTTTGGAGCATAAAGCTATCTTTATTCGAATACGTATTGTAAAAAGCTATATGATTTTAAGAACGGTTGCCCTGGTTAAGTTGTCGCTAGACCAAAATGTCTGAAGTAGATATTACAATTCGTGAACGTACCGCAAATGATTGTGGACGGCTGGCAAATGCGAAAGTGCAGTGAATCTGAGTGAATGGTATATAAAGTTAAGCGTTGATACAAAACAAAAGAAAAACTGTACAGCTATATTATACGGCGTAAGCCAATAGGATGAACAGTACAGCACGTATGAGTTTGGAGTATGTATAACACGTTAAGATGAGATAATTCCAATCAACCGGATACGCGGGAATTTGGAGTCTGTGCGTGCAAACGCATAACCGAGTAATTATTTTATTAAAAAATATATCTACACACAAGGATGGTGAGAATGTTGTTTACGTACAATAAGTATGACCGAAATTAAATATTCTTTAAATTAATACTCAACTCTCGCAATTTTCGAGCGGCGAGTGAATGATGTGTGTGTTTCCGTTCTTCTAATTTCAAACTATTAGGTCTGGATATCAGTGGCCGTGACCCAGCAGAAATTTAAATCCATAT
>CM032177.1:8620480-8631645 GCA_018908115.1 Anopheles rivulorum
ACACAGGCGCAAAGCGTCTGGGAATCGTGATTGCCATTAATGTTTCAATATGATGTATTTCATCGCATTGTTGAGCGTATTACGTTCACAAACACACAAAACGCCCAAGTAGGCAATTAACCATTAATTCGCTGTTGCAAAACATTGATTCCGGCTCAAAATTCAAACCATGTGAAAACCCACTACGCACACTACTGCTTGCACGACCAAGCAGGCGACAGTGTGTGTGTGTGAGATTACGTGAGAGATATGCGTGAAAGAGTAAAGAGAGGATTTTCCTAGGCAGTTGGTACGCGCGTTATATATGCACCCGGCATACGCGAGCTGGTCGGAAGCGTGTAAAAACACCGTCGTATATTATTTACCGGTGCTGCATTAGTATGCGTTTGAGCACATATCGAAGCGTTCGACTCAGCTGTTTCCCGCCACCTAGAATTCCCAGAAATCGACTGAGAGCCATCAAAGCGTGTTGTGCGTTCGGTTCGCTCGCTCAGGGGACGCTTGTTCGCTCGTTCGTGCTTGTTTTTCTGGTGAGCCTGTTTGTGTCGCGCATTCTACGTTCGATCGACGGAGCAAAGGAAGTGGTTTCGATGGCGTTTCTTCGATGAAATTGCCCGGTGATACGGAGGAAGTACGGAGCGTAACGAACAACTGCGAAATAGTGATTCTGATACTGGCCAGTTTAGTGAGGAATGTTATCACGGTTCTGAAGCCGTAAGACAACTGTAACAACTGTTGGTGGAAGCAAAGTGTTTGTGCTGTTGAAACCCACCAGCGGGTCAAACAGGCGGTAAAACGCAATATCCAGATTCGGGGAATGGGTTATATATTAAGCTGTGTATGATATTTGTGTGTATTTCGTACCATTAGGTAGAAAATTATTGGCAACCAAGTGCTTTCTTTTAGTGTCATCTTCACGATCAAACCATGCCGAAGGCGATTAATACTGTTAACCTCGGTGTACGGCAATATTGACATCAGGGCGAGGTTGTCAACCCTGTGTGAAGAAAGGATTTGTTAGCTACTGTGATGTAGTGAGTAGTGTTTCCACTCGGTACACATGTGCATGCAGTCCAGTAGGAACAACGACAGTATGGTGCCGGGATTGCTTTGTCAAGAAACATCTCATTTGTGATTTTTGCACCAAGTAGACCATGTTTTGTGAAAAAGCCGCACAAAAGAATGCATTGGCGTGTGTGAAGAGTTGTTTTGTGTGATTGTATGTGTGTGTGTGTGTGCATGTGTGAGATTAGTTCAGCTGATTTGTTTTGATTCCCATCCACCACGCTGAAAGGAAAGAGATGCAAATCGGGAACTAATCGACTAGTAAAACAAATTTCACAGGAGTTGTAATTAATGTTTCTGATTGTGTACACTTTTCCAGAAAACGAATATCATTTGTAGCCAAAGCGCGTCATCGAATATTTACCTACAATTTTGTGTGACCGTGTGTTTGTGTGCGTGTGTCGAAGGAAAGGAAGGAGCGCTAGTTTGAGCCAGCCGGATGTGTTTGATTTTGGTTTGAAGTCAACGGTGTTTGATTTGGTGTTCGAATAAGAGCGAAAAGGAAAAATAATTCCGCCGTGTTACACACTGCAAAACAATAGTTTCCGCACCTGTGTGTGTCCTCTAGGGGAAAGGGCATGTTATCCGCTTGTGACGCGTGCAGAAAGTGAAGCAGTGCGACCGTCTATGTGTTGTGTTTGCGAATATCGCGCCACGGATGATGTCGTTGGCGGACGTTTGGAACAGAAACGAAGAATCTCCAACGAAGAGTGATCGCAATAAGCAAACCCATTACACCCCATTGCACCATATGCAACTAGACACGATGCAGGATATTATATGTGAGGACGACTCAGTGAGGTGAGTTTTGTTTGCCAAAGCAAACTTAGCCATGATAATCTCAACAGCCGATGACAGCGTCGACAGCGTAGTTCAGGAGGAAAAATTGTAACTCGCCAAAAATCGATATTTTCTTTGCACGAATCACACGGATACGTTTCGTTTTGTGGTGTTTGTGGTCTAACAAGCACGTACAATACCATATCAGCGCGCACACATGTACACGCAAGCGCCTTTGTATGCATTGCCGATGTGTACCAATGCGGCCGATGTACATTGGCGTTATCCAAGTTTATTTGACCATACAAGAAATTGAACCACGCAGGCAAAAATACGCTAAAAAAGATTATTCTTGTTTGGAATACTTTGTCAACTGCACCAGATTGTTTCTACTTATTGCAAAAGAAAACGTGCAAAAAAACTATAGCATCCTTTCGAAGCAAAACAGCCTACTGCGCTACGTGGGATGACGCGCGAAGGCGTCATCTACTGTAAAAGGTGCGTGAACGCGGACGCTTGAGGCTGTGTTTGCTGGAAAAATGTATTTGTATGTGTGTGTGGGTGTACACATTTAAAAGGGAAAAGGTGTTTTCTCCTTCAATGATTGAGGATGATGATCGACTCAGCTGTATTTGAATGGTACAGGTTTATTCTCTGCTTAACATCGCACAAAAGAAAGGGAAGTGCAAGAGCGAAAAGGGAGAAAGAAAGAAAGAGAGAGAAAGAGAGACAGAGAGACAGAGAGAGCGAGCAGGATGAACTTACGTGTGGAATACTGCGTCATGGAGCTATATACTGTACTTGTAATCAAATTTAGGAGCATGGGAAAGCATTTTCAGCATTGTGCATGTGTATTGGAAAGCAATGCAGGACAAAGCGATTTCATGAGAAATGAAGAATGTTTTTTCTTTAGGTCGCTCCCTCTTGGAACTGCCTATTCCAGGGAAATTCCACGTTGTAAAGGTATTGGTCATCCTGAAATTTCCAGCAGCGTCTGTCCAGTGGGTATATAGAAAGGTGTCTCTCTTTCTCGCACATAAAACATGTGCAGGGTTTGTATCGCAGTTCCACACCAATACTGACACGCCGCCAGCTTTCATACCGACTGGCATTATCCTCGTCCAGAGCATGATGCGATGCGTGGCTTTCATAAAACGATTAAAAGGGAGCGTCAAACGGGTAGAGAAAAAGAAACATGTATGCTGCAACGCAACTGAAGCGTAAAAGATGGTACGAGAGCATTCATCCACCTGAGTGGATGAAAAGAACAAGCAAAGAACGATTGCTCCCGCGCACCTAGTTTCCTTCCCCCCCGGGGCTTGTGCATGTTGTATGTTGCAACGCATTCTCATTTTATTCCTCTTCTCCGTCTGTNATAAATTGTGAATACAGTTGGAAAATGTATTTTTTACCATATGTATAATGATGTTTTCGATAGAGGCGGAAGGGTGGATGGCAAGAAGTAATGTTACAAAAGAATATAACATTTTGTGTGTGAGTACGATTTGTGGCAGTCAGCTGTTGAGCTATATTTTGAACGCGCACAGCTGTGTGTGTAGGGATGTGTTTGTGCTTTTGAATGCATCAGTGTGTATGGATGGCGCCCCTCTGCTGATCGGTCGGCTGACTAAACCGCTTCGGAACTAATAACAAACCTCCACAGCTGTTCTTGCTGATTCAGAGCACCAACTCAATCTCGAGCACATTAGCTTTTTCGTGTAATTTATTGCATTTCTATGCTTCTTAAATGGCTGGGTATTTAAATAACTATTGGACATATGATGTAGGTAATTGTTTTGTTGAAATGGTTGGAATTTTTTTATCCGTGTTTGAATAATTTATGTTTAAACATATTTTTTTGGCTTCAAAAAACTGCTCGCTAAAAATAAGCTGTTTGGGTATTTGTTTACCCTTTTCTTAATTAAATGATTTAATGGAAAAGTTGAATCACTTGCACAGTATTCGTACCTATTTGTGTCGAAAGAAACTTCAATGAGAGAATGCGGCATCGAAGGGGGGGGCGGAAGCAATCAACGCTATAACAACACGGTTCCAGTTCCTTTCTTTTGCGTCTCGTCGTGTTTTCTTTACGATCCGGTTGGCTGGCCATTACATCACGAACAGTTTTTATGCTCGTTCTAATGTAATTATATGCTACCGAAAAAGCCTTTTCCTTTCTGTTACCTGCGGAAAACGAAAGGGGACGCAAATGGTTATGCATTGCAGATGCAACGTGCATTTGTTTAAAGTTGTGGAGAAAATGCACTTTACTTCATTCGCAGCTGTGAATCTGGTTGGATTCAGCTTAAAAAATGAACTCAATTTTTCGGCACCCTAGCACGCTAGAACTTTCAACAAAAATAAAATAAAAAAATGCACCACAAAAAAAGGTAAACATCGGACACGGTGAACGAGAGGAAAACAAGTGCTTTAAACTATTGATGTTTGTCCGTTGTGTTAGTAAGTGTGTGCATATGATTCCGTTGCCTTTGCTATGACAACAGTGTAGTGTGTGAATGTGGTACAACGCACAGTGGTATGGAATGGTTTGTTTTGTCAGCTGTTTTGTTAGACAGAGCGACAAGTGCGTTTTATGCGCGTTTTTTTTAAATGGTTTATTTTTCAAACGAGTTTCATTCGGAAGGCTTATTTTCCAATACATCTTTGCGCAGAGGAATGTAAAGTAGAACAACTTTTTGTTTGTCGGTAGGGCATAAATAATTTAAACTTTTTGACCTGAAACGTGCATTATTGATGTACAATGAACTGAAATTGTTATATGTATTTGTTTTTGGTATTGTGTTTTTTTTTAAATAAATCAACAATTAACAGAGTAAATTTCGATTAATCAACACATTTTTTGAACTAGTAGGGAGAAAATAGTCGTCCCCGCATATGCTATTGGTGTGGATGCGATTTTCTTACTCGTTCTTTTTTACCGTTCAAAAGTTCATGTCTTCCGTTTGCGCCAAGAAAGCAAAACAGCTGACCTGGAAGCGGTTTCGTTGCAGTTGTACCAAACGAACTACCACTTCCAAACGCCCGTACAAAGTCAGTGTGGTTGATTGATGTATTGCGCTTGGAAGTATCTCTACTGAGGCTCCAATGAACGGAGGGAGAGCATGCAATCAGATGGACGGTCTCATTATCATGAGTCAGATTTTTCTATCGCGCTTGTGGCGGCGGACGCGCGTCCCGTGCTGTTGAAAGCGCGCACCGAGGGGGAATCACATGCCGGGCGTTGGTTCGGCACAGTGGCAAAGTCAACCGTGGTTTGAGGAAGGGGAAACAAGACACGGTTGCAGTAATTACAGTCGCTAAAAATAGTCTTGCTCCTATCTTCATTCAGCAGAATCGCTTACTACTACTATTACTACTACTAACACCACGAATGCGACGTATTCGCGCGTATCCGCTTGGTTTTTTTTTCGTGTCCGGGCATTTCCGTCATCCACTAATAGGCCGGCGCCCTGGAAGGAAGCGCGCGAACCATAGCGTGACGTTATGGTTCTCCCATTTTACGTTCCCAGCTGCTGCGGATGTGTGTGAATGTTTACAACAGCTTGGCACAAATAATGGTTTGGGATGATTGAATGGGGATTAGGGCGTAGGGGTAGGCAATTTGTCAAAGAGGGAGGGGTGGGATGGGAGAGAGTCGAAAGAATGCATCACATGCTCCCGCTCAATGTGAATTGATGCAATACAGTTGTTCAGTTACTCTACAAAAAAAATCCCTTGCTTCAACTTTCACTTGTGTGTTCCATCGTTTGTTATCAAAATCGGATGGTACGCCGCGAGTCTAGCATGATTCAAACACGCAGTGAGCTTTCTTATCGGTTCAGGGAGAAAAAGTGAACCAGATTGGAAAAGAAGTGCCATAAGTTGTAGTAGAAAAAATAAATCGATTCATTTATGTCAAGTGATCGCAGTGAGGAGATGATAAGCGGATTTGTTGAGCAATCTCCTGTCCATTGCGATTGAAGCGCGCAAGTTGCCCCGGTACACACGTTTACATTGTTTCCATTATTGTCGTTATAAAAATGGTCCCTTTGTTGTGTGGTGTGGTTAAAATTGTGACCCAACTTAAAGTTATCTTTACAGGAGATGCTTCCGCAGTTTGCGTCAGCTTTTTTTTTTGTCATCAGAACCTGCAAAATGTTTTTCTTTTACCATGATACAACATGATTTTAGTTGATGTAATGATTGATGAATTGATGAAACTTGAAATGTGAAGCATGAAATTTATCCATGGATTTTCGCTTCCTATTTATGATGTTGTGAATAAATTATGACCTTTCCTCATTATGAAATATTCCCAGTGTGCGGCAACTGTCAAAATAAAAGCGCGAGCTGCAGAATCGCGCAGAGAACCCTAACTGATTTGACCCAGCTCTAGCCACGCTTTTCACGAAATATGATGATCTCTGGGTGCAACCGTTGTAGATCGTTGGACAACTGCCAACGTATGTATGGGGGTGAGTGGGCGTTTCAGAATGGATGACGTGTACACAAAGTTTCACTTGCTGTATCCATGGCGGCAATAGTTTGTTTTTGGATTGTTGCGTAGTGCATGCGAAAGCGGGCAGAATACGCTGTAGCAGCGTGTTACAATGTTTACTAGCTAAATAGAATGTTTTCCCGCTGAATGCTGCCTACGTTCCTGCGGGTAATGCTAACTAACCGCGCATAGAAAACTTTATTAGTTTCCCTAGCTCAACTGGTCGCAGCTGGTTTATAGTTTCGTTGAAAAGATCGTAAATCATGCCACGGCTGCGTCATTTGTTATCGTACCGTGCAAATGGCTTGGTAACGGTACGGTTTGGTTTCTCATACCTACTAAGTACAGCGATATTTGCTACAAAGTATGTAGTTATTTAAAAAGTTAAAGTAAGTAATACTAACTTTGTTAATAAATAAACTGTATTTATTAACACATTTTCCAAAACCACGTTACACCTTCAATTGTCCATCCATGAAATGCAAAATAAATTATGAATAATATCGCACATTATACGATGTTCTACTTCTGATAAGGGCAAATTCATCCGAATGAGATCTGACCATGCATTCACCGGTGTGTTGTTGTACACACCTGCACAACATGCAATTGTTTTCCTTCGCTCTCACTCTCACCGACTGTTGCTTGTCTCTGTCCGCCGGCTCTGATGTGCTGGTTTTACGCGCGCTCTGCTATGTCGCAGCACGTTACAATGCATGTGTGTGGCTGCTTGTTGCTTTGGCTCGATCCCCGCACCAAGAGTGGAGAATGATCACCGTTCTGACGACCTTCGCGGATATCTCGCATGCTCTGGCAAGTCCCAACCACAACAAACTGATCGCGGGTGCGCAATGATTATGGATCAGTGGCTAATGATGATGATGATGATGGCGCCCCCGATGATATTAGATAGAGAGGCACAGTGTTAGGTAGGCGCCGGTTAGCGTTGTTTTTTTGTGTTTTGTTTCTGTTTTTGTTTTGCTTTGCAATACGCGCGCGATTAAGAGAGCGCGGGAACAATTGATTCCCGCGGGATGGTGTTTCATTTCCTATTTGAGCAAATTTTATTAGAATTGCGATTTTTACAACACACAACAGGATGCAAAATTCTTCGAGTTGGCAATTATGGATGTGGCCATATTTATGGATGTGCTATCTCCCATTAATCCAATGCGCACTGCTGTTGATCAGTTGCAGAGTAATGCTTTGATAGTTCCAGTACTTTTTACATCGCAAATGTTTTGTTCATTCAAACCGTGGACTAATCGATATGTTGCTGGCCAACAGTATTGATAGCGAATCCCAAATTTGTGACGTCGCAGAGCAGTATCGGGGCTTTTTTTCTGAGCTTCAGCTGCATCAAGTGCATGCATGCGGTCTCATATTGTGACCTTTTCTCCCTTCCCGTGTGGGTGGTGTGGTGGTAGAGAGAGTGGCCGGTTGTGTTGTAGTGATATTGTTCAGCTGTAGCTCAAATCACCCCCCCCCCCCCGTATACCGGGTTGTCCTTGCGTGCGTCATTTTCATTTAGCGTCGTAATTTGCCACAGCTTCGGGAGCATTTTGCAACGAGCCGCAGAAAGAGTTATTGGCGCCAAAGGGTTTTGTCGAATGGGAAGCGGCAGTGGTTTATTGACGTGTGTGCTGTGTGCAATGTTTATCCATTCCATTGGCGACGGTTGCATGACGCGGGCGAGGTTGTAGCACGCGTGAGAGACAGAAAGAGAGAGAGAGAGACAGACAGAGCGCGACAAAAACCACGTTAACGACGAAATTGTGGTTTTACGATAGACGTACTCTCATACACATCAAAGGGAACACATACAACAACAGAAACAACAAAAAAAGGCCGGTACGGTACAGCTCACGAGGTGGTGCTACGTGGTACGTACGTATGAACGTATGAATGGTACATGCCCATGCGTTTGAACTACCTTTTGAACTTGCCTTGTCTGAAACGCGCTTCAACTTCGATCGATACTATGGTTCCTCGGAGATGGAAGGGAAAGAAGAGAAGGAGACGGAAGGTAGGTAGTATGCGCTAGAGTAATATCGATTGAAAACGGCCACCTCGTGTATAGGTGTACGGTTCACATGGGCCAACACATGTGCTATTGAAGCGATTGGATTTTTTAAGAAACTTTGTTCGATAAGCTTCTCCTTGGAGTCACCCAATAGACAAGTGATGCGACACTTTTTACCAATGGGATTTTAATTCTGTGCCACGTTTGTTATATGTGTCTTACGTACACCTAGCAACATATCCCTGCGTTCAGGTGTATAACCACTGTCTTAACTGTACCCGTTTATAGTATGTATATGCGTGAAAGCTGCAATAAGGAAGCAGTTTTTTTTCTACAACCTGATTAAGTGGATGTGTGATTAAAGTTAAATGTAGCGTATTTTGTTCACTCACACAATGGGTAGTATTTGTGGAAAAGTGTGGAAAAGATTAGCTCTAAAATGTTGTTTGGTCGTTGTTTCATAATATTTGGAGTTCATTGTATAAAAGTTTTCGTATAAAAGCTCGGCAATAACTGCGGTGGAATTGTTTAATAGCAAATTTAAAAATAAATCGTTCCAGTCGGATAGTTCTAATGTTATACTATGATTTAACGGAAGTTATGAAATACCTTCAAAATGTTTATCAATTATTTTTCATCTTCAATAATTGTACATGCGTAATTTCCTAATAGCCGCATAGTTTTTTGAAGCGTACTCTAGGGTATGTGGTGATTTTAACTTAAGCTCGATAGGATTAGCTGTATTTGCGCCTAGTGTTTGTCAGCAGCGTGTACCGTACGATAGCACACAAAGTATCTGTGTCATGTTGTCGTGCTGCGTTATCAGTGCTACTACGTTGTATTCTCGGGAAGAGGACGAGATAAGAAGCAAGTATTATTATTTTTTCACAGTGAAAATTTGCGCCTAGCCGTGTCTGTAAAAAAAAAAAAGGTAGTGTTGGTGCGACCAAATCCAACTCTACCTACCTGATCCTATGGCACAGCTGAAGAGACTGACGCGATCCGAACCGACCCCCCTGTAAGCGTCAGGTGTGCACGTGAGATGATAGGAAAGGCGGCGCCTTTTTACCATCATTATATTGTGCGCACACGCTCTGGAAGGAAGGAACCGGCTTTTCTCTCACTCAATGGGGTATATCTACAACAGTCATCGGCGTTTTGGCGCGGTTACATCGCCCATTGAGGGGTGGTACAGCCGAAGCGAACAACCTGACTGATTGTGTGTGTGTGTGTGTTGGTTACCGGTGCCTGGCTGGGCGTCATCATCTGGCCGGGAAGAAGATGGAATTAGAAACACGTGCTCGTAACATGTGTTTTACGGGGCAGGTTTTTGAAAGGAACCGTCGAGGTGTGTACCCCGGTAGCTTCAATGATTGGGTTATTGGGGCCACTTGACAGTACAGCACCGAGTTTTGGCTTTATCTGTATTACGAAGAAATGGGTAATGTCTGTCGCACACTTTACAGTCCACACACGCACACACACACAAAGTGCCAACTGTGAAGGGTCTTTTCTTTTGTTGTTGTTGTTGTTGTTGGTTGGTAGTGGTTGTGCATAAAATATGCAAATTGTGGGACACTTTTTGTGTGTGGAATAAAACCAAGCGAAAGAAGTAACGCTGTGGATTGTATTAGTAAAATTGAAAAATGCGCAAAAGCTCGTGTACAATTTTGTCAACGAGGTTCGTCGCTAGTCAGTGTGGCTAACTGGCGAGCGGACCCGGTAATGGCGGCGGCTTGATATAAAGGTCGACGTTCATCGTTTTGGCTGAATAATTTATTCCGTCGTTTGATGTTCGCTGCAGCAGCATATATACCGGTGCCCGGTTTGTTACAGTAGCGTATAATTTAGCCGCCGCTCATGGAGAGTGAGGCAGGCGCGAAAATGTAATCGCGTCGCGACATCGAAACGAGTCGTTTGACCGAGACCATCGCCGTCTCGGAACAGCTGTGCCCCCGGGCCGTGAACGCAATTCTATGTCGATGCCCTCACCCAGGGTCAATCGGAATAGTAAAGTTTTGGGTGAAAATTATCACTATAAAGAAAGCACGTTCCCACCCAACCGTTGCGATTTTGTCTCGAATCAAGAGGGTATGAACCAGCTGCATTATAAAAACATCACTTTATGATCATGTTGCAGAATAGAGAAGAATGTAATGTTCTACGCTGTAGAAATTTAGCTCACACCACGGACCCCCGATGCGTGTGTAGATGCTGTGGTTAGTGTGGCGGGGTTTCGCCTAAGGTGTAAGGTGTGATGTATAAGGTGCAGATCTATTTTTGAAATTTTTGCACTCATCGGACCGTTTCGTAATCTGCCACGCTGCTCTCGTGCTGAGTTCTACAGACAAGCGTGCATTTTGCGTGCTGTAAAATTTCACTTTCGTTCGTTTCGCGAAACAAGTCTGTGAAGGTTTGAATTTTTGCTACAAATAAAACTCAACCAACGGAGATCGCAGCACCGAAGCGAAACGAAACCAACCGAGTTTGGCAGAGGTGTGTAGGTTTTTTTTTGTTTGCTGCTTTGCCTCGCGAAGGTTGCAAATTTATTTGCTAGAAATAGTTAAATTATTGGGGCGGAAATAGGCGGGGCGGCCCGGTGGTGTATTTGGCAACGGCGCTAGGTCCCTACCACGACCGGACCGGGTTCAAATCCCATTCGGACCGTCCCCCCGTAGTGAGCACTGACTATGCAACTACGTGGTATCTAATAGTCTAGTAAGCCATTTGATGGCCGGCATGACCGAGTAGGTCGTTAAGCCAGAGAGAGAGAGAGAGAGAGAGAGAGAGAGAGAGAAA
>CM032177.1:8633854-8689735 GCA_018908115.1 Anopheles rivulorum
GTATTTGGCAACGGCGCTAGGTCCCTACCACGACCGGACCGGGTTCAAATCCCATTCGGACCGTCCCCCCGTAGTGAGCACTGACTATGCAACTACGTGGTATCTAATAGTCTAGTAAGCCATTTGATGGCCGGCATGACCGAGTAGGTCGTTAAGCCAGAGAGAGAGAGAGAGAGAGAGAGAGAGAGAGAGAGTTAAATTATTATATTTAAAAAATGCTCTGTTATGTTATGGTAATCACAATTTTCTTTCGTTCTCGCACAGTAAAATATTTTTTTTGGGGATGTGCTGTGGATGAGCTAACGTAGTTGCTGGTGGTTCCAGACATCAGACCGTGAGTCACGCACTTGATCGAATGCGTGATGGTGGACATATTTGTCAATGAATTTCATTTGCTCGCACGGTAGTTCCCACCATTCGTTGGACCACCAACGCATTTCCAGTACGATCAATAAATGTCCATAAATGTGATACTACACGTTTTTGTCTTCCCGCTGTGTGGATGCAAGCCGTTTTGGTGTTCCAGTTGTTTGTTGGTATTGAACAGGTGAGTTCATCGCACAAGCGTATGACGTGTCAGCTGGATTACTCCGTCTAGTTTTGTTTCCATAAAAGCTGTTAAATTTCATCAGCTGCGCGATCGTGTAGAGCTGTGTATTCTCGGTTGACTTAAATGTAATTTTTACAACAAACGTGTTAATAATGAGGATCAGTGCAACATGAAATGTGCTTCGATCAATATTATCTTATCGTAATTTTCTGCACTAAAACGTGTTATAAAAAACATTTTACCAATCGGCTTGTGCTGCCACTGTCGAACACAGGAACATAGTGTAGTGATTGCTTTTTTGTTGTTGCTTCAGCGACGGTTGTCGGTCAGCAAACGGTGCCGACGTTTTGTCGCGACGGTTAAATAATCTGATGCAACCCACACATTGTTTCGGACGTGTGCGAAATATGCATACGCCCACCAAGCAGAAAACGCACGAAGAAGATTAAATCGTCTGGGACGGAAGTCGAGGTTGGAGAGCCTCGATGAACGGCCGAACAATGTTGTGGCAGATCGTTAGTATTTTCTTGTTCTCGCTCTTTTTTTCTTCCCCCTCCTAGTTTTGACGGAGCTTCTCGTTACTCAGCGTTACGTTACGTATATTTAGCGTATTACGAGGCGCCACCTGTCGCGATCCCTTGGGTTGAATGTGTATGTGTGTGTGTGTTTATGATGGTCCATTCACACGAAGCAATATATGAGAGCAGGATAATTAAAAAAAAACAAATGTTAATACACTTGAGTGGCACGATTGTATACTAGTCTGTCGGCGGTCGTTACGAAGCAAACACACGGAGCCAATCGTATTTTGAGACATTTTTCAACGAGTTAAATAGAACGGCTGTGAAAACTCAGGTTGTATGCACTATGGCCGATGGTTTGAGTCACGAGCCGGAGATCTGTTCTGCAAATCACTGCGAGCAGACGGAAACGCCATCCTTTTTGGATACGAAAATAGCTGTTGTCGCGAACCCACGGTAAAGTGGTTTCAATACTGTCGCGCTGCTTGCCATCAAACTGTTCTTGTTTTTATTTTTTGCTGTTGTTGAATATTGCAAAGTTATGTTGTTGTGTCTAGCGCACGATGGCGCGTTTGTGGGAAAACATCGCACAATTAAACGATGGCCGACCGTAATTGCACGTGATGCACATATTCTTCCTGCTCAAATTGGTCGTTTGTTGTACTTGTTTGTAAAAATGTGCGGTGGGAATTGGTAAAAAAGGGAATACCACCTTGTGCTTTGCGCGCTAAAGTAAATACATAATTGATCGCGTGTTACTGATCCGTATTGTTTTATTACTTTCTCGTACGTACGGTGGTGCACAATGGTTTGCTTTTGATTGGTTTTCGTATAGTTTTAATTGGTTTGCAATTTCTGTTCATTCATAAATACGCTCGTAATGATTTGTGAGAGTGTGTGGGGGGTGATTGACGTACAATAGGGGGTGTCTGATATTTAATTGTTGGTGTTTTTTGTGTAGCGAGGGTCCCTCGGGTGGCTTATTGGTCTTGATGCACATTTTTACACATCAAGATCGGTATGAAATCCCCTTCGGAACCTCCGTAGCCAAGACTGGCTGGTTCGGTGAAACTAATTGTAGAAAACTATTCTATGGCATATGCCGACTCAGCTGATGAAGTCACACGAAATGTTCTGGGTATGTAATTTCAAAAGTTTACCGTCAAATGTTTCAGTATCATTTATTAGCTCAAAAATAATGTTTGTGTAACAAAGGTAGTGAAATATTGGCGAAAAATTAATTGCACTTTCGATGTTTTCGACCTTGGCAAAATTGCAAATGGTGGGTGCAGCGAAGCATCATCATTCTGCGACAACATTCGCTAAAATCCTAGTCAGTCCTTGAAAATGAGATAAAAATATAATCAACACATCGATTCCTAGGCCTTGGTGGAAGTGTTTTGTGCACGTTCTCTATACTCTAATTTATTTTTAACCGTTGTGATGTAAACGTACACTTCTTATCATCTTATCACGTCGTACCCTTCCGAGTAAAGTAGATACATTAAGAGCTGTTTAGTGTAATATTAAAACAAAATTTGATATTTTGCATGCAAATAAAATGGAACAAAATGACATATTTAACAGCGCCTAATTGGTTTTGCGTACTTCTTTTTCTGCTTTGGGCCGTTTGTGCGTGCTGTTATTTTATCTCGTTCGAGCATACGAGCCAGGTTGATTTAATCCCACATGCGCGCTATCTTGGTATTTGCAGACACGGATGATACTTCTCGCACTCTATTCATTCCGGTTTTACGGACCACCGTCTGTAAATGCTGTGTTCCCGAACGAGAACTTCTACCGTGTGCATGTTAACGGCGCGGGCACAGTCAATGCTATCTTTAAACTGATTCAGCCTTGAAGAAGCAACACGGAAACTCCAACCATTCCACATGCACCGACCCCACATCACCTTGCTCTACCGCGTGACCCTTCCACCCTGTGTGTGTGTGTTTGTGTATCGTGCCACTGTTGATATTAGGTTCTAAATTTCGCCATGGCCTATTTGTCGAATGCTGTTCCCATTCTTTCACACCTCCCTTTTGCAGTTTCCGTCATTAATACAGCGGCGAATCTTTCACCAAGCGGAAACTTGTTGAGCTACTCGCACCTCCAATATTGGTCTGCCTGGTGCTCTTGTTGTTGCGTGTTGTTTCCCGAGTGCTTCTTCCTGTGCCAAAATTTAGATTGGCAAATGGCAAGACGATCTACTTTTGTCGCTTTTGCACTGGTCTCACTTTCTGAGCCGGCATTTCGGGTACGATGAGTATGAATCATGGTGCTAAAAGCCGAGGGAGCACTGTTTGAGTTTTGTGACGAAACGGAAGCAATCTTTTTTAAAATAACCGAAATGTTCTTCGATTTTGTCGAGACAGAAAACACCACCGCGTGTAATGAGAGAATGCGTGCCGAATTTCATGATGTAAATACCGTGAATGGATTAGTATAATTGTAAATTACGCACAAAATAATTGTATTTCTCATTCACTTTCTGTGATTTGCAAACTGAACTGAACTGACTACTTAAATTCAAACTACTTGAAAAATGCTCAATGCTTATTTGTGATATAAGTGAAAAGTGTTTTGAATTAGTTGCAATGGGTTTTAGTAATAATTGAATTTATGTCAAAACTTATACAACATTATGGCAATGAACAACGATATATCAGCAGGTGCTATATACTAAACATTGCATTGCATAAATCCAGGCGACAGAATTACAGCAAGAGGACTACACGGGACAAGGACGGATTTATATCCAGTAACAAGTCGTAAAAGAAGTCAGACACATCAAGTATTCAACTAAATCATCTAAAAGGACTTGGAGAATATATACATTAGTAAAGGGACAGCCGAACGACAGCATGAATAACGTAACAACAGGTTTTGATTGCTTTGTAAAACAGTTTAGAAACGAGCAAAGTGCAAAAGTTATATGAATGGGTGATTTATTCCTAAATGTACTAAACGTTTGCGATTACCACGCTTAACGACTTTATGTCCCAGAAGTATAAAATCGTTCGGCAATGTGCATCTGTTACATCAGTCTGCGACAATTGCCGTGACAGTAGCAGACACGGGTCCGGCTGTCCGTCAGTGGACTGCTTAACGCAAAGTCAAAATGCTAGCCAGGCCGAAAGGCAACGAATGGCAAAATGCCGGGCAACGGGACGAGCGTGCGCGCGCGCATCTACTGCCGGTGCAAAAGTAGGTCATCAACACGCGCAAACGCACATAAGTGCTCATATATGTGTATATAACAATGCATGTACATACACATTTATTGCATCGTGATGCGCGCGGCTCCCCGAAATGCAGACTGCAGCAATACATACATTTAGTCTGTGCTGTGACTCGCTCACCCGCACTTGCCGCGCGACTGTTGCAAGCGAAGAGAGAGAGGAGATGCGTGTGACGTGTGGGTGTTGGGTGGCTGCCCAGAGCTGGGGTGGAAACGAGAGCGTAAAAATTGCATGTCTGCTTTCAACTGGCCGACCATCACCAACCCAAGCCCCCCAACGCAACCATCCGAACTAGCGCTAGCCAGCCAATCGACCCGGCTGATCTGTCTGCACTAGTGCGGTGCCCGCACGTAGCCTTTATCATCGCCCCCAGCCGCGTATTATTGAGACTGTGTGGGCAGACAGATCCCAATGGGGACCGTCCGGGTACGGGTAGGGTAGGGGAGGAGGAAGAAGTGCGAAAGGAAGAGGGACGCGTCTACTGCACTTCGTAAAATGCATTTCGTTGCGGGCATGCGCATGACGAACGCGACTGCTACTCAGCGACTCTGCGACTGCAAATGGAGACGATAAAACAGAGAGACACAAAATACACTCGCACGCGGTGGTGTGGCCGGGTTTGTTGCAGCTGTGCAGCACTGCTTTTCGTACTTACTCCCGTTTTACGACGATCCGCCGATGATGATTGTGTGATGGGGGGAAAGGGGGGGGGGGGGGAAGGAGGGCTTTTTTTTAGGGTTGAGGTTACCTTTTGCATTGCTGCAACGGGGACGGGGACGGGGACGGGGACGGGGACGGGGACCGTACGTGTGGTATGGTGTGTGTGAGTGTGTATGATGTTGGGGCAGTTGTAGCTGAATGGTGAAGATCAGCGGTTAGTTGCGCCGCCACAGTCTGCCTTAATGGAGAGCACACCTTGCACCTCTGCTGCACCCCTGTCGTTCCACATCCCCGTTGGCGCTTGGTCGTTTGGTCAGCATTTTGAGCGTATCCTGAACCCCTCACCAACACATATCATCGTCACGCTGCCTTTCCAGCATTGCTGTTGCAAACGTGTGAGAGCGAAAGGAGAAATATAATCGTCAGCCGAACGAAACGGAACCTTCGCATGGGCGCGTACTATCACCGTCTTCGGATCGTCTTACCATCCGTTTGTTGTCTGTCGGACTGTCCGTCCGACGCTGCCTGTCTGTCTATCCATCCATCCGTACGTCCATCCGTCCGTCTGTCCGTCCGTCCGTCTCGTCGATTGGACTTTTGGGTGATAGGCGACAGGGTGGGGTTTTGTGGGTGGGAGAACGGGTTTCGGGGCTGGGAGAGGGAAACATGGTTGCATTAACATTTTCCTCGTTGCAAGAAAATGACCTATCTGAAGTGGCGCTTGTTCGCCCTCACCCAGAAATCCATACGCGAACGCTTGCAGGAGGGTAGTGCTTTTCGTTAAAACTTTTGATTTACAACTTTTTTTTCTCGACATTTTATTCCAAATACTGTGCCAAGTACGTGTGTGCAATTAAATTGATCGCAGCAATATATTATTGTCCCTTACTTTCATATATCCAGCTCATGAAAGTACGTTGCTAATGTTGTATTTGTTGTTTTATTATCAACCAAAGTAAGCGAAATATATCAACCCGACCAGAGCCAAGATGACATCAAGCTGGTACGCGTCTGCAGCAACTAATCAGTACACGTTTCGTGTTGCGCACATGCTGGCCAAGAACGTGTACGCTTCCTTCTTCGCCCACGGTATGCTTACTGAAAAAGAGTCCTGCTGCAAACTCAAGCGAGTTTCACTATCTTTTTGCACGCTCGTTCCGGTTAGTGGGCTTCTCAATGCGCTCCCGGCACGACGAATGGATCACCTTGAGTGTCGCGAATGGTAGATGATGATGATGATGATGATGGCGATGGTGGTGTGGTAGGAGACGCTCGGCGAAGGCTCTACTGTCTCGTTTGCGGCGACTACATGCAGCAAATGAATGATGAAGTGTGTGTGTGTGTGGGTTGTGTGATGTGCATTGTGATGCACCACCTTTTACCCATCAGACGGCTACAAACCCCGACGGTCCGGGTTCTGGGCTGGTTTGCTTTGAAACAGTGCAGCGAATAAAAAGGGATCGACCCCCCCGGTAAAGGGTTAAAGGAAATGATTATCTGTGGTGTGGTCGCTGTTGCCTTCCTTTTTCGAGGCAAATGGCAGGGTGTGTATAGGGCCTTGGCAGGCGTATAATAAACTGGTGCAAAACTTTCTGGAGCATATCGTCTGGTCGAGTGGACCTTTTTGTTTTTTTGTTTTTGGTTCGCCACCCACTGTAGGCGTATCTGCCCTTTTCTCGCTGCTGCTGTCTTACTAGCCCAGAGAACATGTCTTCACGTTTCCCAATGATTGATGTTGTGTCGTAGGATTGCTTTGGGAAAGTCTTAATGAAATTTCGCCTACTTAATACTTGATTATTTGAATCTTTCGATATCTTGGAGAATTATTTTAATTTATAAACATATATTTTAAACTTGTTTTTAAATAACATCCGAACTCGAATAATTCAACTAGATTTGTCTAGTCAGCTTGTCAGCAAACAAGTTTTTTTCGCAACTCCTGTTTGCAGTATAATCTTTTACTCCCTTATAAACGAGCTGCAATATCATGTTGCAATAGCCATTCTCATGTACGAAGAGCATGAAAATGTTTAAAATGTGAATAATCGACTGAATATGAAGGTCAACACGTATCCATCCGGCGTCCTTTTGCATCAGCTCTTTAAACCCCAGTGGCAGACCCCCGATCGTCTTATGCTCACTACACATATATTCTTCACCGCGTGACGCTACTTGGAATCGTGGTTACTGGAATCGAATTTTCCGTTTTTCGTCCCTGTATTTACTGTATGTGCAATCTTTGCCTTCCGTTCATTTTCTTGTTTTCATAATAGTGGTTATCCTTGGGTGTGTGTAATGTGTCGTTTTTTTCTTTTGGTCCGCTGGATGTAATTGAAGGCTTGTGGGGGTACTGGAATAACGTTTTTCTGCCATTGGGTTTGTCCAACTTTCGCCTCGGTTTTTAGGGGAAGAGGGTGAGTGGGGGGGAGTGGGAAGGGGGTTGACTTTTTGGGACATTGTGTCGGCTTTCCCACGACTGGTGCCAGTTTGTTTGGGAGGCACTAAAAATAACCACACTGGAAAGGACTACTGCCTTAAGGCCGCGATTCACGAAGTTTGTAAAAGGCATAGAGTAAAACAATACAAAAGGAAAAGAAGAGAGGATGCTCGTAGGATAGGAGGATAGTGTGTCCTAGATCGCACTTTCTCAGGTTGGCAGCGTACCGGGGCCAACTTGTTGTTTCGCAACGAAAGAGAAACCAGAAAAGTGCGATATTATACACTAAAGGAGCGTTAAACCGCACAAGGAGTAGGGTATGGGCGGTCCTTGTCTTTTTGGCTAAAGTTGTGTGTAGGTTTGCGCACGTCGTAGCAATTGTTACTTCATAAGACCATCAATGGTTGCGTAGAGGTGTAGAGGTGCATTAAGTTGGTGATATTAATTTTATACTTGTGACTTGAGCGACGAAAGGATCAAATAGTTAGGGTTTTTGATATTCATGTTGAAAAAGATCATTGACACTTGAAAATGGTCTTGTAAAACCCTGTAATTACCATGGAGCCGGCGAGTTTATCTTTAATACAGACAGAGTCTGGATGGGATTTGGTGCCGGGTATGTCGTGTGAGGAGTGATTTAGTCATAATTTGACCACCTAGCCATTTCACACATCGGCTGGTTATTTATACAACATTTTTGATTATTTGTACTGCTACAGAAATGAATGATTCATTGAGTAGATGAAGAATTTCCAATGGTGTGTTCGGTTGAAAGGAATTTTGACCACGAATTTTGTATTGTACGAATTAAAAAAAAATTACATGATTGCTTCATAACACGTATGAATGGCACATTTGTGTTTATTAAAACCAAAAGCACATGAAACAAAACGACGATGACTCAAAATCGAAAACCTGTAGAACATGTGACTCATTTACGATGGCAGCTGCAACAACAACCCACTCACACACGCAGCCGCAACAGAATTCAGCTGAATTTGGAATTCGGCTAAAAAATGGCCATGAATTCCGCGAACTGTCTCGATCGGGCAAATCTCAATCAAGAAAGAGGGGCACCTAATTTAATAAAGTCCTGCTACATACATAGAGGAGCAAAGGAAGCAAATCATACGCATAAGGCGTGTGCATATGTTTTATTTTTTCTTTCTTTCTTTGCATTGGAGCTGACCGCTTCAAGAACTCCCCCAACTTTCCGGTGGGTGTGGAGTGGTGAGTTGTCCGGGCAGTAGGAAGGTTGTGGCAAGGCATACCACCATCACTCCATGCTGACCACACGCGGAATGAGACTAGCGTGAGCATATTGTCGGGACACATGGACGGGGACGGATCGGACGATACGCGTTACTTGTTGGCGCGCAATATCTCATTCCACCCGTTTCATGCGCATCCACTCTCAGATGGGAGCGACGCCTGGTTCGCGTCACACACTTCTCGCTGTGCTGGTCTCTCTCACCTTGAACCTTTCTGCCGGGGGTGAACGTTGGCGCGCACGGTCAAATCAGCCGATTTTTGCGCATAACACAGCTGTCTGTCGTCCGCCCGTCCGGTGCTTCCGTTCGTCCCTCGTTCGTAGTGTAGTAGTAGTACGGGGTGATGAGATTGTGCGTTTGATTGAAGTTGTGGCAGAGCGAAGCGAGAGAACGAAACAGAGACACACGGTTGCGAGAGAGCGAAAGAATCATTCTCAACGCTCTACCCCGTAGGCAAAGAACCGAAGGAAACCTTCGGAAATGGCACCGGGTCGGGTAGTGAACAACCTACCCGTATAAAGCACGTGTGTTCGTGCGTGTATGCCGGGGCTGTTGGTTGTGTGGAGCTAGAAACGTTACTCCATCCTCTCTCCCATCTCCTTCTCTTGTCCCCTCCCATAGCATAGGCTAGCCGACTGGGGGGTCAAACGCATTTATTTCTTTCGCGAAGAGGAGACGCGCATACCCTTGATGGTGGTGAGACGGCCATTTAAATCCACCCTTACCGCATGAAGCGTGTGAGCAAAGGAAAGAGATAACGCACGAAAGAGCCGCACATTTTTAAATGGCACGCACACACACACGCATGTATAGTGCTGTCGAGGCAGCATAGTACCGTGTGCCAGCCAGAACCGGATCCTCCTCCCCGTGGCTCTGCCCGCCCACCCACTCATTCATTTCCTTGCCACGTTGTTCCATACGCGCACATGTTCCTGGTGGAGAGAGGGGAGGAGGAGGGGAGGGAAAGGGATGGAGAGGGTTTATGCGACGATCATCTGCGCGACGATCGTGCATCCGATCGAGGAAGCAGCAGCAAGAGCCAGGGAGGGAAAGAGCAGTCCACCGCACACACAACACCTTACCACCACCACCACCCTACCTAATACGTGACCGGCGCGTAACAGTGTGTATCGCGCGTTTGGTGGTGGCGCTCAAACATACATTCTTGTGCTAGTGCTAGTTTTGTGCTGCTGTAGACAGAGAGAGACGGATAGATGGAGCCATTAGAACCGAATTAGATGGAATAATTCGCGAAATTCCTTCCGTCAGCCGTATCTCGCTTCATGCTGCGGCTCCATCCAATCGACATCAAGGCGATTTTTTTTCTGGTGGTATTCGTTATTGTCGTCTTGTTCCCCCCCCCCCCCAAAACAACCACGGGGTCCCGTGTGTGTGTGTGTGTGTGTGTGTTGGGGTTTCAAATTTTTGGATGTTTCTCCGCCGTCTCACACACCACATACCGCTGGTTTCGCGATTTGTGACCACCCTGTGTGCATGCTGTGTGCCTGGTTGTATCCGCGACGTTATCGCCAAAGTTCGCAATAATGTAGGCTAACCTTGAGACACGGGTGCGCACGATTCACATGGTTTTTGCGTTTCATCGAATGGTTCAGCGAAGGCGACACACAGCAGACACACTTACACACGAACATTCGATGCCCACATTGCCTATGTACAACTTTTTCGGTAGTTTTTATTTGGACAGTGCTCTCGCTCTCTACTTTAGGAGTTTCAATCGCCCTTGTTTTTCGGGACTGTTACTTCCTGATCCTACGGGGGGGTTTTCTTTATTCAATCGTGTTTGCACAACGTGCATTCAGTTTTTCGATTTTTTTTCGTTGATTACAAGAACTATTTTTTATTCGCATGAAACTGAATCATTTTGTTTCTTTTTTGTGTTTTTTTTATTCTCATTAGAACGGACTGGTTCGTATATCTTTATTTTATTTTTATTTTATTATTTTGTTTCAGTAGTAAAATTGTTGTTGCTTCTTTAACAAAAGATAATTAATTCAGCACGTTTTCGCTTTTCGGAAAAAGTGTGCACTCGATGATGAATCCCTAGCTTCACTGATCGTGAAGGTTTGTATGTGCTGTGCCCTACCGCAAAACGCAAATTCATGTGTTACAAATTAACATAGCGATGGGAGAAAATGGAAATTTTACAGCTACACGTCACTTATGTTATCACATAACGATGCTAAACATAACGAACAATCGATTGTGGGGTTTTGTTGCTCGTATCACTTAGAGGCACGAACTTATTATGTTTTTGAGGCAAACAATAGTCGCTTGTCGATGTGAAAGAATATGTAAAAAATAGTATCTTAAAGAAAATCTAAGCTATGTTGTTTTTGTTTATTGTTTTCACTATTCTATCGATTTAAAAACATGGTATTAAACATAATTAGTTTTTATGTTCGTGTTTCGGCACCAAAGAAGAAACACGTTATTTATCTAAAGTACCTCCAATATGTCATATTTTCCGACGTTCATCTACAAATCAGTGGTAAAGAAACCCTGAAGGCACCATAAAAGTATGAAAAGTTTATGCGTTTCGATTTCGTTTTATGCAAAAACTACTACACCGATCGCTGTTGCCCAATACCGATGGTTCATTCGTACGCTTGTCCGAAGCATATTGTTTACGATTGTTTCCCATTTGTAGCCTTTCCGACCGACGAGGTTGTAAATAGTAAGGCTGATTTCCATAAAGCATAAAACTATGCGGTCGTAAAGCTGAGCAAGAGTAAAAATCGACAAGAAGCTATTCGGATAATCGGATTTGTGTTATGTTTCGAAGGGAACGGTTCACTTGCCTGTGCTTATTTCCCTCCGGGTTGAGACACTGACACGTACAGTGGAGGTTTGTGCCCTTAAGGTTTGCGAAGGTGTCCTCCAATGTGAGCATTGAAATGATCCTAGAAATGAAATATTTGTTGATGTGAGGGAACCCTTTTACGATAAACTGCACCACACAATGCTCGTTGGCAGCTGTCATACGATATGAGTTGAAAGGAAAGAATATTACCATACAGTATCACAGCTTTGCTCTATGTTTATTGCCATGTACAGTAACGTTATAGGGCTAGAAAACTGAAACCCCGAATCGAAATTAGAAGCAGATGGGGAAGAATAAACATTTCTTAATCGAAAAACAGTACCACGATCTTTTAAGATTCAAGTCAGTCGAAATAAGTAGCAGTTACTTACTTATAAGAAACAATCAGAAACAGTTATTTTATAAAAAAGTAAAAGCAATTTAAATTCAGCGACTATGATTAAATATAACAACTGTTCAATATTGTCAAATGAAAAAAAAAGATAGTATGCATTACACACCGGACCTGTGTGGCGGAAGCAACTATGTCACTGCAGAGGACATTCCCCCTTTTTTGTCGTGAAAAAAAAGATTGTCATAACTAGGTCAGCTACACCTGTCAAAAATGACGACGTTTTTGAACCGCCGTCGTCTGGCGGTAAAGGTCGTACGTCTATTTACTCACATGCTAGCTAACTGCACCAACGTGTTACATCGAACAGCAATACTACAGAGCATAGTGAAGCCTAGATATTCGATGGGTCATACGAGGGAAGCAGGAGCATGTGAGTATGTATATTTTAGTGTCGTTGAAGCGTGCCGCAAAACACGTACGCAACAAAACACATGCAGGAGACAGGAGCAAAGCAAAGCAGAGAAGAGCAGCGGAGGGAGGATATGAAAGTTTCAATGATAAAGGCAAAATGACATACGGTCTACCGCTGTGTACCCATCTTGCTCTAATCTTAGCGGCTAACCCGACCACAATCGTTTAGGGGGTCTATTTTTGACTAGTTACATAGAGACCGGTTAGTGATTTCACACCAACACATTGGCCGGGAGCAGCACGGTGAAGATGAAGTAAAAATAACCGTTTTATTGTGTAAACGCCATAGAGAAGGGTGATGAGGGACACAAATACACACACACACACACGTGGCCCCAAATGAAGGACTGCTGATATGGTCGACTCAACATTTTACGCATGTCGATCTCCCACCGGCTTACATTACTCTCATTTACTTCGTAAGTTGTGGCATCATGTTGTTAACATGACAGACAGGTAGTCCACGAATGTGGCTGGTTGCGGTGTAATTGGGTGACAATGTGTTGTTGTTGTCCGGCTGTCTTTGTGTGATGAATTTAACGGTGATGATAGCCCAACTGTCAGGACTGTTGCAAGTATGAGATATTTGAACATGAATTTCAATTCTTCAATCTCAGTTTGACATGCTACTTTACCGATTGTTATCCTGAGTAAGCAATAGAAGGGAGCGTCTTAAATATTTGGTCAGTCTGTTAGTTGTGCAATTTAGGATTAGGATTGTGGAATAAGTCATCCACGTGAATATATATATGTGACTCAATCAGAAGTATTATGAATCATTCCACTGTACTGTTTCGTGAATTCAAATACTTGATTTAGCCGTTAGCAGCGCTGATCTTCATCGACGTCAAGATCGATGACTGATGACACAAGACCTTGTAAGATGTCGTGTCACGAAAGACATAAGCTCTCTTGATCACTAATTATTTCTAGGCCATCACATGATCTCTGCGATAGGTCATATGTGTTTCGTAAATAAATTGTATGGAATTGGAATTACTAATTTCTTATTTTGTTTCAATTTTCTTTGCAGATATGTGCGCTTGAAAAGTGAAGAAAACGGCAGTGCAGGAAATAACAATAACAACAGCATCAGTAACAACAATAACAACGGCGGTTCGTCGTCGAGTAGCAGCAACGGCAACAATCTACCAATGGATAAAGATGAGAAACGGATGCGTCGCGAAATCGCGAACAGCAACGAAAGACGTCGGATGCAAAGTATCAATGCGGGATTTCAGAGCCTGCGGCAAATGCTACCACACCACGAGGGCGAAAAATTAAGCAAGGTAGGTAATGTGTTGATGGTACATGGTGCGGTTAAAATAGTGCCGTTACAACATGAGCAAGTATATAAATTGATATGCAATCTACCAATGGCCAGGCGTCTCCATCGACTTAAGGGTTAAAGGCACGTACATGTAATCTATGATAATTTGTTTGTTAGCTTAAACATGCTGTCAAACATATTGAAAGATTGATTAAATCCAGGATGTATGCCGTAGAAGAGATAGTTGGAAATTATTATACAGGATTCTGCAACTAAAAATCAACCATTGAACAGATCTTAACCATTAACCATTTAACTTAAAACTTTACGTTGCCATGAGCTCCTTCGGAATTTTGGCCAAACTCGCCATACTTGACCATCAGAGCCGCTTCAATGACGAGCTCAACGAGTGCTTCGAATTAAACTCGCCAGATTCCAGTGGCCTGGTCATGTCAGTAGAATGTCACCGGACAACTCAGTTCGTAAAGTCCTTTTAGGTCGTTCTTTATAGCCTGCGGATGCGTGGTGGGCCCAATCTGAGATGAAGTGATGGCGTCCGCTAGAAAGGGCAGGATAACGGACTGGCTCGATCGTGAGCGGTTTAGAGGACTTCTGAAGCGAATAATGAAAAGAAGAAGGAGAAGAAATGCTAAAACACGTAGGGAAAAACTAATGGTTGATATCTTAGCTCCTCATATGGCAAACCATATGACTAATGTTTTCAGGGAAGAGATATCGCTGAATTATTTATTGAGATGAATACAGACGGATTATAAGCGCCTGCCTTTCACTTGTCGCGTTCACAGAATCAATTGCAGTTTGTTACGTTGTTGCATGCTTTAGACGAGAACAAAATCGTTAAGCAGTTTGTTTGTCGTATGAACTCCTGCACCTTCCCTCAACCCCTGTTGCTTTATACGCTCACAGATAAATGTTACGCAGCTATCCTAAAACTGCAGGGGCAAATTAATGCTGATCGCACTTTGATACCGCATTGTGCTATACTCTTATCCACTTTTTATCCACCTTATCCACCAACACTTTTCAAATGTTGTTTGTGTGAAGAAATGGAATTTGGTGTTAATTTTTGAATGATTACTACATAATATAAACATAAAGGGGTAAAGATAGTCATAAATTATGCAGATTTTTTCCAGATAATTTATGAGTGAGATAAAAACTGATAAAAAAGCCGGGGGCGCCCTGGTAAATTAGGCAGATGAATGATGAATGATACAATGTGGTAAAATAGCATGTACAATATCGAAACCATAATAATTCGATGACGCTACAATGAGTATGACGGAGTAAGAATTATGGAGTTGTTTTTACGAATGGCTTTCGCGTGTTGGTCGTTTGCATATATTGATGCCATTCATGAACTGCGTAACAGTAGCCATAGTGCATCAATATTTAGTAATGGATGCGCAATAGCTATATCGCACTTCAATAGTATCTGTCTTCTAGTCCTTTACAGTACATGTAACTAATAAAACAATAAATAATAATTCGCGTATTCCATTTATTGAACGCTGAAGAAACAGGTGTATCTGCAGAAATACTGCCAACAAATAGTTATTACAATTCTTGATACATCAAAATTGTGCATCTAATTACAGATGTTTATCAGAAAACTAATAGTGATATGAATCGGTAAATTAATAATAGAATTAGCGCTGCAGGATGATTGCATGTCATATTTTGCACCGACAGATGTCGGTCCAACCCAGGTTTACAATGAACATGATGATGAAAAATGACACTTATTTTCAATGACGACATCCTGAAGAAAGATGAAAAATCCGGAAATCATTAAAAAATAAAACAACTTTACACGTGTATTACATCCATAACCTGTGACACTCCGCCCGCTGACTTTTGATAGTGTTGGAGTGCATCTGGTCGATCAGACATCGTTCATACAATGTGAAAAGCGTAGTTTGCTGCAACGGTGGTTATGACCGGTGCAAATAGTTTTGTGTCCCTAGTAGTAGTAGTCGTGGGATGGCTGTGCGCCGGTAATAATGGCGCCACCACTATAGCACCCTGCCCTAAGCGCAAAGAAAAAAAAAGAAACCAAACCAGTTGGTGAAGTGCATCATTTCCACTTCGTTCGCGCTCCATTCGCTCTCGTAGCCATCGTGAGCTGTATATCATCTCATGAGTGAGATGAGGGTGTGAGCAAATTGAGCGCAATTTAATTTGCAACATTGTTACAAACTAATACCCGGCACCCTTTCCCGTGCTACCTCCATTTTCCTACGGTGGCCACATGGCAAAGGAGAAAGAGTGTCGAAGTCGAAGCAAAGCGAACCGCCGCCACAGATGATGGCGGGTTTGTCTTATTGCGGCTGACCCTCTATCAACCCCTTCCAACTGTGCCCTTGCCGCACTGTTTATCGACAATGCGGGGGAGGAAGGGGTGGTGTGAAGGAGGAGAGAGGGGGTGGAGCGTGGAGAAGGTAAGAAGGGCGTTATACCGCTAACCAACGCGTCACCACAATTATTCCACATCACGATACGATAACTTATGGACCGACAGTAATGCAGCTGCATGCACACGTAGGGTAGTACGTTCGCTATGCACTGTCTGGATTTCATAGCTCGTGGAAAATGACGGCGGTTATAATCGGCACAGTTTGCGATCGGTGTTGTGCTTGAATATGTATAAATAGAGATGCATCGTGTTCGCGGTGGTACAATGGAAGCATAAAGAGGCTGGAGGTACAAGATGTGTACACAGGTTATCGAGCCTTATGATTGTTAATACCGACCATATTCTAACACATTGTCTGTAAGATCGAATCATGGACCACAGATGTAATGGCTGGACTGAATGGATGTGGACTTTAAATAAAAAGAGGCAAGATGCATAATGGCATCCAGCGGTATTGAAGCCCTACTTGCGCTGTAGGGTAATGTGTGCGAATTTGTTCGTGTTTTTGTACATGATTGACAGCAAAAGTCAGTATCAGGGTTAAGTGCACTTGTATGCCGGCTTTGAGCGAGTACTTAAAAAATATATATACATCAATAGGAAAAATTACATCGAAGCTTGTTTCTTTGACATTGGTTGTGTAAAGTGTTCGTTGATCTTGCTAAATCGTAACCAGTTTCTATAATACATAAATAAACAAGAACACGGATAGGATTCTACGTGATGTACACGTAAAAGATATCATCTTCTACAATGAGATTCATCCAGGGCCGGCAAACAGTTTGTACGGAGAATGCAACAATGTAGCGCTCATGCCATAGCAAGATGGTTTGAAGTACTTTGGCATCATTTGGAACGGATTTATCGGTTCAATAAATAAACAAATTCAGACGTTTATGAATTTATGAAAATCACACTTCTATGAATTAACTAATTTCAAAAATATAGGAACGAATCCAACGAATGTAGTAAAGAAATACAAAGTAAATCGTATCATCGTGTGTTGCTTACGGTTGGTTGATTTTCTAAATTGAAAAATGAACAACATCTACTTGATCCTTGAGCTTTCACTCAAGCATATCAACAGTCGTATGTGTATAATGTTTACATTCACAGAAAAAAAGCTTCTCTTTGAGAGAGATAGCAGAAAGAGACAAATAAACAAACGGGGTCGTCGGTTGTGTTAGTTGGCAAATCCAAACAAACGTTCAGTACTGCACTCGAGCTCAACCATCGCGCGGCATACGCGCATTCATGCGAATGTAGGTCATAGTACGATGAGACATTATTTGTCATCGGTTTGCAAATCCACCCATATACTGATGTTAAGCGCATTTACACACATTCTTTTAATCATCTCTTTAATAATTTTATATTCAAATGTATTTAAAAACATCTCACAAGCGACAAAATGAACTTAAAACTTTGAACACGATTTTGTGTAATGATATTGTATTTACACAAACTACTGTTAAGTTGCTCTGATTGGTTCGACAAAATGAAGGAAAGGTTTGAAAAAAACCGAAGGTGTGATGTTGCAAACCATGGTAATTACAATAGTTTTTGTTGTACTCTAATAAATTAACCATTTCCGCACCGGAACTGGCTTGGGTCGGATGCTTCTACCCTTCCCGTCTGCGGAGGTCTAGGTCTTTCACAAAAAACTGCATCTTGATAATGCATGAAGGCAGGAGAAATAGGCCAAAATGTTGACGGATAATTTATAGTCTCGCCTTTGGCTGTTTCATCGTTTTGGTGTTTATGCTTGTGTGCTAATGGTTGTACTTAGTTTGCCCTACAGGGTGGTGCTGATGATCACAATATCTGGTGTTGCGCCATTGTATGTGAGGTACGAGTTTGTAAGTGTTCGCTGTCGGTGCGCATATGATGGTGTGGTGTGCGAAGGAGTGAGAAAGAATGGCATATTTGACACGGTAGAAACCGTGTGGTGGTTAACGAATCCGGTTACCACCTACCAGATCCTTCCGGTAATTTGTGGGCAGTACCGCACACAACACAACAAGAAGGCATGTCAAAGTCGTCTGGGCGGTAAAGTAAATGCATAAACATTGCGCGTTTCTTACCAACGCATCCCACCCGGATCTCCAGCAGATACATACACAATCATCAACATAAACTGTCGGGCATCGGCATGATAAAGGTGGCAACAATGTTGCGAAATTAATTTCGTTTGTTCCCCGCAGCTCCCGCTACTACGTGAAGACATTGGAACACGGTGCAGTAGTGTTCTCGAGACGCCGGTGTGGTGGCAGAATTATCATATTTTACGATCGTTACAAGACGCCAGTTGCAGTAGTAGTAAACTTTGTTGCTACTACGTGCAGCACGTCGATATATTGAACGTGTGCAAGAAATGGGAAATTTTTGTTGGCACTTTTCGCTTAGCAACACGAAGAAAATCAGATTAAAGTGGTTCGAAGAAAAAGAGCTACCATTTTCTTAACGGAATGGGGAAAAAACGTTTAACCACATGACTTTCATTAGGGTTTTTGTTTTCATGAAAAGTAAAGTACAACGCATTCGCTTGAAAGTATAGTTTACATTACACTATATCCAATCCCATGAACAGTAATACTATAGTAATGGTTTTCTTTAATATTTTCACCATTAAATACTATCATTAATTTATCATGCGGATAACAACACCCCAAGGAGAATTGAGTGAGCTGGTGAGAGTGACGAGTTAACTTTGAAATTGATTCATTGAAGAATTGTTCATTGAAAAACCTATGAAGTGGGTTAGGTTATTGGTTAAATCATGAAAAACAGTCACATCATTCATGAATCATATCATGCTCTTTTTCTCAGTGACTCTTGGCTATTTAATTCACTTTTATCGAATTTTGAATCTAAAATAGACAATATTTTTGGATATATCATTACAATATGGTATTATTAAACCTTAAGCTATTGAGAACTCGTGAAGACTAAAAATACAACTGAAAGATGAAAGAATAAAACGCATTCAAAGCTTACTGTAAAGCTTATGTAAAATTATGAACAACGTTCTAGGAATCCGATTTACATGCAACTATCTTACACTCTGTGGCCCAATGAAAGAGTGACTGTTATGTCAGAAACACATAGTGCATTGCTTATGCAAACCTCATAATATTGAACTATTTGATTTAGTATGGAAAACACGTATAAATGATCTAATACTTGAACACAGACGTGAACAGTACCGTATCGGTGTTGTGCACTTTAAAAAAGCACAGGCTCCTAATCAAAAACGGTACTCCCCGTTCGATTGAACCGAACCCGAACCGAAACCGAACCCCGGGGCATTGTTGGCGTAGGTCAGTGTCACTGGTGAAGTGCATCGGCTGTATATGTGTGCGTATTTTTTTTTCGTAGTGAGCGCATGCATGAGGTGGTGGTGCAGTCCGTTGCAGCCCGCTGCAGCTGGTTTATGATTAGCTTGTTTATATATTCTCCGAGACCTCTGGCAAAAGGCCACGATTGACGGCTTCCCATTGACGGACAACACCGCCCACACGCGCGGTGTGTGTGCAGTATTATGCAGTCGTTATTTATGGAATGTAGGCGACTTTGTTTTGATGGCTACAAGTCAATGCCATCGTCTGGGATATTCATACGCTGGCCTAACAGCCTTTAAACTGCTACTTTTTTTATTCACCGAATAGAATTACATCGATGTGAAAAGTGTGATCAAACAGGCGATCTTTACGAAGGGCGTCCAGCTGTTTTGCTTTGAAAGATGATGGATATATGAAAACAGTATGCATCACTGTATCGTACTTTGCCTCTAATAAGCCCATTTTAAGTCATGACTCAATCCTACATGTCTGGACGAATGCATTCGTCGCGTGTACGCTGCTGTACCAATTGATCATACAAAATGTAGTGACTGGTTCGTATTAGAGAGACCAAACCACTGCACCGATGACATACACTACAGGTTGGAATGGACCGAACACAAGCTCTAGAGGAAATGGAAGTGGAACGTGCTGGATGAAGGGGGGCCTGCAAGGGGAGAAGATGGTTGGGAATGTAGCAGCAGGCGGCGCTGTGTAGGCCCGACCAACTAAACACAACAACAGTGCATGTATGTGAATGTTTCGATTGCTCTTTGTTGTTGCGATGCCGTCGTCGTCGTCGTTGTTGTTGTTGTTGTTGTTACTGTGTGTTGCGGCAGGTCTTTTTCCTTTCATTCATCCATCCATCCATCCATCCATCCATCCAATTCCGTCCGTTCCGTTTGTACAATCGCGCGTCACTTGTGGGTAGGGTTTGTTCATTCATATTAAGCCAACGAATCCGTCCGGTCATTCATTGGACGAAAAGTGGGAGAAGAAAAAATAACTCTACACGCGACGCGCGAGATAGTTTATGAAGGGAAAAAGTGGTTTCATTCATAAAACACCGTTATCTGGAGGGTACTGGTTGGTGCGGTTCGCGGTGGTATCGCATGTTGGGTGTTTGATCGTACGAATTGTTTAGTACAGATCAAACCCACACGCCACGTTTCTGTGTTCGAATTGCTTAAATGATCATTAGGTTTATTAGTTGAACATTTTACGTTGTTCTTTTGTATAAAATTGTATTAAATATATTCAAAATATGCCAGTAACTAGTTATAGTTATGATATTCTGTTATAGTGTGAAGCTTTTCTTACTCTGCAAAGCGGCTGCACGATCCACAGATGTTGCCAGATGCGTCGTGCTTACGGTAGTTTAACGTAGGTTTTCGCTTCGAAAGACTTGATTAGGAAGATGAACTTCCGTTTTGGTCGTACTCGGTGGGACGGGAGGAAATAAAATCATGAATTATGTAGTCGATCGGTCACCGTCTGTTAGTGTATTGCACAGATTGAAGGAGGAACATACCCAAGGGAGGACGGAGAATAGCGGTCCAGCGACTTTGGGATAGAAAGAAGGAAGTTAATCAGTTTATCTGTTGGAAATTAATTTCATAGCCGTTTGTACCTTTTGTCTTGTGCTTGTAACCGTGCGGTGGTAGGAGATAGATTTCTCATTTGATTTAGATTGAAAAAAAATCACATTTATCGGGAAGTTGCAATGCGGCAAATATGACAGGAGCATAATTTCATAGGAGCGTACCTTGCAATATCAAGGCAAGATTTGCAACAGGCGCATTCAGTGTGCGTCTTCTAAGGAGCATCCAATGCATAATGCATTTACACCATGTATGAACATGCGCGATAGCCATATGACATTACTTTCCACCAACATGGTGATCATTTGTGCTGTCAATCATAACGTTCCAACCACCGGCTAAAGCACAGGTCCACATGGTATGGTGGCTTGGGCAAATGCTGTGTCAAATAGATTTACTATCGTTGTTATCACTCCTATTTTTCCCCTAAATGTCACAACCCTGTACCACGCCCCGTTTACATGGGTGGAACTTGAGCACGTTCGTCCATAGCGATGACGCTAATGATGTGCATTAACCAGTGCAGGAAATGCATTAACTTTCGATCCGTATAATATTGCGAGAACGGGAATCGCTACTCAGTGCAACGGGTTATAAAGATAAAAAAATGCGTACACACTTTCACAAGCCACGACGATTGCACATTCCGAACATGGCTGTGTTGCCCTGTTTTACTGTTAGACGCTATTATGCTTTATAAACATATCTCGCGCAGCGTTTTACAACTCGCGGCTGTGCATCGGAAATCTCAACCTAAAACCAAAAATCGACACTAAACACAAATTGCAGAAACGGGTAAGAGAGATCCGAAGTCATTAAAAACGAATTACTGTAACCCAGTTTTAAACAATAACTACGAACCGAATGAATTGTTGTTACATGCATCTCTACCTAAACATAGCTAAAGATTTTAATGCGATGCCATTAGTCGTGAATGGCGGCCAGTGGTAGCATCGGATAATCGTAGTAAACGATGTAATAATGATGCATGTTGTAAACGAATTTAATATAATTGCATTTGTACTTAAGTACAAACCTCTAAACACAGTACTAATCGAGAGCGATGTTGTTTGTGATGTTATCACTTGCTTGCATTACAGTCACCAAATCAACGAAAGGAAACAATACTAAAGCACTGTTTGTGTAGCACGTTAGTATTAGTTTGATACCATATTCATGAAAAAATAGGAATTCAAAAAGATTTTACATAAACTGCATTAAATAACTATGAAACGTATCAGATTGCATTGGTAATGGTAATACAGCTTTATACATTAATTACATAAAAATTAAGCATTAAGTATCAATGACGATAAAAAGTAATATAAAATTAAATATAATGAATGCTGTGAAGAAGCTTTTATTCAGATCTTCAGCATAAAATAATGGAAAGCTGAAAGAAAACTTTTGCGTACCGTTGAAGACACGTCTAAAATACAAATTTTAGTCGTATATTCGAGCTGCCTGAATAACCCGCAACCGGATAATTATAAAGCTAAAGATAACTCATCCCTGCTATTATATGGAGAGTATTGTACCTAGATAGCATAGCATTAAATGTAAATAGAGCAGGACTTTTTATTGCATTCATTGCAGTTTCCATTAAACGTTCCCCCTATCGGTACAAGGTAAACAAGTTTAAAGGAAAGCAGTGCAGCACACTGAAGGGTGATTTGGTCAACTATATTGAATCGACCACAGGTTGCTGGATGTAGCAGCAGTCCCGTTTTCAGAAGAAAAAGATATACAAACAAGCAAGCTGGCTGGGAAGGTTATTAGTCTCAAGGTTAATTGCAATTGCTGTATCGGTTGGTGCCTATGTATTGTAAGCTCTATACATCTGACGCGTAGTCGAGAAGCTGTCCGACTGCTGCTAACACTACTAGAGTCGATCCTGTACGTAATATTCTGATCTCATAAGGTTGGTCTGCCGATGGAAGACAAATTTCCTGCCTTATGATCGCATCCGTACGATGAGCTTTCATTCAAACCATGTAAATGCGACCCAGACTGGTTTAGTGGCCAACTGCACACGTAGTTGAAGGCTTTCCACTTTTCGCAAGCTCGTTTGTGTCTTCTTGGTTTTCGGTCGTTTATTTTAAGTCTTCTTTGAATCCAGCTACTTACACTACTGCGCACTGCCGCCAATAGTGTGATAATTTTTTTCTGATCCTTCAAGGTTCTGAACGATTGGATAGGGGGATATGGTTGAGAAATAACCGTATCCTATAAATCATGACATCGATGTTGGCAAATTTCTTGATTCTTGAAAATCCCACGCAAAAATGATTGTTTGTTCCATCATTGCAGTGCACAGTACAAAAAAAGAAAAGAAAGGATGAAAAAGATTTGTCTTATTTGTTTGCCTTGCAAGTGTTTTGCAAACCTTACCCCCGATACGTTATATTTATTTTCAAGCAAATGTGTGGGCCTTTGACAATGGTTGAAAGTAAGAGGCATTCTTTTTGCTACTTTCATGCATCTATTTTTGGTGGCCTTTGCGCATAAGTTAAATGGAGGAGGAGGTGTATGATCGAGAGGGTAAACAACATCACAACAATACTTGTTTTCTTTTTTTTGTTACCGAAAATGCTAACATTAGCAAGAGCTAAGAAAACAATGTTTGAAATAGGTCATGATCGACCGAATAGGAATCGCTTGAAAATTGACCACGAACTTAAAAACGCAAATTCGTAAACAATTTTCAACGAACAACCGTAGTTTTATGGTTTTGTGTAGAGAAATACGCGAATGTTGTGCATGTTGCTAAAACAAACAAAAAAAAATGCGTTTGTTTAATCTCCACAACATCCAACTTCATTTATGAGAAAAAATTGTTTCAGCAACATGAATAATGTTTCATGATGGGTTCCTTTTTCATTAATGACTTTATAATTAAAATCTGTGTTCTCGTTCTATGTTTTATTGATAAATCTTTGCTCGGTGGCAAAGAACAAGCCACACATAGAACGTCCGGGAGGCCGGCCGGCCTGTACATGAGGTCGAGGCAACATCTCTGCGATCGACATGTGTTATGTGCAAACTGCGCAGTTGAATAGTTCTAACAAGGTCGTCGCTCAACCCAGTATTCGACTTTGGTTTATTTAGAGTGCATTTGACTGACCGGTCCAGCTACTTGTTTGCAACTTTCTTCTTCTTCCCCACTTTTTGTAATACCGATTACGCATGAAAATGAGCGTTTGCTCTCCATTTGTGTAATCATAGCTGTTAAGATTCATCAGCAAAGAAGATGAAGTCGTTTATACAGTATTTAAAAAAAAATGTGATGTAATGTGATGGGCAGCATTTCATGATAAAAATTAAAATTGTTAGGATATTATCGAAAGTAGTATGTAAAATATGTAATGCTAATAGCTATTTGATTTGGAGTCTTGCTCAATATCGACTAAACTGAAAATGAATAACCAAAACCGAAGCTGTTGGGTATAGAGCAAACTAATGCGTTTGGATGAGACGTAGTAATGAATGAAGTCCCAATGTAAGGAAAATGGTGGAATAAATTTCAGATATTGGTCATAAAAATGGAAAATTGTGTGTGTGAATAAATTACTTTCGTCCTTCGACCAAACTCTCCACTAGCTGATTGTAATTTACTTTTTATCAATCGATGTAGCGTGACTCGAAATAGTGTGCATATGATTGTTTAGAGATCATCTGTATGCGTAGCTGTATATGCATATTAATCACACCATAGCTAATTCAATCAGTGAACCATAAATTATTTCAAATTCTTCTTACCCACCACAGCCCATTTCTTTCTTATGCGAATGGTTTCCTTTAATAAACGTCGAAGAAGGAAAATGTTTCATTTCCAACTGGAATGACGTTGGATCTCTTCCACTGCACATAAGCGAAGTTTTCTCAAGTTACAAGTTACATGCTGTAAATACGTTCGGCAACTAGGGCACAATGCTGTGTAGAATGCTCCTCAGCAGCAACAATGTTGCACGCCCGTTTCTAGACGGTTTACCACCGCAGAAAATCAATCATTGTTGTACCGTCTGCAACTGAAGAAAGGTAAAGGGCCAAACAAGAAGAGGTAAACGCGACGTCGAAAGCAAGCCGTAGCTCCAATGATTGGATTGTGCAGAACTTGGTTGGTTCGGGTTGTTGGTTAAGTTTGTTAAGTTGAATGAGCTTGGCTTTATACAGTTGGAGACGGCGAAGTGTCACACTTCAAGTGCATCTAAAGTGGGCGGTCGCAACGAGGAGGGCTCCTGCTCTGTACCCTTTGACTGTAGTAGAGGTGCATAAATAAATAAATTAATATGTGGTGTTACCTCGTAAGTAAGGCGAAGTTGCTTCCGTCGGCGTTCCTCGATCCTTCTCGCTTAAGCGTTAGACCATGGTGCTCGTCAGTTAGTGGAGGAGAGTTCCACCCGATGGCGATGAAGTTGGAAGGAAGTAGTCCTGTGCGCTATTGCTGCATCGGTGCGTTTTAGTTGCACCCATGCATTTCGCTGCTGTGAAGTCGTACAAGTGCGTAACGACTAATATGCAAACTGGTGGTCAGCCGGTTTACATCGAGACAACGACGCGCCGTCGAGGACGATGCCTTCAATAGGTTGTCGAGGCCATCAGCGAGACTGTCGCAGTATTAGCAGAGTAGCGGACTTGATATGCAAAAGAGGTTTGTCGGGTTGCCGAAACCCGACACTCGCATTGCTTCCACCAATTGGTACAGTTTCTGGCATTTCTGCTACGCGTATCACGTCGCATTGCACTTACGCGTGTAAAGCTTCTGTGTAAGCAGGAACGAGGTCGAATAGATCACGCGTTTCACATGGTGTTGACTGGTTCTCTGTGGAGACACTTTTCTTGTTCATGTGCCTGAATGTGGTTAAACATAAGGCAGTCTAGGTGTGTTAATACTGCCCTGTTTCGATACACATAAATTTGTTTTATGGAACAATTTATCAATTACTTATTTATGAATAGGATTTTTATTACCGTTTTGTTCTTCTCTTCAATTATAATTTAGCCTATGTTTGTATTGGGCTGAACATTTAAAAATCGTTCCCACAAGCATGCTCAGTACTTAGCTGAGAATAACTGCTAGAGGGAGAGTTTACGTTAAGGATTTTTTCACATGAACAAAAGTAAAAAAACCCCTGTGTATGTCGTTTGAGAGAATCGGTTTATCTACTCTAGTTCAGTTTCCACTGTATGTATCTTCTTTCCCATTTTCTCACTTTTCTCGGTGCATAATGCAGTTTCCTGCATCGTGGATGCTGTGGAATGCTTCGGAAGGAATCTATGTACAGACAGCAAAAGGAGATTATGTGCTCTATTTTTCTTCCTATATAAAGTGGTAGTTCAGTGTCCTCCCGAACGCTTTAGTGATGATAGCGACGTTAATAGCAGTAGTAGTAGTAGTAGTAGTAGTAGTAGTAGAACAGTTGTAGTATTACTATTGGCGTAATATACCAATACGTTAGCACTGTAGTCATATAACAGAGTGTGTGGGGGGGGATTGTATATAACCTTTGTCGGGAGCAGTAGTATTAGCAGCTGCCCGTGCATCTCTTCTGCAGCATTCGCTGAATAAATCACTATACTTTGCAAAATGCGTGCATCTATCGTTGCAGTTTGCTACTTGCAAAGCCGATCGATAATTTGTTACACGCTCATGAGAAATTGCTCTGTTCAAATGCAGAAAACTTCATTTTCTTTCCAATATTGTTTCTTTAAGGTTCATATTATAACATACATAAATTTTCTCCTACGCGTTACGTATTAATATCTTTCCATTTAATAATTTTATGAAATGGTTCGTATCCAATTTTAAAATAAACGATATTCATTTTTTACCTCTATTTGGATTCCAAGAAACTTCCTATTCTTCCATATGGATGCTTTGCGGTATGCTTTTTGAAAACGTTTCCATTTTTTCGTTTAAAATAAACGGTAATGAAGGAATAGCATGAAATAACGAGCTATTTATTCAATAGAAAAATCGTCGCTTAGATAATACTATGCGATTTCAGTGTTTATCTTGAGATTCACCCTATTAGGAGGTATAGGTCATAGTAAAATGTCAGCTGCTCTGCTCTCATCCTTTGGAACGCGCGAAAAGAGAAAGAGCGTGTCGAATGGACAGTTGACATGCAAAATGATGCAACAAGCAATGGAGCATTGCTCACAGAACAAAAGAACCTGTGGGCAACAGTTAAAATAATTTTGAATCTAAAGCTCGCATCAAAAGCAATTTGTTTATTGTTTTCATACAGTGAGAAAGTGTCATGTCAAATGTAGGTTTCGTCGTTGATGTTTTGAAAATATATCAGTTTAATAATTACATTTGTAGTTATTGTACGTCAATAGATTCGGGCATGTTTTTGAATTTAAAGCAGCTTCTGTTGTGTACTAAAATATTAAGTACAAATGATTGCCATTAGCTAGGAATGTTATAATTTTGTAGCTTCAGATCAACATCCATATTGTTTGTGCAGGGGTTACAAAATTCGCAAAAACTTCTGCCGCCCATATTGTGTAGCCGCGGTGCTTTTTCAGAAAAGAACAACAAGAAAAATTATGCTTAATGCGCATGCTCCCACAAACATCGTTTTCCATGTATGGCAAACATGGCTTCATCCGCAGATAGAACCTTTTTATTAGCTAAAACTACCATCTTTGCACAGATACTGCGAGGTGGAATTTATTTTACAATTCGTAGTCTTTTTGGATTTCAAATTTACATTGAAAAGCTACAGTTTTTTGTTGTGTTTGCTGATTTGTTATTAATAGGGTTATATAAAGTGGCCTAAATGTTTATGAATTATTATTGTAAAAAAACTAATATAAATTAATCATACGTCTAGTTAACTTTGTTAAATCACATTATATTTAATAACTTTCGTCTGGTTGTGCGTGAAGGGAAAATATTTGTCTAACAACAACACAAAGAAATAGAATAGAGGAACCGGTGTGCTGCCAGCCAGCGCAACCGGTGAGTTGACATAGTATTTTGAGATGGAGCCGCCGGGTAGGTTATGTTGCTATGAGCAACCAAGTCCTGTTAAAAGCAGCGTGCTGTTTTATCGATCGAATTCGTTCTTACCGACCGAGTTTACACCCTACCAAAAAACATTGCGGTTTACATGACATTTGTAAGAGCAGTTAGGATGCTTCATCCTGGTTAGGGTTCCAATTTTCGAGGGCCGAGAAAGAGAATGGATCGTGAGATATACTGCAAGAGAAACGGCGGACGCTTTGTCAAAAAAAAAGTTTTACTTCACTGTAAAATTTGGTAGAAGTTAAAGTATATCGTGGGAGTCTCTGCTTTTTGCAGATGTTCCACAAAGAATATGCGCTCCTGATCCACTCTTGTAAGAACATTGCTAACTGAGCGTCCTGAGCAAACATTGACGACACAATAGAAAGAAAAAAAATCCTTATTACATCGAATCAGTGTTCCACAGCTGTATTGGTACTGAGCAAATTCTGCTAGTAAAAAAGCAAAAGAGAGCCACCAATATGTCCCGTACCATTTCCATTACAAGATTTGGTTTCGTTCGTTTACAATTACATCGCTGAATCACACCAGAGTTACAGCGTCTGTAAGGCAGTAACAGAGTCGCAGAACGTCCAGCTGGTAGCTCAACATGAACCCTGACATGGGCTGTGGAAATCCACCAGGCAAAGCACACACATACACACAAACATCTAACTTTTCATCCCTTCATTACTTCACCTTTTGCCAGCGCCGTCGTCCCATCTTATAGTACACCCACACTCTCGTCCAACCTTTCCAAAGGTTCGACGCCCGCATACAATGTTTTCCAATCCGTTTCCCTTTTTCCTGTCAGCACTCCGACCGTGCACATCCCTTCAGTCAATGTGTATACACATGTGATGGAGCCCCGGCGTGCTGTTCGGCCCATGCCCTTGTGTGTTGGCGGCACTGAAAGTGTGTGTGGACCATTGAATGGTTGATGGTTTTGATGCGCGAGCATGCCCATTGGTATAGTAAAGATGGCCCTGGGTTGGGTCGTAATCTCTGTGTACATCGATGTGTGGCCCAGTACAACATTGTTGCACATAGAACGACACTCTGCACCAGCCCCGTTGATAGTATTGCAGAGTAAAAATGTAGGAGTGCGACGGCATCGGACTCTCGCATTACTACAAACACGAAAGTCCCAGTGCCGAGTCACTCCTTTTCCTGGAGGCAGGATTGCGTTTTCAACCAGCAGAGAACCATCGCCAACGAAATACTGTGGTTGTGTGCGTGACTTTGAACGAAGAAGTTGGTATGCTCTGAAATATAAGGCACATCATCGCGCGGTATGTAAAAAGGTATGGAGGAAAGTAAATGAAAGTCCCTGATGTTTTACTGTACGGGCGTAGCTGATGCTGTAAATTGGCTGCAAAAACTGCAAAGGTGTGCGATATCAGTCAATGAATTATGGGCTGGAAAATGTGATAGTGTGTGATATTTATGGAAGGTATGAATAAAGTACGGCTGGGCCTCTGATAACCGGATCACACGCTCAAAATCAGTGCAAAGCGAAACAGCAAGCGTACAGATGAGTGGCACACACAATTGGCAGTAAAATGAGCGCGGGCTTTTAGCTGGGTACCACCGTGGCTGTCGTCGCCTGGTAATTCCATTTTGTATGAATGAGCAACAGCAGATAGATGGGATTTTATCCTTAACAGTTACAAACTCAGTATTCAGTATAACATTTTATTTATAATATAGAATCTTAAAATCACTGTTCCTGAATATACAAATCCACAAAATATACACTTTTTTTTAAGATGAATGGTACAAAATTGGAAATCCATCTATGATTTTTGTTGTAGAACATTTTACAAAATTAAACGATAGTATTTTTTTCGTATTGCGATGCGATAAATACTTGTTGATAAAACATGACACTAACAACAACGTTGTAAAACATGCATGAATTTGTCGTAGCTGAGCAAGGTGGTTGTAATGGTTCAGCTGGAAAAGTACCAGGCGCCCACGCCACAATGTCTATGGCTTACAATGTAGGTGAAGCCAGGAATACTACACCTAGCCTCTGGATCATCGTCATTACCCGTCGTGGTTACAACATTTCTTTCTCGCTTCCACTCAACGTTACGAACACAAGCAAGAGGATATACATACGCGCAGCTTCCATAGCAACATAATCGATCCATAGCGTTTGCTCCCCGCGTTTCCGTTCTGCTTTGGTATCTTTTCATAACATTTACGCTGGAAAGGATATAAACGGAGCGGTGTTGTGCTCTTACTTTGAAGAACATTATTTACCCACCTGAAAGGAAGTCGACAACAATTTCAGAAATATAAAAACTTCCAACTGTTGCTTAAATGAATTAAAATCTTTAGCAGTGGCTAATCAAGGTTTCTAGTACATCTCTATGTCTATGTTTTGTTTTTGGTCTGTGGAATGGTTGATGAAATGAGGTCGATGAGCGTTGTTTCAGTTTCAGGATTTAAAAAAAGTTATACTACCACTTTTCCATAAACCAAAAAAAGTGATAGTATAACTTTTTTTTAAATCCTGAAACTTGGAGCAGCTAAGCTAACAAGTTTTTATTCTACATTATGTTGAAGCTTATTTGAATGAATGCTAATTTATGATCATTATAAATTTTTAATATGTATTTATTTTGTATCTTTATAGGTAAGAACTTTGGCCTCTATTCCTCTAAGATCGTCTTAAAACAAAGAAAGTATGTATACACCTTACAATGTTTTGTTTGGAATTGTTAAACAGTATTCGTTAACATATATGTTGAATAACTCAGTTTTTTTAGTTTTATTAACATTTAATTTAGTAATATATTCAAAAATGTGTCTTTGGGATGCTGGTTCATCTGCTGGAAGTTCTGCATGTTAATTGCAAATGGTTAAAGAAATGCGGACCATTGATTCTGGTTGGAAATGATGATGTCCTAATGTAATATTTCTCTGCTGGGAGCTAATTAAATGGCTTTTAAACTTTGCACTTTTAAACATCGTGGTAAAGGTGTTTTTATTTTATTTTTTGTGGAGCATTATACGAAAATTGTGCCCTATTTCCAGTCGTTTGTATTATCCTGGTGAAACCATATCTCATTATTTCTGTAGGAAAAATGCTCCCACGAGTATAGTTAACAGAGAGTAATTGTTGGTGCGTTTGGTAGTAGACCGCTGCGCTGTTTCGCAAATAGCCCAAAATGAACCAAGCTAAAGAAGGATGGCGCTCCGAGGATAATGGTAATGAAAATCGTGCCTTATCGTTATATCTCGTCGGTACCGGAATTGAATTTGGCAGCTTCCGGTTTTATCAACATTTCGTCCATTTCTCTGGACTATGCTTAGGGCTGGGCCGGCAAGTGATATTTGTTATTTTTGCTACAAATAGATTCACAATTGTAAAATTTGGGAACATGTGTTAAGTTTTGACAAATGTTTCATTTCATGCAGCAATATTTCATTACAGTTTCCATGACTTTCGATAAATGCTTGTAATAGGAATCAAAAATGTCAAAATATGTATGAGAAATAAGGCAGGGTGGTGCTTTTTAGTAGCAAAAAAAGAATACCGGACAGGGACTGCAGTCCGCGGAGACATAATAAAAATTTAAATTGACCTCTCAAAATCACGTACCGACGATATGATTGAAAATTTATATGTGCCTGGCGCACATAAATATGTAATGATATGATTTCCATATTTTTTTCCACCATAAGTTTCGTTTTCTTTAGCCGCATATTGGGTATTTTTTTCGGCAAAAAAATTTGTCACCACATACAAGCGTCCCACGTGTCTCTTTCGCTTAATACACAGAAATGGGTTGCCGATGGCAAGATTTGGTTGGGTCCATCGGTTGGGACGGTAACGTAAACAAAAAAATTCGCCTGATGAAGACGGTCCCCCCCTCGAAAAAGGAACGGTTAGCAGCGGCAGGTTTATGTGCGTGTGTAGCATGTTTGTTTGAAAACAGCAAAAGCGCGTGCATGCGACTCCCGTGTTTGCCATCAATTGTCCTGTTTCGAAGGACGTACATTTGGTTGAAATTAACTGTAGGAAATAACGAGGCAAATGTTGAAGTTTATGACACAGTTTATTTACAACCGGTGTGCTTCCACCAATCGCTGGAGTGCATTAGTCTTTAGTTTAATCCTAAGAAGTCGGCCTTCCTCTGTACTGGGGGGAAATAATACTTTCAAAATGTGTTCGTATCGATAAAACCAATCTTACTATTTATGGTTGTGCAGAGCGATTTAATATATGGTGAACATTGTTAGTAATAAATGCTATACAAGTTCTATACACTAGATGTATGTGAGTTTGTTCTAACAATATAACTCACGGTTATCCTTGTTGGAAAAGCATTGTTCAAACAAGTGTTTAAATCAATGGTGTGGTCCTATTTATTTTATAAACGACAAAACGAGAAAACATAATGAACTCTGGTTAATATCCATGTGAGCAAACAAACCTGAGACGTATATGATATTACACACGCCCAAAAAGGCTATCTCATATTTTGTTTACATAACAATATGAAAAGTTGTCGATGCATTAAACCTTTGCTGTTCACTCCTGTTTCGCTTATGACTAAGAGAGATGCGAAAGCAACCTGAAATCTGCAATAAATTGTTGCAGAACTGTACGTTCCCGCCAAATTTGACGGAACTTCGGGAATACAAAAGAAACCCCAAAAACCAAGAAACTTGAAATGACCGAGCGACCAAGCACAAGAAAGAGAAATCGGATTGATTTTCGACCGTATTTTTTTTTGCTACATACTGATACGATAGCATATTGTGCCGCGATCGTATGTTGTTTCAGCTTCGCTGCAAAAAAAGCTTGAAAAAAAATACACACAGCAGCGTTACACTACAAGCAGCTCCTATAAACAGCAGGATGAACAAAAAATGCCATGTGTGCAAAGTTTTTAAATGTAACGGAAAAAACATTGCACTAACCGGTTCGCCGGTTGTTGATGTACAACAAAAAGAAGAAAAAAAACGACACCGGAATGCCAACGGAGAGTCTGCAATCACCCTTGGTTTTTACATGAAATGCATCGTATGCCTGTTATTGTGCACGGACTCTCGAAAATTGTGCTGAACGTAAACATAATCGTGTACGGCGTAAACAGAACTGACACACAATACTGTTTGCGTGAATGCAACAGCTTCAATTGCACCGTCGTCGTCATGTGTGTGTATCGTTCGATCCCGTACTATGATCGATCGGTCGCTTGAATTGGCGTGAAAGGACATTTCGTCTTATCCATCATCTTCGTCATTACTGATTGGTTGTTTTTCTTCTGTTTCACAAGAATGAGCGCGTATTTTCCAAAATGTTTATGTTTTTCTGCTTCCTTCGCTGCGAGAGTTTACGGTACAGTGCATTTTTTTGGTTTTTTTTTCGTTGTACAGAAAAGGTACTCCATATTTTGTAATTTGGTTTGCAATGGGCATGCTTATTAAAATTACCGCAGGGAGATGTGCACCATAAGCCCTATAATTAGCCATTTCCTCGAGGTCATTGATTCAACGATGATGACCATCGACAGGGCATCGCGCTGACAACGGGTTCCCTGTTTTGTGTTGCACATAGTTATCTGGAAGTTGCATGAATCCCATATTTTTGGTGAGAATTTTACCGCCAGTTTTTGCTGATTTGCAAAAGAAAAAAAAACGAAATTTTGACGAATTTTCTTTCAATTACTATGTTCGTCATTTTTAAAAGCGGGTCTTTTCTTTATTCCATTAATTAAATTTTGTCTTTTAATTTAATCTTTAAAATATATATGTCATACGCAGAAAAGCTTTTTGTCCCATTACTTTTTTCCAATATAACGTGATTTTGCTTCTGTTTTTTTTTTTGTTGGTTTGCATATTAACCGTTGTGTACTACCATTGGTTCGGTTCGGTCTTACCTTACCTGACACCGCATTATCGACAGCACTACATTTGGTGTCCAATCTATTTCGTCCTTATACGGTGATAGCTAAAACCTGCATTTTGCCTTGCCCCAGTGCGAGTGCCAATAACAAGAGGAAGAGATTAATAAAGCATAAAGAAGGACAACCGACGAGAGCTTGGCCTTTCTCTTCGATCTTTTCTTTTCTGCTGCTAGTTGGTTTATTCCACGTAGTAGAGTGTGTGGGCCGAGCGATTGCTGTGAGTAAGGCGAGGGCGCCAGCCTTACTTCCATTGCAAAAAGTATGTATGTGTGTGTGTGTATGTACGTTGCTTGGCGTGGGAAGATCAGCAACGCATCTAAACAGGGATTGCGTAGGTTTTTTAGAATGCGTCCGTCCGACACGCGAGACAAATGCGGAGGTGGATGCAATAAAATCAACGGCAGCATCAGCAGCTGGCCTTTCTCTATACCACTGCACGCTGGTTCCTGCAATCCAGCGGAAGCTGAATAGTTCGTGATTGCGTGTACCGCTACGACCATGCCCTCAACGATCAAACGACGATCGAGACCGGCCGTTCGAATAGACGGTTTATATTAATTTTTCTTTTATTGCTCAATTAAATCGTGGGCGACTCTCCTTTCGGGGATATGGGTGGTAAGGGAGGATAGGATAGCGATTCATCTGGGATATTTCTCTTCAGGGGGGGTCCTCAGTGTTGTTGCCTGGGTGTAACATATAACATTTAATGGGATCTTCGTCCTCCTCTGGCCATGGCTGCAACTGCTGCGCTGGGTTCGTATAAAAAGCAAATGCGAAAGAAAGCATCAGCTCAGCTCAGAGGAACAGAAAGAAATAGTGGTGCATGTGTGTGCTCGGGTGGTATGTGGGTGGATTCAAGCACGACAGATCTATGATGACCCGATCGGTACTGAGTGACAATAAAATCGCACATACTAAAATGCTTGAGAAAATAATTCATTACCATTAAGTAGTGGCAGACGCAGTTGATGTTGCTGAATGAAATCGGGTTTTAAAAAGATTTAATGTTTTGTTTTGTTTGCATCTTTCGGCTGTTCCCAATTCACTTCCCAATTGCAGAGCTGAGATGTGGAGGGTTATTTCGCCAACGCACTACATTACCTACGCCATCGCGAAAAAAGGGCAACATTACCTCCAGAAGAGAATGGAAGGAGCGAATGTGTGAAAAGCATTGATTAAAAAGCGGGCGACACATTGGAAAGAGTTTTCCTTCCGACCACGAAACGGAAACGGAGGAGTTACTGTGTTGTTGTTTGTTCCAAACACATTTCGTTTGGATTTCTCCCGGGAAATGAATGTCTTGACGGAAACGACGACAGACGACAGTCGTCTGACAATCCCTGGCAAGAGATTGGCGTTTGTGCACGGTGCATGAACGGACCATGCTGCAGCGGTAAAATGCTCCGTACTAGTTTCGTTGCTTAGAAGAGGCGTCATGTAGCCGCTCAAAACTATCCATACACCATTCTTTTTGTACGCGGGGCAGTTTTATTTAGTGCGTGTTCGTTATTGGCTTCTTCTTCAAGCTCTGGACAAATGCGTGTCTTTGAAGGCGTACGTATGGTGAAAGAAAGCGGCACCCATTTCCGGTGGAGCGCATTCCTTTTGGCAAAAAAGTAGTGTCTGCTTTGCTGCGCGCTATCCAGCAGCGTGTAAATGTTTTAAAAGCAACTCACCCGTTGTTCGTGATTCATCGAAATCTCCATTGCTCGTTGGTGGTACATGGTTAAAATAGAGCAAAACTTATTTGTTATTTTGTATGACAAACTCTCAAGATATTATTTTTTTTGTTTTGTATTTACTTGAAATAAATAATATTTTATGGAAGACGTTTTGTGCATTTCGTTTTTAGTACTTAACATCTCATCTATTTGGTCAAAGAATAATATTTAAATAAATACAGTTACTACTACTAAATTGTGTTTATTCGAACACAACAAACTGGTATTTGATTTCATAGGTTCAAAGCCATGTTTAGGGAGCAAATCTGTAGCTAATCATTCGAATGTCTTGTATGGCGCATCAAAACAGGTCCCGTTTAAATCCCAAAAGGTAAAGATTTGCAAGAAGGAAAAAAAACAGTTGCCAAAGGTATGAAGCAGCCACGACGTGTGGAGATATAAGGTTTCGTGGTGTTGTTCTCTTGTTGTATCCCATCACTCGTTCTCATTTTCTTTTTCAAAATAATCGTTGCCCACTGTAACACCCCTTCGTGTGTTCGACAATTCGCAAATTGACGTTTTGGCATGCATCACAGTTTTGCTTCATTCTGTTCGCCTGTTGCCTTCTTCCGTATGCCCAAGAGCACAGAAGAAAAGAAAAAGAAATCCAAAATAACAAGCGCGAGAAACGCAGGAAAACAAAACAAGCAAAAGATGCTGCAAAAAACAAGTGCGCCAAACTTCCAAATGCCGAATTTGATCGAAAAGAACGCGTACTAAAACCGTGCTAGAGAGGGAGAAATTGATTGAAAAGTAGTTTGCGGCCGGTAGGCACAAGCAAGGGAAGGATATATAAGGAAGAATGTAAACCTCTTATTTATTCATCTACTCTTTTGCGCTACTATCGGTAGATTGATCATTTCAGATCTATTTTTGGATTTTTGCGGTCGTTGATCGCCTGGCAGCGGGAGGTGTGTCCACGCTTTTATACGTTACGTTGGAATGTATTCATCATCATTTAAAATCATCAAAAATTCGACAGCATCATTGGCAACAGGGGTGGGAAACGGGCATTACCATCATCGGGTGGCGAACGCTTTTGTGTTTTGAGCGCATTCGCATGATCGAGCGCTTTTTTTTTGTTCGCTTTTACACTAGTAAAATAAAGTAGTAGTATTGTGGTATTAAGGGAAACAAATTTGCAAACGATCTTTGCACGTAATGTAATCCAAACAAAAATTTTGGAAAGAGCGTTGCGGGGGCCCGATCGTTTATTTTATTTATTGAGGAACCTTTTCAGCATAAACGACAAAAATTTACAATAATTTTGTATACTCAAGTACATCCTTGATACTTTTGTCCATCGAGAAGTGTATATATATATATATATATATATATATATATATATATATGTATGTATGTAACTCAGCTACAAATATGTTTTAATCGAAACTTGTGTTGTGGTTTTTGCGCAGTTGGTTGATTTCTTTGCGTATACAGTCATGGTTTTGTTGTTGTGTGCTTTTTTGCATTTTCTTTCCCATTCCCGTCAGCTTTGGCATTGTGCAGCTATTTTTAGCTCACCATAACACAGCGAATCCATTCCATGCCACGTCCATCATCATCATCGTCATCAGCAAAGCCAGCCGTACCCATACTTTCTCACCTTGCGCGCACTACACTCATTCATTCGTTTTCGGCACAACACGATAGTGGAATGGCGATGGAAATGGAATGATCGCGTCCACAAATGGAAGCTGGGAAACGGAATGATGAACGAAAAAAAAGACAAAAACAAAAAAAAGATTTGTTAGTCCGTTGACCTACGAATGTTGCTTTTGTAATGTATGGTTTGAAGAGATTTTTGCGTGTTTCTGCAAATCCGCTGTATAATGTGCTATCTTTCATTGTGCCCGTGTACGTATTTTTACCACTGCCACTACTACCACGTGTTGCTCGTGATGAACCATTTGCCCACAAAATAACAGGTGGTCTAAGGCAGAGTTCAGATTGATTCATAGGGTTAGAGATTATCAGAGTTAAATTTTGTGGAGAATTTTTGGGAATTTCTTTTCGAGCAATGACGTTTAAAACAATACGTATTGCTTCTAGTTTGATGTCGTTAGTACCACACATTACACGTTGGGTATTGAAACATCGTTCGGGCGTTCGTCTTCTCGTCAGCTGTTGATGTCTTTCTGGATAGGCGCGCACCTTTACATTCGAACCAAATATCGATAATCTAATTGACCCAGTTTAATGGAAAAGTATTAATTCATTAACCTTTCGAACTGAATGTTTGATAAATATACTATAACAAGATATATTTTTTTCATCTAAAAAATAATTCTGAATTATTTAATGTCTCGTAAAGCATAAAATATAAAATTTATACATGTAGTCGAGCGTAAAAGTACAATTGTAAGAAATTATATATATATATGTACATTTAGCCACAATTGGCTCTGTATCAAGTCAGCAGCGTAGCGTGGTTCCATATTTAAATTAATCATCGTATTTATCGCGAAAATGCTAATACCGCTAACATGATAATTGGCATCTACGGCATTGCCGGTGAACGGTGTTACAATCCGTTGGGTGTTACTGCAGTTGCATATTGGTGATGCATATATATATATCGGCACCAGCCGATGTGAAACGAAACAGCTGCGGGGCATTAAAATCAAATGTGTTTCAACCAGAAACTTGTTGATCAACAGCGACGGACATTCGTCTTTCATTGATGGTTTCGTCCTTCATGATCATCCGTGGGGTAAAGACTTGACTTGTGCCTTTCAAGTTATCACACAGAAACAAGTTAATATGCTTTATTTTTGTTAATGTAACAAAAAAAAGTCTTTGTTACGAGATTGGTGCTAAATTTAAGGAATGGTGAATATTTAATATTCGATCTAGTCGATAATTTGATCTATAGATCGGATAACCTAGAACGAAGGGAATGATAAGGTTGAATTTAGCTACTAAATTTAACAGTAATCGATGGCAATTCAAGCAAAACATATCTAAGTGCAAACAATCGTCACCTCCACCATCATCATCACCACCACCACCACCACCTTGGTCGGTGAACGGTTAGACAGACCGAAGCGACCGAGTGTAAGCATCGTTAATGGATGTTGCATCTTTGTGGAATGTTGTTTCTAGTTCGTGACTCGTCAATCGATTACCACCCGCCGTTCATCATAGCAAGCGGTACAGACGTGCCTGTCGGCCTTCCTTCGGTCTAGCCAAAGTCCCGCTTTTGGAGGAGAGGTCACTCGGCCCTGGTGCTAGTGTAAAGCCCTTCGTTGTTCTCCCGGATCACCTCGTCTCGGTGCAGCTCGAGTGAAACGATTAACAGCACACAACTGCTGTGGATCACGTTCGTTTCACGGCCAAATGCAGCTCGTAACGTTACTCACAAATTCATCCAGGCGAGAAAAAAAAAGACTAGACGAAAGAGTGAACCAGCTGTATCAGCTAGTAGCGGCCCTTAGCAAGCGCCATTCACTGCTTATCAGCGCCTTTGGTCGACCTGCTTTATTTTGTGATGTTTCCTAGACGTTTCTCACCGCCCAGCTGTAAGTGCACGTTTCGATTTTCCCTCCAAGTGGGGATCAGAAAAAGCCATACACTAACTTGTTTCTACCGTCGTTACCAGATTCTGATAGAATCGAAGCAAACGGCGGGAGCACTTTCACTTCTTGATTGTGTGAGAAAAACTTCACGGTTGTGGAAGGCAACGTCGGAAAGATGCGATCACGAAGGAGAAGAAAACTACTTAATGATCATAGCATGATTAAAAGCAGCTCAAGACGTCTAACCTGGAATACCGCATGCTATGAATGGAAAAGTGTATTGTACATTTGTTTGGAGATACATCTCTGGACACTGGGTAGTTTTTAAATCCAATTGTGTTGCTCTGTTGAAGCTGTAAATAGTGGATAAATCCGATAATCATTTTTGTTTTGTATTAAAGATTTGCTCATAAGAATCCTCTGACAAAAAAAAACTCTGCTTTTATTGGAAACAATTTGAACGCATTGCACATAGCATCGGAATAAGGCATCCCATTCATCCATTGATACATGTGAATAGATATGTAAAAAATTCCAGTTTTTAAAATTCCTAGAATAATATCTATTCGATTGGCATTCAAATGATCATGATCGGATTTCCCTACGATCCATCATGCAGCTAAATATAGCTTCCACCGTGAGAAGCGTTCAACTGCTTCTATTGTGTGCGTGTTTGAACGCGGTGGTGTGTCTGTGTGTTCTTTTCTTCACGTAGGAATAATGCCTCGACCAAAGCGTGCCTGACAGTCAGCTGTTTTTTCTATCAATGGAGCTTTTAAATGCCATCAGGTGTTGTGGTCGACTTTATGCGGTTGACATGCCTGAACCACGGCGGCTCTTGCGAAGCTGGATGACCTAAACCAAACTTCCGAAGGCTGCACAACAAATTCTATCACACGTCGTACCGACGCCAACGTAAGGGCCAACGAACTCGACCGTGCGTCGTCCATGAGTCGGCCTAGTAGCGACAAGTTCACCTAAACTTCAGCTCTCAGGCACCACGAGGGTTGCATGCATGCATGCATCAACATTGCCGTGACTGCGGGCGATAGGCTTCTCGCATGCCTAGCAGCAGCCCAGGGCCGATACAAGTGACACCCGATCGGTTGTCTCCTTAAGGGCATTAGATAGAGCCACACACACACACACATACATACAACCCCTCGTGAGCAAAGAGGAGAGGGGTAACCATAAGCAAGGGTGTGAAAGGGAAAGGAAGCGGATTTCAGTCAGCGGGACGCTGAGAGGAAGCAGTATGGACGGAGGCAGCAGTAGTATGGTGCCTACGGCCCTCTGGAACAAGTTGCAAGTATTTCCAGCGAGATCTCAGCGAAAACCACATTCCATTCGTTGGGGTGGTGCTCCATTCCCGGTCCGTCGATCGCGCGAATAAGAGTTGTTATTTCTTATTTTCTCGCTCTCTTAGGCTTTTGCCGCCGTTTGCCTCGCGGATATGCTGACCCGTTGGCTGTTGGCTGTATCGTTGGACACCGGCGTTGACCGCCATGCAGAGTCAACGGTGTGCACATATGGCGATAAACTGCGTCGATCCCTTTCGTTTCTACAGATTGTGCCGTTTTGTTGTGGCGGTTGTGGACCTCGTGATAAATTCCTCTTGAAATCTGGTAGAAATGGAATCAGAAAGAAGAGTGAGTGGAGCATTTCTTTTGAAATTACTTCTTCTGCTGTCCGGTAGAAAGGTGAGATGGACAGTGGGATGTACACTGTACGGTCGCACGAACACCTAACGTGGTTGGTGTGTGCGATTCTAATGCAGGGTTAGGCGTTTGTTTTGATTTTGGTTAGTTTGTAACACCATCGCGCGGTTTACCAACTCGACAGTTTGTGTGGGCAGTACACAGTCCATGCATTTAATGGTGCGCGGGCTATTCACGCGTTTGCGAGTGATGGAATGTATGCACACATTCCTTATTTACTCTCCTTTATGTATGGGCTACAATCTTTCTCTCTCGCTCTCTCTGCCTCTCACTGTCCAGTTCCCTCTTCTTTCACGACGCCACACCGACGTTTCTTGCGCTTCATTCGTTTGCTCGCCTGCGAGAAATCTCGATGGGAAGATCACGCGAACTACTTTGCGCGCACGAGCTCCCAAACCAACCAGCGAAATCCGGTTGATCGGAACCCGAGAACAGATTATCAGTTTTAAGTATTTGTGAAAGGGGGTGCTCTGTTGTGGTGCGTAACCACTGGTCGATGTGTGGGATGTGCGCAAAACACCACGTGGCCCTGGTATTGAATGCAAAATTTGCGACATTTGTTTCGAACTTATTAAACCATCATAAAATCAATTTGAATTTCACCACTCGAATGAATGATGTATTGTAAATATATGTAGGCAGCTTTAATTTACTAATACATTTTGTTGAGCTTCTTAGGAAAAGGGAAAGTTTTGTAGAGTTGTTTAACTTCGGTTCACACTGCTTTGACTTTATGATTTTTCTCGGTATCTTGTATATTCTACGCTACCTACAGTCTGATAATTTTGATACCAAAATGTGTAAGTACAAGTGTGTGTGTGTGTTTTAGTCTAAAATCAGTTATGTCATAGATAATGGTTCGCAGGGGATTGAAGAATCTTAGAAACTCGAAGCGATAACGTTTTCAGTAAAACGTAATGATACTACGCTGCGATAGGAACAAGAGCTAACAACCGGGCAGAGTTGGTGGGTATCACGTTTCATGAAATGTGAGTTAGATAAAGTGGCATGTACGCTTGTACAAATGTAACGCAAAATGTATGAAAGGAAGACCCATACGACACGATTTCCGGTTACGAAAGGCGAAAGGCAGGGGAGTCGTTGCGAAATCCTGCATTCATCCTGTAACTGATCGCCGCAGGTGATAACACGTTGCAAAAATACACGACTCAAAGCTAACAGACAAAATAGAGCAAATAGCGACAGCCACCGGTGGTCAACCCGTCCGCGCGCTCATCAATGTCACATGTGCCGCAAAATGGCGGCACATCAGCTGAGGTGTGGAGTACCTTTTGAAGCGAGATGCGCGTACATTTCGGTCAGCTGATCGTCTGTGCCGTGTGTGTGTGTTTGCGCTTGAGAGCTGTGGTCTCAGCTGTGCGTTGTTTCGCTTTGAAGGGTGTGGTACACACGGGCATCGTTCCAGCTTTGCGCAATCATACTCACACTGCAGGGAAAAAGGTGCACCGTAGCTTCGCGTGACTTGATAAGCTTCGGGCGATAAGTGGCAATGGAATTTTGGATTCCATATGGTGGTGTTATTGTGGTATGGGTTAACAACAATCCGTTCATGTGAGCAATAGACATTGAGATATGTGTACCATCAAACCTTTAAATATCGTTCTGACGCCATTACATGGAACGACATACGACGAGGTGCTATCGTCAACTACAGCCGCTTTCAACGGCTGGTGCCGCGCAACTAAAAAATATACAATTGTCGATATGCAGAGAAGAGTCACGATCATTGTTGATTGCGCTTTTTGTTCCATGCTGCCGTCGCAATAGTCATCCACACACCAACGAAAGCAAACCTTCAACTTGTTCAACGGTCTTCTTCACAATGGCAATTTACGCTGCAAACTCATTTACGACCGGCTTATCTGCAGTGGTGGCCTTTGCTAATGAGTGATTTTCTCACCCTGTTCAAGTTACGGTGCAAAAAACAAAAATATATATACTAAAGTCACGTCCTTGAATCAAAGATTAAAGATACATAAAAATATACCATAAACATCAAATCATTGATCATTGATGGTTGCTCGTTGGATTTTGTGTTTGTTAATCTAAAGTTTGTTTAGATTTGTTTAGATCTTTGTTTAGATTAAAAGTATTCCACAGATTCACCCTATGTTAAATATATTTTCGGTGAAATATGTTTTGAATCATATTTGTGCCAAATACAGAAAACATCACGATTGACCATTTAACATTTTTTTTAGTTGATAAGCACTTTATGTTCGTTTGTCCCGTGCACATATAAATGAAAACAGTCGAAGGAATTGATATGATGATATTAATTTCCATTTTTTCTTTCTACTTACAGGTAAATTCGATGCACACGTTTGAATTTCATGTAATGTAAGAATGTAATTGTATTTACAAGCCACATGACTACATGTGAAATTACAAAAAAAGGTATCTAAACATATTCTAAACAGCTGATCGACACTGCTTATGAGAAAAGAAATGTAAATTTAAACTCATAGGCTAACTAGGTTTGCCAATTCTTGTTGTATGGACAGCCAGCAGTAGCCTTTAAACCATGAAGGAAAATCAGAAAATCGAAAAATGGATTTTAACTACTATTAATATTCTTTACTGTTGGGTTTCTTAAAAAAAAAATGTTTTTCACAAAGCAAAGTTTTAGTTTTACAATTAATGTGTTTTAATGGTTTTTTAAATATCCAACACAGTTTGAGGCTTGAATAAAGGTCTGATACCCTCACGTTACAGGTGTGTGATACGATATGTGTATAATGTTTTGATGGCGACAAAGCGCGCTAGAACACTTTGTCGTGAAGACGTTGGTGGTAAAAGGTGATTGACATCCATGCTAATGCAAGAGTCAACGCCAAGTGTGTACAGTTGTTGTTGCAGCGTAGCAACATTTTATTTTGCAGCAGATGTCCCCCATGCCACATCTCGCGCTATGTGTTTCTCTTTCTTTCTTTTCTTTCTTTCTTTTTTTTTGTGCCAAACCGCGACCGGCGTCGTCGTCAAGTGAAAGGCGTTGAAATATATGGCGTGTCGTGTTTTTGTTTGTACGAATTCCAGGAAAATCTGGAAGTGTGTAATTCGATCACCGGCCACGCCAATATGGCTGGACGCCGCATGCATGCAATTCTGACAACCCACGGTGGGTTGGTTGGTCAAACACCCTTGAATGCAGTTTGTCGATCGTATGGCCGGCAACCAGAACGTAAACATGATGGGCATGTATTTTTGGATACACAGTGCGGAGTCCGCGCAAGCCAACGCGTAAAGTTTAACGCGCGCTGAAGCGATCTACACCGTCGTTACCCGTTCGATTCTGCGAAGGGCGCTCTCGTCCGACGTTACGTTCTAGTCGTGGCTTGTTCATTTTTCTCCATGCTGGCTGACCGATGACGTCGGGCGTTCTCATTTTATGTTGTATTTGCGTTTATTTATGGCCAACGCCGAGCAAGCCCGACGTATGGAGCGGAAAAAGAACAAAATAAAACGAAAGAATGAACAACAAAAAAACGACGACGACGACCACGACGACGGCGAAGAAAATGAAACCAAAGCGCGCGCGGCAAGGAAAAGTACAGTACCGTCAAAAACACATCGATTTCAGCCCAACACAGAGCGGCAGCAGCATCATCAGCCGGGTAGCACGTAGCGGCATAGCAAGAGCCATGTTTATGGAACAGCCGTTGTAAGCAGAGTGTCGGATAAGGGAAGGAAGAGAAGGGTGGGGGGGGGGAGCGTGGCGAGGCGAAGTAAGGCGATGTGTTGTATACAAGGGAAGAGACGGAGCGAATGGATGCGACGCGCAGGTTTCGACGCGTGTTAGTGTGTGCGTACGTACTTCGAGCGTCTGATGCGGTGCGGCTGGTTATTATGTAGAACGCGGCATAACCATGCTTTTACATAAAGCGGCCTTTTAGAAAGAGAGAGAAAGAGAGCAAGCGAGCGAGTGAGCGAGCGAGTATGTGTGTGTGCGTGTGAGTGCTAGAAACATGCGGCGGAAGAAGGGAGACCGGGGTGAAGATGAAATATTTATAAACATAATAAAACCCGGGAGCCTACACACCTCGCAACGAAGCACGATGATGATGATGCTTGCGGGCGTGTGTATGTGTATGTGTTGAAATGCGTCGACGTCTGGCTGTGTGTGGAAGTGGTTGGGAAAGAAGTGAGAAAAGAGACAGGGAACGATCATCGTCATCATCATCACATGTGTTTTCGAGCAGAGAGTGCGATGGCAGAAGGAAGCGAAAGAGCGAGAAAGAGTACCGGCTTCTCCCTTATGTGCGTTCACTCACCCATACCACTGTCCGACTGCTTGTGCTGTTGCGAGTGGCTTGTACGCAAGCGTGTTGTGTTGTTGCTGCATCTCGACAGCGCGCTGGCTGGAGCTTGAAGTGAAGTACGCAAAGACGTAGAGCGCTTGCTTTCTTCCAGTTTCCCATCGCCACAGACATGCTTGCCGCGGGACCGGCCAGCCCAACCCGTATCAAGTGGCGAGTGCCGTGGTATAGGTGCGCTTTCCAGCGTCTACAGCGCATACGCACGTACGCACATTGTGGCCTTCTTCTGCCTCTTCCGTTGGTGGAAAGGTGGAAGCAAACCCAAGCCACTGCCGCTTCTACCCAGCTTGTTCCTGTGATTTGAACCTGTGTGTTTGGCGGTGGACCGCACTCTCGTTCTCGTTTCTTTCTTCTTCTTCCTCCTTTTCTTCTTATCCATTTCCGTTCTCCGGCAGCTTAAGTCTTCCCGCGTTCGGAACCATGCGTCCGGGAAGCAGCAGCGAGGTGAACGGCTAAGCGGTTGCTAGCGGTAGAGGTGTCTCTTGATTTACGATGCTAAACCATTCAAGCCAACCAACCAACCAACCAATAAGCTAGCCACGAGGGGAAAAGAGTTGCAGTTATGCACCAAGAGAAAAGGGTGCTGCAGGTGCTACCAGGGGGTGGATGAAATTGGGAGAAATATAATGTGATTCTTACCCAAGCGGCGGATTCGTCCGTTTTGCGGACATAGCAAAACTTTACTAACCCATAGAAGTCACTCGAAACAAGTACAACGGAAGGTAAAATAATCTTCAAAACCATCCTCCAAGCTATACAAAAGTACACCGAGTTGATATTACAGCTCTGCTTCATGCACAATGTTTGGCACAGTGTGCATAGAGTCTGCCGCCCCATCACCATATGGCTGCTTCAGACCGACCCAGCAGGTGTTGTTATTGTCCAGATCGGGTAAGGCTTGGTTCCCTTTAAAACTGGCTCCTACCGCGTCATCGTTATGAGCCACACTCCGTCTTTTCGATCAGCTAAGATGTTGTTGCTTTTTTATTATGGAGTTTCTCTCATATTCTTATATGCTGCAATCTCATGGACGCGCAGACTAAACTGAGGAGAAAAAAAACAATCACACGAAGATCGCTTCTCAATGTTGATGCTCGACTTGAGTAGAGTACTTTGAAGAATTGTATGGGAATAGTTGCATTTCGTATTTAGTTGATGAAGATCAGGCGGCAAATCAGAAATGGAGCGCAAGGCGGTTGGATGTAGCAGACAGGTGGACATTTAAATACCATTTGCGCTGTTTCATACGCTTTGGGGATTATTTTTAACCTCGACTGAACGAACCGGTTCTGATCAGTACTGTCCAACAATTGCATCTGCTGCTGGATGCCACGCCGATGCCGCCATTAGTGCTGTGTGCTAATCACGAATGTTGAATCCTTTACCCTATTGCTTGATTGATTTTATCGACAGACTTCAACGCTAATTCTCTGACCCTGCTGCAGTAGATCAGGTACATGTGTTTGTAGTATCGTAATACCTTCCAATGACTTTTGTCAGGATCGTATATTCTGGCTATAAAACTCAAACAGAGTATGGTGCTGCTGATGCGCTTTCTACTACCTATGGCCTGGAAACCGGTTCCAGCGTCTATTTCCCGCGCAAAACCGGCATGTTCTCGCAAATGTTCTCGGGCTCGTTCGCTTGTCCGGGCAAGAAAAGATAAATCTGCCGGCAAGAAGATGTAAAGCATTTTGGGTTTTTAAATTTGTGGCATCTTAATGCAGGCTGAAAATACTGGTTTATTGTTATAGTAATTCCATGCTGAAACTAAGCACGAAAAGCAATTGTTAGGAAATTATCTAAATTTTCTGTAAACTTCTCGACGGTGTCGTTTGTTTGGAAAGGCAAACTTTTATTTTGTTGTCCAAATGATCAATTTATCAATGCATATGAAAAAGGCGCGAACGATCATGTGCTTATGTACGATCGACGAAAGCTTTGTTGCTGACCCGTATATACTATGTATAACCAAACCATCGTTACATTCATGATCGTCGAATCGTTCGTTGGAGTGTATGTGTGTGTGTGTGTGGTATAGACGATCGAGTTTTTGGCAATTTGGCGCGTAACACTGTGGATCGGGATTTTTTTATTTTTTGCAAGCCCAAACTGTACTTTTCCGTCTTTTACTAGTGTTCTTCTTAATCCCCAACATCAACTGCGTCAACCATCCCGCACTAGCTCGCTCCATTCATCATCTACTGGTGCCTGCTGGTATTGTTGGGATACCTGGTTGGTGGTGGAGTTTGTTTCAACCGTGGTATGTTTTATGCTTTCGCACCACCAGCGGCAGAGTCAAGGTTTTGTTGCTTATTGCGGTTGATGATCGTCGACGCGAGTGTGCGTTGGTATTTGTGGCGGTGGTGCGTTCAGTTTTTGCGTATTTCCCATCCAGTCACGCGGTTGACCATGAGATGCTGTTGGTTGTGCCCGGTCGACGAGGAAGTGGTGTGAAGTAGGTGTGCGAAAATTAAGTTTTGCACATGATCTGCACACCACGTAACGCGTGGCCTTTTACTGGCAAAACTAGGCAGTTTCGTCTCAATATCCCAGTTTTGTATTCGTTTTTTGGGATGAATTTATGGAGTAAATATATTATTTTGTATGTTGGATGGTACATTTTGTGTATGCTTAATTTTCAATCTTTTGTCGATTTTTAGATGTTTTAGATGTTTTTATTGTTTTTATTTAGATATTTTTATTGTTATATCTGTTTGAGTAATTTGTTTTAAATAATTGTATGTCGAAAAGAAATTATAGGGATGAGATTTCATAAGCTTTTTTGAAAAAAAGCTTTAAGAAATTGTGTCCGAAAGGATTAAGCGTTGTTTCTGGTGCGTGTGTACAATTTGCCAGCAAGTAGTGTAAGAGAGTTAGTGTGTAAAAGGGAAAGAGAGAGGAACGATGAGCGATGGAATAATACTGCGCAATTTCTTGAAGTTTGGGCCACGCTCACTTCAAAGGTCCAGTTCGGTCTTCACCGTATTTCTTACATTTTCTTCTCGCTGCCTTTATCCCCGGCATCAATTCGCAAGCGCATTTATAAAAAGATCACCGTATACCAGCGCAACATCATCTGTTTTTCGCATATTCGTCGTTTCGTTTTCTTCGTTTCAAACTTTTCGCTTTAGTCTTTTTATTCTCGTACTATGGTGTGTGCACGTGAATGTGATTGCGTGAGGTTGAAGAGAAAATAAATCAGCAGCGCAGACAAGCACATGCTATGATTTCCGCATATTGCGAAGGTTAGGAGTGCCGTAGCAGCTAAAGAATGAATTAATTCATTTAGTAGATAAGAAAGAATGAAAATAGTATAATTTTAGCATACTGTGATTGAATACGGGGAATTGAATTTTATGTTGTTTTTTTTTCTTCTCTCCACTACTCGGTCATATTGGACTTAACTTGCCTTATTTTATTTACCGGAACAGCTGGATAGAAAACACTGCGCATGGAGAAACGGTTCCAATGTGATTTGGTGCAGCTACCACTGAGCCGGTATGACACTGCGACCTAAAATGACTTAATAATGTAACGATTATTGGTTGATTTTATAACGAATGGAAGCTAATTTTATCGTTCTTGCGGATAGGTTGTTCGAAATGATACATTCCAGCTATTAATGTATGTTGTTAATCACCTGTCCAATCCAATAAGGGGTATTTTTTTCTGCCATGTTTAAAAGTCCTTCTTGGGATGTTAATTAAAATAGCAATGGTGAAGAAATAATTGTTTTTATCAAAAGAAGAACATCTAAACCAGATTGCTCGGGAAAATATATAACAACAAGACTGTTGGTGTGTTTTCGGTCGACTTGGCAATAGTTAGCTGAGCACACCGGCAACCACCGAGTAAGTCAAGCGTCCCATTTTGGGGAGGAGGTTGAAATCATCGGAGAAGTTCTTTGGTGCCACTCACATTTCGGGGATACTCAGGGTATATAGAGTCATAGTGCTCGTGTTCCGGTCTGGTAAGCACGCGGCACCAGGTATATTCGGGGTTCACTGAGTTTTGAAGACCATAAGTGATTAGGTGCATTCGAATCAAGTGTGGGAAAGGGAAAAGTGCACAAACGAGTGCCGCTGGAATGAAAAGCTTTCACGATAGGGGATGATACGCGTACCCTGCTGAGTATGTACGGCTGCCGTAAAAGGGAGAAGGTATGGGTTTTCTTTTAATTTTCCTCATTATAGCTTCACCCGGCAGCGTGGTAGAATCTTAATGGCATAGTGAGCTGTTAGGTGTGGTATTTTGAGCTGGTTGGGTTATGAATTTTAGTTGATGATTTTCGAATTACAACTAACGAGGGAAATAATATTTGATTTAAAAAAAAAGGAATTGATCCGAATTAGGTTCACGTGACGCGTTCAACCGTAGAAACTAATGCCCAGCTAAATTCGCTAGCTGATTATTTTTCAAGATGAAACATCGTATCTTAAACATGTTAACACTGCTACAACATATGTGACATAATTATTGGAACTGTACAAGTAAACTATATCATTTAGTAACTATCTGGAAACAAGTAAACAAAACACGAATGAAAACGTAAAGGTTCCAAAAATGCATTCAATAGTTTGTAAATTAATTCCAAAATCATTAAAAAGTGAGCCCAATTAGTTTTCTGTTGGTAGGGCATTTTAGTTTAGCCACCATGATTGTGGTATTATAAAATACTATTGAAACCCGGCATGGATAAAAACGGCTAGTTGTGGTGCGCTGTCTGGCTAATACTTGTTTGTTGTACCGGGCCGGGCGTATGCTGTTATCGATCGATCCTTGGCAGAAAAAAATGTGGTCCTGCTGTGTGGTCATGTGTGAGAAAATTCGTGTTTTACGAACACTCACAACCATGCTTATATATATGCAGCGGCGTTTACTAAAACAGAGAAAGGATGGGAAAACTCCAAACAGATGATATTACGCTGACCGAGCCTGGCTGGCACCAGCTTCCAATGGCAAGCACCGGATTTTACTACCATCCTGTGTACGCATGGTGGCAGGTCCTTGGTATGAATGAAGAAGAGAGCGATAGTACTGCACTGTTTGGAGAGTGGAGAAGAACGAATGTTGGGGCGCGCTAGCAAACCGAGACCGAGCAAATGGGATCTGCTAGCTACGCTACGTCATGTTCCTCTGGTAGGAAAGCGCGCCGAAACGCGCGCATTTTCTTTCATGCCCTTTTACTGAGCGAAATGAAAATATCGTTAAGATGGAAGCATTTCTTTAGTAGTAGATGGCAGCGCGGGTATTTGGATTTTGTCTTACAACGGGAGCAAAACATGTTAAAGCAGTGTGAAGAGAGAGATAGAGAGAAAAAGAGAGAAAGAGAGAGAGAGAGAGAGAGAGAGAGAGAGAGAGAGAGAAAGAGAGAAAGAGAGAGTGGCATGTAGTGATACGAATTAAGGCATTGATAGGACTTTTGGAGACCACATGGCAGGTTTGTGTCGTAACAGATTTTTGTGGAGACTAGGAAAGGTATGATGTAGCCAAGGAGAGGTTTGGAAGTTTTTCCCCCAAAAAGCTTCAGTCGAGAAAATAGTAAACGCGCATGCGTTCGTGTAATCTGATGTGTCTCGCCGTCAGATCACGTCCGTCATATTGTGTCCGCTTTATGTGCAGCAGTTATGTATTTTTTCCCTTAGCTAGTAAATAAAGTCATGAGCCAACACCCGTGCGGGAATAGTAGTTTTTTGCGTTGTCTGTCTACTGTATGTCCAGAGAGGGCACTAGAGATGATGATGACGATGATGATTGTAACCGTCCATGGTATTGTAATGATGGGAACATTTTCGTCTGGCCATGCCCTGGGATAGGATTTCGGAAGCTTTTTCGATCCTTATCGCCCGCCACCGAAACAGCTGGTTACGGTGGTAAAGCACCCAGGACGTTTTTGTAACGGCTTGCGACCGTTTAGGCGCACGCGGAGTTGATGTGTAAGGAGGTTGGTTTTTTCGGGAAGTGGCTGTTAGGACAATATTCCGTAACCTCCGTTTGAAAAATCTGTTTTTTTTTCTCTATGGCTGCGCAACTACCACCAACACTCGAAGAGCAAGTTAAAAGTCGTGGGCACTAGAGAAACGCGGGCTTTTCGCAAAACTTTACACTCCCATACATAATCATTTCAGAACTGAAGTACTGGATGATTACAGGAAGATTTGGAAAAATCAATTCACTCTCAACTCTCAGCTGGCCGCAAAGGATAGCCTCTCAGACTGTTGAATGTATTTAGTGATAGCGTGTGACAACGCCCATTTTGACGGCGTCACTTGGAATGCTCTCAGACATTTTAGTAATTTTTCGGTGATCGCGCCATTTTGCATGTGCTTGAACTAATGTATTGCGGATTTTGGGTTTTAGTAGCAATCTCTGCATTCTTCTTTTGCATGGTCATCACATCTGACGAACGTAGTACGTAGTACGCTATTGAAATATAATTAATTTAGGTCACTTTTATGTTCCCCAGGAGAGCGTCAACACATACCGCACTTTGCAGTGAATCCTTTTTTACGTGCGTTATGTACAGCAGACATGTACAGAAGAATATAAAGCTATTTCAACAAATGGGTGGGAAAATTATGTGACAGTATGTATGCAGACAGACGCTGCTGGGATGTCGCATTGACGTAGCAAACTTGGAGCAGAAGTCTGTTGGGGTGATGATACGGATAGGCGTTCCATTAGTAGTCGTATCTGGAGGAATTGTGAGCAGATCCCTCGCAATTCAGCTGACTGTATCAAATATAGTAAATTGTGCAACCCACCGGGAACGATGCTTTTCACCAGTCTATGCGCGCTCTTTCACTCGATGCTGACACACGTCTAGCCAATGCAATGTCTAGGGTTAGAAGGGAATCATCCGGGAGGTACATTGGCTAGACGAAAACGATTAAGTTTGTTTGGATATTTTCTGAACTATTTCACAGATTCCGTGTTGTGTGTACCGANAGTCGTATCTGGAGGAATTGTGAGCAGATCCCTCGCAATTCAGCTGACTGTATCAAATATAGTAAATTGTGCAACCCACCGGGAACGATGCTTTTCACCAGTCTATGCGCGCTCTTTCACTCGATGCTGACACACGTCTAGCCAATGCAATGTCTAGGGTTAGAAGGGAATCATCCGGGAGGTACATTGGCTAGACGAAAACGATTAAGTTTGTTTGGATATTTTCTGAAATATTTCACAGATTCCGTGTTGTGTGTGTACCGATGTACCGGTCCCATGGGCGATGACATGAAAAGTTATCCAGAAATTAGGATACCAGCTCAATATATTGCAGATTTACGTCTAGCTTACAGTTTGCTTGAACTGTACGATACAGTGTTTGATTTTTGATATTCGCTATCTTTAGATAGAGATTGATACTACTGCTTACATTATTAGCTTATCTGGTGTCTGGGATCTCTCAACTCGTTTTGCTTTACTGAGAAAGAATTAGATAAAGCATATGGATCTTTTGCTGCTAGTTGTTGAACATGTAATTAAAAGTACTTTTTGTTTATTCGGGATTAAAAATGCGAGATGAAGGTAGTTGCACTTTTATTATTCATCAAAGTATTTGATGTCGCCAACATACGTTATTAGAGCGATCTGCCGAAATCAGCGGAGATGTCGAATCTCTGTGAAAAATCGTTTATGCTTGAAAGTTGTAGAGTCAAGTACTTTTTTTGTTCGTAGTGTATTCCGCAACTTCAAGCATATTCTTTCTTTCGTCATGCAAAAACATTTACAAACCCGTAAAGCAATTTTATTGTGTCCAATTATCTATTATCTTTCTATTTTATTGTGTCTAAGGCACTATTAATTTGTGGTATATAATAATCAATATAAAAATTCAAACTCTATGCATCTGCAAGTCTCGCGTATATCAGGTTCTGTGTATCTTGGAGATTACTTGCAATATTTTTTTGTAAGCGAGTCTGCCTCAATTAGGCACAGTTGGGTTCGTAGGTTGTTCTAAATGTGCAAAAACTGAAATTCGCCAACCAAGTGTGGATGTGTTTTAAAACATCGCAAAACGTATGTTTTACAATGACTATGATTTATGGCATGTTGCGCGGATCCGCGTTGTTGAAAGGTAAAAGTAAACTCAAGTCCAAGACGAAATCAACGTTTCCGATCTCACGTTTAGTTTATGGTAGGGTCGTATTAGAGTTGCCGCGAAAGCGTTTTTTCTTCTATTTATCTTTCTGTTGAAATTGCCATCTAGCGGGAAACGAAGTGTTGTACGGCGCAGTTTCTCTATTCTTCTCAAGAGCATAAAGCCACTAGAGGTTATTCACCTAAGTTTGCGAATTCATGGTAGTACAGCAAAAAAAAATACAACTAGAAATCTGTTCCCGAAAAGCGCCATCAAAAGAGAGAGAAAAAAGAGAGAGGAAGGGATAGAGAGAACAAGAAATTGCCAAAAAATAGCAACGTCTATCTAGTTCACTTACTACGAAACCCATGAAATTCGCAATGAAACGGACGAACGCGGGTTCCCATCATTCCCGCGGGCGGAACATTCGGCTTCCCACCATCTGTGCAAATTCCAGCTGGTTTGGTTGTGTTTTGTATTATTTCCCGCCGTATGTTGTATGCATGCGCTGTTGTGTATCTGATTTTACGCTTCGCCTTCCACACATTTATTTGTGCTCCCGAAAACATGCCTTCGTGGCGTCGGTACCGCCGTGAACGAATCAAATCTTGGCGGGGGATAATACTGGTGGTTCAATCGCTTGGTCTGTAGCTAAGTAGCTGTAGGAGGTAGTAGCAGCAGCAGCAGCAGGTGTTGCGGAAGTAAAGATTTGCGAATTTTACGCAGAAGGTTCGATCGGTGTGTGAGCAAACGGGAATAGGGTGCAAAAAAGGGAAACGGGGTCAGCGAAAATAGCATGCAAAAGGGGCATGGAACAATTTGCTAAATAACTTCCTGTGGCAAAACACTGAAACGTATTTTGTAGCTATATACATACACATACAGGCATACGCAGCATGTTAAGAAAAAAGGTACAATGTATCTTTTTGCCGAGTGCCAGATCTTGTGAAAAGTAAAAAGAAAACAGCACCAGAAAACATTTGCAAAAGAAAAGAAATGATTCCCTTCTATGACGGATAGGCAAGGGCAAAAGTCAAAACGGCCATTACGCTCATCCATTGTTACCGATCTTCGCTCAACAGTGCATAACCGTAGCGACCTCTTGAAGGTAGTACTCTTGAAGCCGCGTGTATGAATTTAAAATTTAAAAATCCTGCTCTCCTCATTCCTGCTGGCCTTTCTCTCTCATCACGTGTACGATCGTACGCACCTGTCAATATACGCGAATGATCGGTAAAAAGAGGCAGTCTTTTGAAGGTATGAAATAACAATAAAAAAGAACGAGCGCTCAGGCTACTCTCTCCATCGGTAAAGAGTGCGTAGCTTTTGCGTAGGAACAACACCATCCAAGTTGTGGCCACGCAGCCCCATCAACGATTCCGGCACGAACAAGCTGTTAGGTCTCTTTTCGACCAGAGCTCACTCGCATCTACTGCGTGTGAGAAAGAATATCTGGCAGCATATTTTGGTTGCTTCTTCTACCCGTCAGCCAGCCGTTAGGTAACGCAGGAAGAAATATAACTTCCACCCGAAACGCACGCAATCGCGCCGTACGCAACGCAGGCGGATGGTGCAAAGTGCGTAGAGAGAGTTGCGTGTATTCTTACGATTGTGCCTTTGTCCGTCTTTCTAAACATTGCCCACGAATAAACAGCCCAAAATGAAACGAAGGAGAACATAATGTCTTCACCAAAACAAGTTCGCGATCGCGGCATATATAATCATAAGATGCGTAAGGTCTTTTAAACATTCAACGTCAGCCAGCATCAGCAGCGCCGAAAGTTGCGTATGCTTTAAAATGCTAACCCATTCACAAATGTCTGTTTGCTTGTTTGGCCCTGCGTTACTGATTCATGCGTACGCACGGTGTTGTTTCTTGTCTGCCTTTTCCTATTCTATCGTTCCACTTTCTCGCTATAAATTCCATGCGAAGATCGAGAGTAACGCTTTGGAAGCTTTGGTGAACGAGTGTTTGTGAGCGAAATGGATTTAAAATTTCAAGTTCAATGTTTTGATATGACTCTGAGTTTTTGTTTGTTTCTATACTGTTGTTGATCTGGTTTTTTCTTCTATGATTAGATCATGTTGTATACAAGATGATTATTTAAAGTGTTATTTAGTTATTTGTTAATAACATTTAGTTAATAATGTTAATAACAATTTGTTTGTTAATAACAAATTTAGCAAAATAATTAACTAAAATTGTTTTATTGTAAATTGTGGTTTTCTTGTTTCTTGTTAAAAATGTTATAAAATGAAACTTAAGAAATGATCATTTTTAAAGGAAAATCTTGTGCAACTGATTGATCGGTCTTTCATAACCTGTATGATAGGCACGACCAAAGGTAATCACATACACTATGAAAGCCGTTTGTAACTACTGTCCTAGATCAAGTCCATTAGAACTGTAAAATATAATATTGCCCATCATACCTTGGTCCATACGATCAACGGTCATGACCTTATAATGAATGCCAATTTATAATTTACTTGAGTTGTCAGCTCTACAGTAATGTGCGCCAAGCATTAAAATGTGATTCGTACATTCAAATGTACATTACTCGCTGCTGGTACCAGTCATG